>WNWK01001948.1:0-195000 GCA_009830355.1 Cherax destructor
TACTACTACAATTACTACTACAGTACACCTCCATAACAACCACCATTGCTACTACTAACCGTCATTATACCCTGCGCTTCGCGGGGACAGTGCCCCCGGGAAGTGACCCAAGACCTACAGGTTACCAGGTAACGTTTCTTTTACCTGCCGTCATGGTTTCATTCACTACTACCAGCTTGCAGTCTTGAACCGATATATTTAGAAAGTGCTTCTACAATTCGTTCTTAAAGGATTAAATTAAGGATTATATTTTTTTTGTACTCAGAACCCCAATGGGCAACCCTTGATATATATAACAATGGTAGTGGGGGAGAGGGAGGGAGGGAGGGAGGGAGGGAGGAGTTCGAGGGAAAGAGAGGAGGGAATCACAAGGGAAAAGATTGTGGAAGAGGGAGAGAGGGGAGGAGGAGGAGGACGATGTGGATGTGGAGAAGGGATGAGAGGACAGAAGTTTGGGAGGGGGGGCCCACACGCCCGCCGGCAATTACTGACCTCTACTGGACAGGTGCGACCATTCTCCCCCTCTCTCTCTCCTCCCCTCCGACTCAGAAGTCAGCACATCACTGGCAATGCTTGACAGGCAATAATAGGCAGGACGATCGTGTATGAACTGAGGTGTATCTAATATTACTTAGTTATACTTGTTGATAACATGAGCACACAAGTTAACACAATGCACCAAGACAGCTTCAGTGGCGTGAGGTACGAACACCAGCTGAAATTAGTGGTTTTGTCTTGACCACGAGTAACCGTTTCTGATTGCACACAGGTCACTATATGCCTGGTAGCCCCAATACTCGTTATTATTATTACACTGATACTTTTTATCAAATATACTGTATTGCTAGCACGTACTGCAGGTTATTAGTTTGGAAAGACGGCAGGAATGACCTGATTCTCAGGCCGGGTTGTCGATTGATCCATCCACAGGCTGGAGGGACGGCCGGGCTGGCGATCCTTAGGCTGAAGGGGCGGCCGGATCCTCAAGCTGGAGGAACAGCCGGATCCTGAGGCCTTAGGGGGCGGCCAGGTGTGGACCACAGACGAGCGTGTGGCTAAACTGGTTTACAAACAAGTCTGAGCGCAGCGTTGGTGTGCCGAGTCCTGGCGTATTTCTCCTGACCACAACTGGCTGGACTCTGGCTACACTCTTGACACGATATTTCAGCCGAATTTCGATTTTGCCGCCGAAGCCGTTAGTGTATACCATATCCATAATCTGGACGGTAGCAGAAACTCGTATGGATACGTAAAAGGCCTTGGAACTAGGCCCCGAAAGGGGTTTCAGGAGTATATTTTGATGTCTCTTTCTTATCCATTGTAAGCAAATTTAGGATATTTGCTTAATAATTCTGGTCTTATTTTACTACTACTATCACTACTACTATCATTACTATCACCACTACTACTATCATTACTATTACTGTCACTATTACCACTACTATTACTGTCACTATTACCACTACTATTACTGCCACTATTACCACTACTATTACTGCCACTATATCCACTATTACTGCCACTATTACCACTACTATGCCACTATTACTACTACTACCACCACCACTACTACTTCTTCACTTGCTCTTCGTCTCGTCCCTGTCCTCTGGTGATGTACTCTGGCTCCTCACCTTCGTGTGTTAGTGTCACTACTCAAGAGGTCCAAGACAGACCGGAACGTCGTCATATTTGTTGTGCAATGCGCGGGTTATTTATGTGTGTATTAACTTCAGCCTCTGGATGAAAAACGCCATAAAAGTTTTCAAGACTAGAGAAACGTCACGAGTCGTCTTGAAATGTTTGTTCTATAATGTAATTAAAAATGTTGAGAGTTCTGCTCCGTGTATCTGGATCAATAAAGTGGATGCTTAAGTTCACGTCAGTGTTCACATTGACGTTTACGACTCTCTTGCTATGGGTTTTAACCCCACCGGTACCGTGGGGGTAGAACCATGGTTGGTGTTTCCAGGTCCAACAGGCAGGTGTCGCTACTCATTATATTGCATCAAATTGTGTAGAACGTAAGGACGATCCTTTAAATTATGGATCCTTTAAATTATGGATCCTTTAACTTATGGATCCTTTAAATTATGGATCCTTTAAATTATGGATCCTTTAAATTATGGATCCTTTAAATTATGGATCCTTTAAATTATGGATCCTTTAAATTATGGATCCTTTAAATTATGGATCCTTTAAATTATGGATCCTTTAAATTATGGATCCTTTAAATTATGGATCCTTTAAATTATGGATCCTTTAAATTATGGATCCTTTTAAAATTTTGGATCCTTTAAATTATGGATCCTTTAAATTATGGATCCTTTAAATTATGGATCCTTTAAATTATGGATCCTTTAAATTATGGATCCTTTAAATTATGGATCCTTTAAATTATGGATCCTTTAAATTATGGATCCTTTAAAATAACGGATCCTTTAAAATAACGGATCCTTTAAAATAACGGATCCTTTAAAATAACGGATCCTTTTAAAATCACGGATCCTTTAAAATCACGGATCCTTTAAAATCACGGATCCTTTTTAATCACGGATCCTTTTAATCACGGATCCTTTTAATCACGGATACTTTTAATCACGGATACTTTTAATCACGGATACTTTTAATCACGGATACTTTTAATCACGGATACTTTTAATCACGGATACTTTTAATCACGGATACTTTTAATCACGGATACTTTTAATCACGGATACTTTTAATCACGGATACTTTTAATCACGGATACTTTTAATCACGGATACTTTTAATCACGGATACTTTTAATCACGGATACTTTTAATCACGGATACTTTTAATCACGGATACTTTAATCACGGATACTTTTAATCACGGATACTTTTAATCACGGATACTTTTAATCACGGATACTTTTAATCACGGATACTTTTAATCACGGATACTTTTAATCACGGATACTTTTAATCACGGATACTTTAATCACGGATACTTTTAATCACGGATACTTTTAATCACGGATACTTTTAATCACGGATACTTTTAATCACGGATACTTTTAATCACGGATACTTTTAATCACGGATACTTTTAATCAGGATACTTTTAATCACGGATACTTTAATCACGGATACTTTTAATCACGGATACTTTTAATCACGGATACTTTTAATCACGGATACTTTTAATCACGGATACTTTTAATCACGGATACTTTTAATCACGGATACTTTTAATCACGGATACTTTTAATCACGGATACTTTTAATCACGGATACTTTTAATCACGGATACTTTTAATCACGGATACTTTAATCACGGATACTTTTAATCACGGATACTTTTAATCACGGATACTTTTAATCACGGATACTTTTAATCACGGATACTTTTAATCACGGATACTTTTAATCACGGATACTTTTAATCACGGATACTTTTAATCACGGATACTTTTAATCACGGATACTTTTAATCACGGATACTTTTAATCACGGATACTTTTAATCACGGATACTTTTTAAACACGGATACTTTTAATCACGGATACTTTAATCACGGATACTTTTAATCACGGATACTTTTAATCACGGATACTTTTAATCACGGATACTTTTAATCACGGATACTTTTAATCACGGATACTTTTAATCACGGATACTTTTAATCACGGATACTTTTAATCACGGATACTTTTAATCACGGATACTTTTAATCACGGATACTTTTAATCACGGATACTTTTAATCACGGATACTTTAAATTTATATACATGAATGTTAATTTGGAGGTGAATGCATTTACCCTGGCCTGTGCCCCATGTTTTCCTGTTGTGTGCCCCTCTGGTGTCACCTTCGTGGCACCCTGCTGACGATCCTCTTGGTAAAGGTAAGGATCACAAGTTGTTCATTGAAAATTTAAATATAAGCCGCCGGGAATAGGCTGACTCATTGTTATGTCACCCACACCCACTCGTGTCATCCCACACCTGTGTGTCGACAGTCATGTTCGCGCCCACGGTCATGTCCACGCCCACGCTCGTGTTCACGCCCTCACTACATGCATCTCTTGCTTAGTCTAAACGCGCACTCGCTTACCAGCGCCTCGGTACACTTTACCCAAGCGTTGCCAGCACTTAACACCCACACTTCATTAAGAGGCTCTACTGTGATGAGACAAGTGGTCTAGTGAATGCACAGGTACCACCAGGGGAAGCAGGTACCTTTTTTTTTATTACTATCCCTACTTTTCTTCCCCTAACCAAAGTGGGGAATCTTGATACCCATTTCCTCTTATTTCCCCACAGTTGCGTTCTTTTATACACTTTGCCAAGTTTCGAGTTTTTCTCCCGGTACTGGGCCAAGCTTGTCTGGTGCTTGCCTGTCAACTAGGCTGTTGCTGCTGGCAACCCTCTGACTCATATCCATCACAGCCTGTTGGATCTGACACTTGGCCAAACTTGACCAGTTTCCTCTTGAAGATGTCTTCCGGTAAGATTATTAGTGTGGGACCACGGACATTGATATATGCTGCTATGGCAGTGTGCAGATTTGGGACTAGGACCTAAAGTATTTTTCACGTATATACTATCATGTATATCTCCTCTGCTCCAGAGAGTACATATTTAAGACTGAAAAGTTCCCTGTAATTTAAATGTTTTATTGGTACTGTGTGTGTGTGGGGGGGGTTGTGTTGTGTTGTGTTGTTTCCCTAGTCCTGACAGGACCGTCGACACTGTAGAATAAACGAGAGCACAAGCAATTTAAATGGTGTCACCATTGGCATTATTCCCTTGTTTTGAGTTATCATTATCCCCTGTCTTCATTAAAATAAACATTGTTAAAACAGAAAATGTTCGAACTGACTTAAGTCAATATTTATTAATTATGAAGAAACTTACGCCTTCAGTGGTACTCGAAATATTTTTTAAGCAAATGTGGGTACTGCCTAAAATAGTAGACAAGACATGTTTGGAGAAAGAACCTTTACTGGGACAATATTTCCACCAGTTAAGATTTTTATCAAGTCTTAGAGAGGATACACATTGTACGCATAAAAAAATACTGATAAAGTGAGAGGGGTAATCTTTGGGAAAGTCAAATGCTATCTAGTTTCTGGACGGTATGTTTGCCCTATTGTTGTACAACTTTATTGCCAAGACTAAGGCAAACATACCACCCAGAAACCAGATAGAATTTCAGAATAAGTCCAGTGTACCTCTTGCAGTACTGCACAGATCAACAGTTACCTTACCTTTGATATACCTTTGAAGAGTTTCGAGAGTATCTACTCTCTGAGCCCGGCCATGGGCCAGGCTCGTCTGGTGCTTGCCTGGTCAACCAGGCTGTTGCTGCTGGAGGCCCGCTGCCCCACATATCCATCACAGCCTGGTTGATCTGGCACCTGGTGAAGATATTTGTCCAGTTTCCTCTTGAAGGCTTCTACACTGGTTCCAGCAGTGTTCCAGATATCTTCTGGTAAGATGTTGAATAGTCTGGGACCCCGGATGTTAATACAGTGCTCCCGTATTGTCCCCACCGCACCCCTGCTCCTCACTGGGTTTATTTTACACTTTCTCCCATATCTCTCACTCCAGTATGTTGTTATGGCAGTGTGCAGATTTGGGACCAGGCCCTCAAGTACTTTCCATGTATATATTATCATGTATTTTCTCTCCTCCGCTCCAATGAGTACATGTTCAAGACTTGAAGGCGTTCCCAATAATTTAGATGTTTCAATGGCTCAATGTGAGCCGTAAACGATCTCTGATTTGTTCCAGCTCTGCTATTTCTCCTGCCCTGAACGGGGCCGTCAGCACAGAGCAGTATTCTAAGTGAGGGAGCACTAGCGATTTGAATAGTGTCACCATCGGCATTATTTCCTTGTTTTGAAAGTTCTCAATACCCACCCCGTCATCTTCCTGGCTGTTGTGATCTTTGTCTTGTTATGGTCTTTAAAAGACAGATCAGCAGACATAATTATTCCCAAGTCCTTTACGTGTTCCTTTCGTTCTATGTGGTGACCCTCTTGCGTTTTGTATAGTGTTCCTTTTGAGTTCTTCATTTTTCCATACCTAAGCAGCTGAAACTTATCACCATTGAACGTCATGTTGTTCTCCACTGCCCACTGGAAGACCCTGCTTATGTCTTCCTGTAATTTTTCAGTGTCCTCTACCGTAGTGACTTTCATGCTTATTTTAGTGTCATCTGCAAATGATGATACAAAAGTGTGCTGGGTGTTTTTATCTATGTCTGCTATGAGGATGAGAAACAGCAGAGGTGCCAGGACAGTGCCTTGGGGCACTGAGCTTTTGACCTCGCTGATGCTGGATCTTGCCCTGTTCACTACTACTTTTTGTGTTCTTTGCACGGTACGTCACGCTATCAGTAACAATTTGACTCTTCTTACTTCTCCCTCTCCTACCAGTATTTATGTGCGTGTGATTTGTCTTGATAAGTCTTAACAGACCAAAACGTTGTGTCAAAGCTGGGTCTGCAAACCTTTCTTTTAATATATATATATCCTATATGAGGAGAGAAATCCGTGCGAGTCGTATGACTCCAGGAGTGGTGGCCCTAGCCTCCATCCGCTAATGGAGACTCCTGTCCACTCAGACTGTGCTGGGTTCGGTGAAGAAGCATTTGATGTGCTAATTGATGTAACATGTTGTACCTGTGCGTATCATAGCAGATGTATACTGAAGCTGGGGTTGTACTGTGTTCACCAAGGAAGGTTTATTCACGCTGGTACCTGTGGCAAATTGATTTCGCGTAACTGGGGTGTATAATGCAGGGGCTTAGTAAAGCAGTTGTGTTTCTAACACTGCGGCATTATAAGGCAGTTTGTAACATTTGTGTAATTACGTCTATAAATGTACTTTTTATATTTTTCTCTCTCCTTGCACGTTTCAAACTTGGCTTCCAGCTTGAGATCCAGGGGTAAACATTGTTTTCTGGGTTGAGTTGAGTGGCAAAATGAATGAATGGGGTCCTGGGGGACGGCACCCAGGGAAGCCACTGAGTGTACCGGCCACTCTGCTAGAATTACTTTTGGCATTAGACTGCAAATTAATTAATAATTTTTCATGGTTAATGTTTGTGTATGTCTTAATTGCATTGTGTGGAAGGGAGATTACGCATTTTTATTTTTTTTATTTTTTTATTTAAAGGAGCAGAGTTATGTTAATGTTACACCGTTTTCAGTATTGGGGAAGTGGAACAGAATCCTTCCTCCGTAAGCTATACGTGTCGTAAGAGGCGACTTAAATGCCGGGAGAAAGGGGGCTAGTAACCCCTTCTCCTGTATACATTACTAAATGTAAAAGGAGAAACTTTCGTTTTTCCTTTTGGGCCACCCTGCCTCGGTGGGATACGGCGGTGTGTTGAAAGAAAGATGTGTATATATATATATATATATATATATATATATATATATATATATATATATATATATATATATATATATTATTATTATATCCACCTAGGATAGCCTAAGAAAGTTAGTGCGTCATCAAGGACTGTCTTATTTCCATTGGGGTCCTTCAGTCTTGTCCCTCAGGATGCCACCCACACCAGTCGACTAACACCCAGGATACCTACTTGGTGCTAGATGAACATTGACAGCAGGTGTCTTAAGGTGTGGACACATCACAACTACTGCTACATTTCATTGTTAGTTTACCCAGTGTTTTACATAATAGTTCTGGCAGAATTCATCTTGAATGTCAAATTTATTAGAGGGAGCATCAGCGCTCATTGATGGTTAGAGATGATGGGGGGCGGGGGGAGACCTTACACCAGAAAGTGGTCTGAAAACAGATATAACCAATATTTTTATTTTTTTTAAGCATTTCATCATCCATATATATGAAGGCTCTTTTGACTGGCCAGTATAGCACTTTTTATTCACAGTAACATTAATGATTATTCAGTGAATTTTTTTCACAATTACTCGTGAATCAAGTGTCCGACGCGTGCATGAGTGTCCGACGCGTGCATGAGTGTCCGACGCGTGCATGAGTGTCCGACGCGTGCATGAGTGTCCGACGCGTGCATGAGTGTCCGACGCGTGCATGAGTGTCCGACGCGCATGAGTGTCCGACGCGTGCATGAGTGTCCGACGCGTGCATGAGTGTCCGACGCGTGCATGAGTGTCCGACGCGTGCATGAGTGTCCGACGCGTGCATGAGTGTCCGACGCGTGCATGAGTGTCCGACGCGTGCATGAGTGTCCGACGCGTGCATGAGTGTCCGACGCGTGCATGAGTGTCCGACGCGTGCATGAGTGTCCGACGCGTGCATGAGTGTCCGACGCGTGCATGAGTGTCCGACGCGTGCATGAGTGTCCGACGCGTGCATGAGTGTCCGACGCGTGCATGAGTGTCCGACGCGTGCATGAGTGTCGACGCGTGCATGAGTGTCCGACGCGTGCATGAGTGTCCGACGCGTGCATGAGTGTCCGACGCGTGCATGAGTGTCGACGCGTGCATGAGTGTCCGACGCGTGCATGAGTGTCCGACGCGTGCATGAGTGTCCGACGCGTGCATGAGTGTCCGACGCGTGCATGAGTGTCCGACGCGTGCATGAGTGTCCGACGCGTGCGCTGGGTAATCTCCTGAACTTGTTCTGTAGAGAATACATTAGGGAAAAACTGACTTGCTTCGAGTGGGAGGGAGAAACTGGTTTACATCGCTGGAGAGGGATGGGGAGCATACAAGAGGGGGAGAGGGGAGTGTGTGGAGGGAGGGAGAGAGAGAGTTTTTTTAGTTGTGGAATATCGCTCGATGCGGATCTAATCGTATGAAAAACCGTTCACAAGGAGAGAACACACGAGAGGGAAAGAAGGTTGATGATTAAGCAGACGGAAGAAAGCAGCCAAGCAGGCAGTCTTGCAATGAGTGAAGCAGGCAACTCAGGTTCATGGCCAACCAACGCCGGGGGGCATGCCTACCCTTGCAATTTGCCCGCCCACAACATCCCTCCTTCACCATCCCTCCCTCCCTCTTATTTTTGGGCTTCTGCTACCCTCCCAGGCGTGGAGGTGAAAGGGTTTTGGGTTGATTAGGGGATTACGCACAGCCACTGACCCTTGTAGTGACAAGTTGTTTGTGGGGTTGAAAGGGGTCGTGCAGGCGAGAGGTTGATATAATAAGGGAGATAATAGGTAGATTATTAAGTGGGATGTGGAGAATAATCTGTAGTTATTTTTAATTGAGGTAATTGGATAGATGGAGCTGTTTCATGGAGATATACGTATAAACATTGTTTAAATTTGTTTGATTGTATAGAGCTGTCAATGATTCGTGAATTAACCTCATTTGTGGAATGGTTCTGGAGATGATCCCTTCACAGACCCGTCTTTGACCAATCCTCCTGGTTGCTGGCATGGTGTCACTGTTGCAGCCTGCAATTTGTAGGCCATCGTAGGCTGAGCTGCATCTATTTGTAGGAACATGCAAAGTTCGTAGTCTACTGCACAAACTTTGTTTTAGGCTACTGGAGATTAAGTCATGAAATGCTTATTTTATATTAGCTCAGGAGAGCTAGATTAGCACAGCGCTAGATCCACAAGGATTTATCTCCTACACTGCCAAGCAACAGTGCCATTTAATCACCTGTCACAGCCATTGAACCAGTATACATGCTTTTTAAGTAAAATAGTTCGATTTTGGATCAAGAACTAGGCTGAAATATAAATGAATTTTATTTGTGCAGATAACTGGACACGCGTTTTTCATGTTGCTTTGTTGGTTTGAAGGTAACAAAGAGTTTGTAGCTGCGAGTGTTGGTGAATGGGAGAGTTGGACAGAGTAGAAGGCAAGGGGTAAGATATTTAGTGAGGAAGAATAACCGACATCGGGTCGCCGCCTGGCCTGCCCCTCAACGCCATGGATTCTCCAGAGGAAACTGCTGATTTGGGACCAGGCCCTCAAGTACTTCCCACGTATTAAACTTAACTGTTACTGTAGTGTATTCAATGTAATGTAACATGACACGCATATGATTTAAAGTCTGAGAACATAGAAAAATTTGTGCATAATAAACCTAGCAGCTAATATACGCATTTTAAAAGTCGATCAATGCATATAACACAAACCTATCATGGAAGTTAAGGATGGTCGCCTCATTTTTGGATTATACTAAAATGTTTAATAATTTAGCACTGGAAGACTGGAACGACGACTGGAGCACTGGAAGCACTAGACTGGAGCACTGGAAGACGACCAAAACGCAATGTGATTTACAAAGATTTTGCAAAGGCAGATGGATTTTTGAGTTCTTAACAGAACACAAAAAGTAATAGTGAACAGGGCAAGATCCAGCATCAGCGAGGTCAAAAGCTCAAGTGCCCCAAGGCACTGTCCTGGCACCTCTGCTGTTTCTCATTCTCATAGCAGACATAGAAAAAAAAACCCGGCACACTTTTGTATCATCATTTTGCAGATGACACTAAAATAAGCATGAAAGTCACTACGGTAGAAGACACTGAAAAATTACAGGAGGACATAAGCAGGGTCTTCCAGTGGGCAATGGAGAACAACATGACGTTCAATGGTGATAAGTTTCAGCTGCTTAGGTATGGAAAAAATGAAGAACTCAAAAGGAACACTATATACAAAACGCAAGAGGGTCACCACATAGAACGAAAGGAACACGTAAAGGACTTGGGAATAATTATGTCTGCTGATCTGTCTTTTAAAGACCCAAAACAAGACAAAGATCTCAACAGCCAGGAAGATGACGGGGTGGGTATTGAGAACTTTCAAAACAAGGGAAATAATGCCGATGGTGACACTCTTCAAATCGCTAGTGCTCCCTCACTTAGAATACTGTTCCTGCTGACGGCCCCGTTCAGGGCAGGAGAAATAGCAGAGCTGGAACAGAGATCGTTTACGGCTCACATTGAGCCAGTAAAGCACCTAAATTACTGGGAACGCTTTCAAGTCTTGAACATGTACTCATTGGAGCGAGAGAGAGATACATGATATATACCTGGAAAGTACTGGAGGACCTGGTCCCAAATCTGCACACTGCCATAACATACTGGAGTTAGAGATATGGGAGGAAGTGTAAAATTTACCCAGTGAGGAGCAGGGGTGCGGTGGGGACAATACGGGAGCACTGTATTAACATCCGGGGTCCCAGACTCTTCAACATCTTACCAGAAGATATCCGAAACACGGCTGGAACCAGTGTAGAAGCCTTCAAGAGGAAACTGGACAAGTATCTTCACCAGGTGCCAGATCAACCAGGCTGTGATGGATATGTGGGGCAGCGGGCCTCCAGCAGCAACAGCCTAGTTGACCAGGTAAGCACCAGACGAGCCTGGCCCATGGCCGGGCTCAGAGTAGAGAAACTCTCGAAACTCTTCAAAGGTAAGGTATATCAAAGGTATATCTGCACTCTCATATTTTCTTTCATAAAACACGTATTAAAAAAAAAACAATATTTAAATTTGAATAAAGCTTGTTCATTTTTTAATCTTTATATTTTGGGTGGGTACTTGAATCAGGGTAACCTGCGGCTGCTTTTTTGCCTTTGCCCCTTTAATTAATGAGATCAAAGTCACCCCTGAGTTGTCAGGAGAGACTTTTTTTTTTTTTTTTTTAAAGGTGCCTCTGCAGTCACTGCCTTCAGAGATTCACTATCAGAATTCTTATGTGAAACATGTGTATACTAGGACACCCAGTTATTGGCACATTGTTTTGTTTACACACAAGCTATTGGACGTAACTGTTAGCAGACGATTGGTCTGTTGTGGAAGTTTTTATTCTAGGTTTACTAGTTGTAACACAGCACTAATAATGACGTAGTGAACAACGACACAGCAGCAGGGTGACTGGGTCGTTGCTCACGTCACTGGTTGCTGCCTCTGCTCAATACTGATTGCTCCAAAAACTGAGAGAATATAAATTTATCGCAATGGCTAAATGTAAGTGTAATATTTAGGTTAAACGTCCATATTTTTTTTTTGTATTATGCCAGCCTATTATCACGAGTGGCAGTGGTGTAGATTGTGACCCCAGACTATTCAACGTCTTGCCAGAAGATATCAGAAACACTGCTGGGACAAGTGTGGATGTCTTCAAGAAGAAAACTAGACAAGGATCTTCACTAGGTACCAGATCAACCAGGCTGTGATGGGTCAGCGGGCCACCAGCAGCAATATTATTCGTCTTTTATATTTGTATTTTTATTGTATTTTGAATTTGTGTGTTACATTGAGATTATTTGTACAACCCTTCACGTGGTCTCTAAACCACTTTGGCACAAGGAAACAGAAGCCACTAGCAAGACGAGTGTGGCTGCTGGTTGCTGGAGGCAGACTCGTTATCTCAACCAGACAAAAGAGAGTCGTGTGCTGGACCGGGATTTGACCGTAACCGGCCATTGATCGAACAAAACATCGTCTCTTTCAGTCATCTTGCTTCCTGGAAGGATGACAACGTATCGTCTTAAATTTTTCCCTGAGCGGCCAACTTTTGTGTCCGAAACTAGAGGGAAATTGTTACTTGCTGTGGGAGACGCGACAGTCTGATGCTGGCCACATAAAATCGTCAGTTCTGTTATTGTGAGAGTTGAGGAGTGCAATAAGTCCTCAAATGTGTGTCTGGGATGAAACAAGAAACGTGACTGGTATATCTCAACCTCTGTTAACGTGGCTTTGTCAGTTGTGGTGGCAGGCATAGCTGGATGTAAGCTGGAGGTAGCTTATTTAATATGGTGACCTGTTGTTGGTAGGCTTCCTTTACACTGTCTTTATTATCCGATTTGTTATCTGATCTGTTCTCAAACACGACCCTCCCAGCACAGATCTTCAGCCTCTTACAGTATGTCGTTTTACATTTTAACTCTTGAATTTATCACATTTCTTGAGGCACTTTTCTTCCTAAACCCCTCATTAAGTCTCCCTCCTTTGCTCTCACTCATTCCTTTCCTACTCACGCATTTCCCTCTGCAAATTTCTCACAGTTCCACTTCTCCAAAATCATCCTGGGAAGTATTTTTTTTATGACTCCTTTTAGCCACAAGCCACTTTAGTAACTCCTTTTCGTCTCCACCCACTTTTAATCTCCATTCTTTGCCCATACTTCTTCCTTCTTTGCCTTCATCTCTACCTCTCTCTTTTCATTACCACCTTTTCTTCTCCCATTCCTCTCTCTCATTTCTTACCTCTCGTCTCGGAATCCCTCCCTACATACCTTACACAGCTCCCCGGAGTTCTCTCTACTTCCCCCACACGTTACATCTCCCGGCTGTATTATTATACCTTAAACCTAGTGACCTCGGCTGTGGGGCGCTCATTTTCCATGCGGCACAAGAACTCACCAGTGGTAACCAAGGAAGTGAGGCAATGCTACTTAATATCTTGTGTTGTGGGCCTCCCGATGAAACACGTTCCTACCGGCAGTGCGAAGAGAGGTTAGGTTCGCCAGGAAACAGGACAAGTGTTTCCTGACGAGGGAGCTTTAGGTCCTGAGATAGGTTAGGAGAAAAGAGGCAATACGAGGAACTGGACTGGAAAAGTTAAGGTCTTCAGGGTAGGTAGGTGTTGACCTGCTAACTGGGGTAGAAATTGTGATAGTAGATAGTACACTCTGTACTTGTGACTGGAGAGCGAAGGATAGTCTACGGGTGTTCCCGTAGCTTCGATTGGTAGCTCATTCAGCTCACACATTGAGGTCCGTGGTTCGATCCCCGGTACGGGTGGGAACCTTAGGACGCGTTTCCTTAAGACACCTGCTGTTTATGTTCACCTAGCAGTAACTAGGTACCTGGGTGTTAGCCGACTGGTGAGAGTCGCATCCTGGGAACAAAATTAACCCAAGTTGCCTGAAATTCTCTGCATAACAAGGGGCTTTCTATATAGTATATGTCATCGATGTCAGCTATGGTCTGTAAGTTGTATCATGTACTTGTAGAAATTATTATTGGTAGACCTAGGTTATAGAGGGAAGGGTGATCTCAGGCTGCAATTAGTCTTGTAAGTATATTCAGATATTTATATGTAGAAGGAAATTTGTGCGTTTAATCTTGCACTGAACAATACGCAGCGTTAAATTTGTTATGCGTACTTCATTTTATATCGATGAAAATGAGGGAAAAGTTACAGGTAAAAAGTCTGAGGAGCCACTTTTGAGGGTTTTTATAGTTAATACCAGACATTGGTGTCTTACCTGTGTAAAGTGTCTAGTTATTGAGTAGTACACTAATAACTCCGCACATGGGGGGGGGGAGTAAGCAAGCTTATAACTACGGTTCGGTGTGACTTGTGAATGGTTCTCTAGAGTTAAATTCGCTTAGAGCAGGTGACAAAGGTGTACTAATGCGATATCCGCTAGACATACTAATAACGCATGTCTAGCGGATACTTTATGTGCGGGTTATTTGTAGATTCCAGTCACGGTATCGTCTTATGTTAATTTTAAAGAGTAGTACTAGCAGTGAAAGTGTTGCTAGTAATAGGTAGTACGAACATAAGGATGTTAATGGTTGGCCACGATGTCAGTGGGTATGCGATCATGTATTAGTACTGAAGATAAGTAAAGTCGTGTTCAAGAATCCAATTTAATGATGGTGGTTGTGCGCCTTCTGTTGTAACCACTGAGCTGAGTGGATACTGTTAAGTGAATCACGAATGCCTCCAGATAAGGCTGCAGGCACGCTAATATTAATCATCATTTATATGCACACGGCCCAGATACTCTCAGAATATAAATATTGGTATGAGAGCTTATGAATACTAATACGGATGGTGAGGAAAACCAGTCCAGTTTTGCTCTATAAAGGATTTGTAGGTTAATGAAGGACTGGGAAGAGAGGGGAGAGTTGTAATGGAATGTGACTCGACGAGTGGGAAGAGGGGAATGTTGGTGAATAGCACAGGAGTAAAGCAATATATTAGTAGCATAGGTATTTTTTTGAATGGTGAAAGATAAAAGGGATTCAATTCTGGGAAAGAAAGAGCATTAGAATTGCAGTGTGGGAGGAGTGGAGGTTGACGGTGCTTGAGATTTTAATATGGAGGGGGTTGGGGGGTGGTGTTGAGGTCTTAAGGGAGGGAAAGTAGAGTGTTAGAACTAGAGAGGTAGGTAGAATGTGAGTGTCTGTTGAAAAGGGTATTTAATACCGACAAGTTGATGATTAAGACACGTTCAACAGTAGACTTCAGTCAGATACCCAACTGTTGTACATGTCTTAATCATCAATGTGGGTCAGTGTGTGTTCCGTTGTAACGGCCTTGTCAGTCGCAATGCTCACACCATAGTAAGCGTCGCAATGCTCACACCATAGTAAGCGTCGCAATGCTCACACCATAGTAAGCGTCACAATGCTCACACCATAGTAAGCGTCGCAATGCTCACACCATAGTAAGCGTCGCAATGCTCACACCATAGTAAGCGTCGCAATGCTCACACCATAGTAAGCGTTGCAATGCTCACACCATAGTAAGCGTCGCAATGCTCACACCATAGTAAGCGTCGCAATGCTCACACCATAGTAAGCGTCGCAATGCTCACACCATAGTAAGCGTCGCAATGCTCACACCATAGTAAGCGTCGCAATGCTCACACCATAGTAAGCGTCGCAATGCTCACACCATAGTAAGCGTCGCAATGCTCACACCATAGTAAGCGTCGCAATGCTCACACCATAGTAAGCGTCGCAATGCTCACACCATAGTAAGCGTCGCAATGCTCACACCATAGTAAGCGTCGCAATGCTCACACCATAGTAAGCGTCGCAATGCTCACACCATAGTAAGCGTCGCAATGCTCACACCATAGTAAGCGTCGCAATGCTCACACCATAGTAAGCGTCGCAATGCTCACACCATAGTAAGCGTCGCAATGCTCACACCATAGTAAGCGTCGCAATGCTCACACCATATAAGCGTCGCAATGCTTTTACACCAAGTATATGTGATTTCCCATTTGCTAATGGTGAATCTCAACATTAGATAGGAGCGTCAAGCATGTCTATACAGAGGTAATGACTGTCAAGATATTGCATTAACAGAGGGATAATTTTGGATTGTCCATTTGTTTGGGTGTATTTAACATGAGGCATAGAAGCCCCTGTCAAGATACTTGTCTATAACAGAGGGTGAATGACTGTCAAGATAGCTTGTCTATAACAGAGGGTGAATGACTGTCAAGATAGCTTGTCTATAACAGAGGGTGAATGACTGTCAAGATAGCTTGTCTATAACAGAGGGTGAATGACTGTCAAGATAGCTTGTGGTATAACAGAGGGTGAATGACTTGTCAAGATAGCTTGTGGTATAACAGAGGGTGAATGACTGTCAAGATAGCTTGTGGTATAACAGAGGGTGAATGACTGTCAAGATAGGTCACAGGGAGGAGTAGGACTCTATATAAAAGATACTCTCTGTTGCACAGAAGTTTTGAACGCTACGAATGATATAGTAGAAATCCTCGGCATTAAAGTGGAAAATAAGAATCTAGTAATTATCCTAGTATACAAACCACCATCAGCAACTGCGGAGGAATTCACAGAGCAGTTAAAGAAGATAGATAGCTATCTGGATAGGCTAGAGAATCCCACCCCAAACATTTTAATCCTTGGAGATTTTAATCTCCCTCATGTAAAATGGAAGATGAGGCACCATAATGTTATACCAGAAATAACTCCTGGAAGCACCCTGGCTCAACAGGCACATACCAGGGAACTAATGAGGCTTTGTGAAAAGTACTCACTAAACCAACAGATAATTGATCCCACTAGAAATGAAAATACCCTGGATTTGATATTCACAAACAACGAGGAATTAATCAGAGACATAACAGTTACAAAAACAATATACTCTGATCATAACATCATAGAAGTTCAAACTAGTATTAACTCAGGGTTAGGAACTGCGACACTAATGTTAGAGACGGAATGTTCAGTAAGTTTAATTTTAATAACCATAGAATTGACTGGGAAAAAATAAACCAAGAGCTATCAGACATATCATGGGAATCAGACATGAGCACCCTAAATCCCCACCAGTGCCTAGAGAAGCTGAATACAGAAGCATACAAGGTATGTATGAAACACGTACCATTGAGGAAACCCCGAAGAAGATCAGATATAGAGAGAGAGCGTAGGAGATGGTACAGGAGAAGAAAACGGGTTACTGAATTGCTGAAAAACACAGTTATGTTGCAACAGAAGAGAGATAGCCTTAACCGAGAGATCACGGAACTAGAGCAAAAACTTAAGATGTCATACCTGACAGAAGAAGTACAAAGGGAAAAAGAGCCATACAGGATATTGCAAGAAACCCAAAATATTTCTACTCCTATGCAAAATCCAAGCTAAGAACTACCTGTAGAATTGGACCATTATTGAGAGGAGATTCGTATACGGACGATGAACAGGAAATGAGTGAAATTCTAAAAGAACAGTATGAGTCAGTGTTCAGCAACCCACTAAATGACAGCATGGTAGAAAATGCAGAAATATTTTTCACTCCAGCAGAAGGCTGCGCAGACCACCTAACCGACATTAGTACAAATCCCATAGATTTCGAAAAAGAAATGGCCAACATGCCCACTCACTCAGCACCTGGACCAGATTCATGGAATGCTTTATTTATAAAGCAGTGCAAAGTACCATTAGCAAGAGCCCTTAGTATTCTGTGGAGAAAGAGCTTAGATCTAGGTGAAATTCCAGAGGCCTTAAAGAGTGCAGACATAGCTCCTTTGCATAAGGGAGGTAGTAGAGCACTAGCTAAAAATTACAGACCAGTAGGCCTCACTTCTCACATCATAAAAATCTTTGAAAGAGTGATGAGACGGCAGATTACAAAGTTCATGCACCAGCACAACCAACATAACCCGAACCAGCATGGCTTTAGAGCGGGTCGATCATGCCCGTCACAGCTGCTGAACCATTATGACAGAATTACGGAGGCATTGGAGGACGACCAAAACGCAGATGTGATTTACACAGATTTTGCAAAGGCGTTTGACAAATGCGATCATGGAGTGATAGCGCACAAAATGAGGGCCATAGGCATTACGGGGAAGGTAGGCAGGTGGATTTTTGAGTTCCTAACACAAAGAACACAAAAAGTAGTAGTGAACAGGGCAAGATCCAGCATCAGCGAGATCAAAAGCTCAGTGCCCCAAGGCACTGTCCTGGCACCTCTGCTGTTTCTCATCCTCATAGCAGACATAGATAAAAACACCCAGCACACATTTGTATCATCATTTGCAGATGACACTAAAATAAGCATGAAAGTCACTACGGTAGAGGACACTGAAAAATTACAGGAGGACATAAGCAAGGTCTTCCAATGGGCAGTGGAGAACAACATGACGTTCAATGGTGATAAGTTTCAGCTGCTTAGGTATGGAAAAAATGAAGAACTCAAAAGGAACACTATATACAAAACGCAAGAGGGTCACCACATAGAACGAAAGGAACACGTAAAGGACTTGGGAATAATTATGTCTGCTGATCTGTCGTTTAAAGACCATAACAAGACAAAGATCACAACAGCCAGGAAGATGACGGGGTGGGTATTGAGAACTTTCAAAACAAGGGAAATAATGCCGATGGTGACACTATTCAAATCGCTAGTGCTCCCTCACTTAGAATACTGCTCAGTGCTGACGGCCCCGTTCAGGGCAGGAGAAATAGCAGAGCTGGAACAAATCCAGAGATCGTTTACGGCTCACATTGAGCCATTGAAACATCTAAATTATTGGGAACGCCTTCAAGTCTTGAACATGTACTCATTGGAGCGGAGGAGAGAGAGATACATGATAATATATACATGGAAAGTACTTGAGGGCCTGGTCCCAAATCTGCACACTGCCATAACAACATACTGGAGTGAGAGATATGGGAGAAAGTGTAAAATAAACCCAGTGAGGAGCAGGGGTGCGGTGGGGACAATACGGGAGCACTGTATTAACATCCGGGGTCCCAGACTATTCAACATCTTACCAGAAGATATCCGAAACACGGCTGGAACCAGTGTAGAAGCCTTCAAGAGGAAACTGGACAAATATCTTCACCAGGTGCCAGATCAACCAGGCTGTGATGGATATGTGGGGCAGCGGGCCTCCAGCAGCAACAGCCTGGTTGACCAGGCAAGCACCAGACGAGCCTGGCCCATGGCCGGGCTCAGAGAGTAGATACTCTCGAAACTCTTCAAAGGTATATCAAAGGTAAGGACTGTCAAGATAGCTTGTGGTATAACAGAGGGTGAATGACTTGTCAAGATAGCTTGTGGTATAACAGAGGGTGAATGACTTGTCAAGATAGCTTGTGGTATAACAGAGGGTGAATGACTTGTCAAGATAGCTTGTGGTATAACAGAGGGTGAATGACTTGTCAAGATAGCTTGTGGTATAACAGAGGGTGAATGACTGTCAAGATAGCTTGTGGTATAACAGAGGGTGAATGACTGTCAAGATAGCTTGTGGTATAACAGAGGGTGAATGACTGTCAAGATAGCTTGTGGTATAACAGAGGGTGAATGACTTGTCAAGATAGCTTGTGGTATAACAGAGGGTGAATGACTGTCAAGATAGCTTGTGGTATAACAGAGGGTGAATGACTGTCAAGATAGCTTGTGGTATAACAGAGGGTGAATGACTGTCAAGATAGCTTGTGGTATAACAGAGGGTGAATGACTGTCAAGATAGCTTGTCTATAACAGAGGGTGAATGACTGTCAAGATAGCTTGTGGTATAACAGAGGGTGAATGACTGTCAAGATAGCTTGTGGTATAACAGAGGGTGAATGACTGTCAAGATAGCTTGTGGTATAACAGAGGGTGAATGACTGTCAAGATAGCTTGTGGTATAACAGAGGGTGAATGACTGTCAAGATAGCTTGTGGTATAACAGAGGGTGAATGACTGTCAAGATAGCTTGTGGTATAACAGAGGGTGAATGACTGTCAAGATAGCTTGTGGTATAACTACTACTTGTGCATAAAAATATCTGGATGAAAACTTAGGCTAACTTTAATGTACAATATTGTACCAGTCTAGAGTATTACAAGTGTTAATATGAGTTCTTACGTAGCCTATGTCTTCAGCTGTCCTTCCCTAATATAGATCAAATCTAATAACCTCCCATTCACCAGGCGCTTTATGGCCCCTTATTTTTTTGTGTATTTTTAAATTTAATATTTTTTTTCTTGTAACCTATTAGAAGATTGTTTATGTTTTGTGATTTAAATGATGCTAGCGATTTCCGCTGCTACGGGTCAGTTATTTTCTGTGTTTGTAGTGTGGATGAGGAAGGGGGGGGGAAAGCCTCTCAGATGCCACCAATGTCACGTGACTATTGCTTTGTATTAGGTTCGTCAGGAAGTCGAAATTCATTTTTCCATTTTTGTACGAATATTAATGGGCTCTTGCATCTTGACAATTTATCGTGATGTATTGATTTATTGTACATGTTATATGCTTTAACTGGCAGGGTAATGTATTGGGAGGTGTATTAGCCTTGTGTAGCGTTGCTGAATGTCGGATATAATCGTATGTCAAGCTTTAAGATGTTTTAATATAATAAGTCTGGTGTTTATTTCCTGAGGTCTGAAGTTTGTGTTGTTGTTGGATCACTTCTCTATACTTGTTTTATCTCCAGTGCTCAGTTTGTAATTTGTCAGGTAAAAATATATTTTGTGGCAACGTTTCGCTCTCCAGGAGCTTTATCAAGCCGTTGCAACTTGACAAAGCTCCTGGAGAGCGAAACGCTGCCACAATGAAATGTCACAATAGTTACATGTGTGTTTTTTTACGTAACATTCTGTGGGTAATCCTACCATTATTACCGACTTGTAATTTGTTGGCTTTCCTCTTCCTTCCCCTCCTTGTGTTCCCCACCTCCACCATCGTTCCCCAGGGGTGCCGCGTGAGTCGTGCAACTGTTACCCACCTCCACCATCGTTCCCCAGGGGTGCCGCGTGAGTCGTGCAACTGTTACCCACCTCCACCATCGTTCCCCAGGGGTGCCGCGTGAGTCGTGCAACTGTTACCCACCTCCACCATCGTTCCCCAGGGGTGCCGCGTGAGTCGTGCAACTGTTACCCACCTCCACCATCGTTCCCCAGGGGTGCCGCGTGAGTCGTGCAACTGTTACCCACCTCCACCATCGTTCCCCAGGGGTGCCGCGTGAGTCGGCAACTGTTACCCACCTCCACCATCGTTCCCCAGGGGTGCCGCGTGAGTCGTGCAACTGCAAGAATAATGCCGATTAACTTGACGGCCACTCGGGTACAGATTTTTTTCGCACGATGTCGTATTGTTTTTGGTTGTCCCCGCATGAGAGGAGGGCGGTGCGTGACGCTGTGCATAGAACAGTGTTATTTCTTCTATCCTCCGTTCACCCTTCTCCATTCTCGCCTGTGTTTACTCTCCCTTCTTATCTGTGTTTACTCTCCCTTCTCTTGTCTGTGTTTATTCTCCCTTCCCTCTTGTCTGTTTATTTCTTTCCCCTACCCCCATCTCGGCTCTGTTCGCTTTACTGCCCTTCCCTTGTGGGTTCAATTTATCTCTTTGATTCGCATCACTTTTCCCTTTATTGCGGAAAGGTTTCGCCAGCCACTGGCTTCTTCAGTCCAATACAGAGAAGCCTCTGACTGGCGAAACGTTTTCTCAATGAAGATTCCCAAATGGTTTCAGAAGCGTCTCAGTGTTGCACCAAGGAATGCTCTCTGTTCTCCACCCTACCTTGTCCACAACGCTAGCTGACCTACCACTTTCAGCGTCCTTACCATTTTTTGCCCTCCCCGTCTACCTGCCCTGTCAGCATCTGTCACTGTAGGACAGTGATGCATCAACCTCTCGCAAACAGGCATGGAGCCGATACATTAATATATTGGCAGATATATAGACGCGTGACAGTGAGTGTCCCATCGAAGCGGGTTTATGAGCGGCAGCCACGTGAAGAAGCTTTGGCTGATTGGACTAGCAAAAGTGACGCTGTTTGTCTTCTTGGGTTATCGCTTACACATGTTCTCTGGGTTTACGATGTTACTCTGGAGGGTTCGTAGGGGGCTCCGGTGTTGTAAACAGGTGATGTCACAATATGCAGAACAACCACTGTCAAAAAATCTTAAAGCTTGGGTAGAATATAAGCTGTGTTTGACAGATCCTTGACTACCTACTTACATTATCGTGAAAAAGTCAGGTGTAGTCTCGTCCTTATATGCCTTCCTGTTGATTTTTTTATTTTTACAGTTCCTTGATAATGTGAGAAATCACGAAAGCGCTTAGAGCTCACGTTATATATACTCCGTCATGGGGAGGGAAGCCACATAAATATGGTAATGGGTAGCAGAAACTGTCATGTGGGAGAAGGGAGATGAACATACAGTACCCTGCTTGCAGATAAATGCTTCAGGGAACCCACAAGTTGATAAATTAGACACATTTGCAACACTTGAGTATCTCTGTGGAAACGTTTTGCCACACATTGGCGATCCTTTGATAGCGTTTCGCCCACAGTGGTCGAAACGTTGTCAGTAAAGGCTCACATTATATTTCTTTTCTTATTTTGTTCCTTTGGTACTGGAGGAGCATTCGGTATTCTCACGACCCGACAGTGTCGATAATATCACGAAAATTAAAAAACACTTAGACGTGATGGCTAGGACGACCCTTGAGTGGAGTGAGGAAGACGGAGCTCTGGTGCTGGGTCTTAAAGGGAAGGTTGTATCATTAGTGTGGTAATTAGGGGGTAAATGGAGAGTAATTTAATCAGGAGACGCCAGCCCGATGTGTTCAGTGAGTGGTATTTGCTGCGTTGGCAGTATGGCCAGACGTCCCACACTCCTTGATGCCAGGCTGGAGAGCTCAGAGTAAATACTGTGGTTTTGACTTCTGAGAGAGCTTTTTGGCTTTTGAGAGAGCGTTTTAACATCTGAAAGGACTTTTGGGGGACTTCGGTGTCCTGTTACTGCGCTTTCTGGCTCCCCGCCCTCCCTCTCTAATATAAAATTAGCTTCCCATCTTCGCTCTTGTCTCACTAGTGTTAATGCCCCAAATCGAACCGAAACGTCGTCCTAGGTGTCTTTCTCCTGTGTTGGGGTTATTTGTGTATTCAAGGTCACGGTATTGTCTTTTATTCCTCTTATTTAGCCTTCTTCTCCTGTTGTTTTCGTCCTCCAGCTGGTGCTCATCTTCCCGCTTCTTTCTCTTTCCCTTTCTGCTGATTTCTCTTCCTCCTCCTTTCGGCTGCTGCTCCTCGGTAGTCAGGTAAATATGTTCCAGATCTGTCTTTTTGATACCTACATATCTATGAAAAGAAAGTAATTTGAGTGTAAACTTTGACCAAACTTGTTGGCTTCGTAACCTTCCTAGCATCGGTGAATAGAGACGTATGCTGATCTGAGGGCGGACACAGCACCAGCAGTAGCAGCAGCACTGGCGTTGCTGCCGCCACCCCAGCACTTGATATTGCAACAGCTCTTCGTGAAAAAAAAGGACACTTTTGTATGTGTCTTGAATTGTATACAAGTATCCTTTTTCAGTGTCGATATCGCTATACCATTTACAACCAAGTGTAAAAGACTTCAAGAGGAAACTGGACAAGTATCTTTACCAGGTCTACCTATCTGGAGGGTATTCTGGGGGTCAACACCCCCGCGGTCCAGTTCTTGACCAGGCCTCCAAGTGGAACGGCCTGATCAACCAGGCTGTTACTGCCGGCTGCACGTAGTCTAACTTGCGAACCACAGCTCGGCTGATCGGGTACTGACTTTAGGTATCTGTGCATCTTCCTCTTGAAGGTAGCCAGGGGTCTATTGGTAATCCCCCTTATGCATGGTGGGAGGCTGTTGAACAGACTGTGATGGATGTGGGCCAGCGGGCCGCCAGCAACAACAGCCTGGTTAACAGCCAAGCACCAGACAAGATTGGCCCAAGGCCGGACTCAAGGAGTGTAGAAAAACTCAAGAAACTCTGAAGAAAGGCGTATCCATGACGAGACCAGCAGTATAATGTCCCAAGAGAAGTGGCAGTCAACTCTTCTGCTAACAGTTGGCACTTTGTATGATGCATCAGTGAGGCAGCTGGTGGTGTTACTGGCACCACTCTCGCCTCGTTCTCCTGCATCAGTGAGGCAGCTGGTGGTGTTACTGGCACCACTCTCACCTTGTTCTCCTGCATCAGTGAGGCAGCTGGTGGTGTTACTGGCATCACTCTCACCTTGTTCTCCTGCACCAGTGAGGCAGCTGGTGGTGTTACTGGCATCACTCTCGCCTCGTTCTCCTGCACAGTGAGCAGCTGGTGGTGTTACTGGCACCCTCGCCTGTTCTCCTGCATGTGAACTGGGTGTTACTGGCATCACTCTCGCCTCGTTCTCCTGCATCAGTGAGGCAGCTGGTGGTGTTACTGGCATCACTCTCGCCTCGTTCTCCTGCATCATAAAAAAAAATTGGATATCAAATGTAATATACTCTTATATTTCTGTCACCTTTCCTTCTTTCCTAACCATCTTTCCTCCGTATAATCTTTTTCACCTGTCTTCGTCCTCTTGTCACTTCTCTTCCCCTTTTCTTGTTACCCGCTACCTTTCCCTTCGTTTTTTTTCATTTTTCTTTTTTTTCCTTCCCCATTTAATTCATTTTTTCTTCCTCTTCCAATTTTTCCTTCTCTGTCCCTATCTTTTCTTACTCTTTCCTCTTTTTTTTCCTCCTCTTTCCCTCTATTTTCTTCCTCTCTTCCCCTCTTTTCTTCCTCTCCTCCCCTCCCCTTTCTCTTCCTCTCTGCCTTCACGATAAAACTGACCTGAGTTGCACTGAGATACAACTTGGCGCCGTCACGTGAGACTTGACTCACACTGAAGATCATTCCGTGTGTTCAAATGACGGAACTAACTTTGTGATACAATGTTTGTGCATAATAATAGACGTAGGTGTGGTCATGACACACGCTACCTGACACACCGCCTCCACCACGAACACCTTCACGGAACTCTTATTAAAAAGCTAACTGGAACCTTGTAATGCAGAGAGAAATGTTGGCTATCAGTGGCGCTGTGCTAGTGCAGTGCGCGTCTCCTAACTTGTTTGCTTTAAACATTGTTTGAATGATAGTAGTTAAGCTTCTGTTTACCTGTGCAGCAGCAGCAGCAGCAGGAATTGAAGAAACAGGAATTGAAGGAAAATCAGGCACAAAGAAGTTGAGAAACAACGTCAAGAGCTAAGACACTTAACTTTACAATTACAATCAGCACATCAATATGTTCTCAGCACATCAATATGTTCTCAGCACATCAATATGTTCTCAGCACATCAAAATATGTTCTCAACACGTCAATATACGTTCTCAGCACAAAATATGTTCTCAACACATCAATATACGTTCTCAGAACATCAATATATGTTCTCAGAACATCAATATATGTTCTCAGCACATCAATATGTTCTCAGCACATCAAAATATGTTCTCAACACATCAATATACGTTCTCAGAACATCAATATATGTTCTCAGAACATCAATATATGTTCTCAGAACATCAATATATGTTCTCAGAACATCAATATATGTTCTCAGCACATCAATATATGTTCTCAGCACATCAATATATGTTCTCAGCACATCAATATACGTTCTCAGCACATCAATATACGTTCTCAGCACATCAATATACGTTCTCAGCACATCAATATACGTTCTCAGAACATCAATATACGTTCTCAGAACATCAATATACGTTCTCAGAACATCAATATACGTTCTCAGAACATCAATATACGTGCTCAGCACATCAATATACGTGCTCAGCACATCAATATACGTTCTCAGCACATCAATATACGTGCTCAGCACATCAATATACGTTCTCAGCACATCAATATACGTTCTCAGCACATCAATATACGTTCTCAACACATCAATACGTTCCTCTCAACGAATTTGCAGCATTGCAAACTCCTGATGACGAGTTGATTTCAACACGAAAGGCCTAGAGCTATCATTCAGCTTCCCCCGTGGTTGTTTTACATAATGTATGTCGTACCGAATAGGTAAAAAATTTCAATTAGCAAGAACTCGTTTAAAATTAAGTCCTTTCTAAAATTTTCTCTCATACGTTAAAAGAGATTTTTTTCATTTATGTTAATGAAAAAATTAATAATTTTGTACCAAAAGAACCTTAGAAAACTTGCTTAACCTTATTATAACAAGCGCAGTTTAATTTAGCCTAATCCAGCTAAATATATTTTAGATAAGTTTACAATGATTTAATAATAAACAATTTTTTTTTCGTTAGGTTCAGAATGATTCTTGCAAAATTATTGCATACACAAATTTTCACTTGCCTTATTCGGCAAGAAGAGCGTTGCTATTAAAGTCAAAATCGCAAATTTGACTTAATTGGCACTAATGTATATATCCCTCCCTCAGTCTTCTTCGCTGATCGTTCTCCTTCTCTCCCTCACTCCCTCCCTCCTTCACTCCCTCTCTCTTTCCTTCACTCCCTCTCCTTCACTCCCTCGCTCCCTCCTCCACTCCCTCGCTCCTTCACTCCCTCCTTCTCTCCCTCACTCCCTCCTTCTCTCCCTCACTCCCTCCCACAAGCCAGGGTTCATTACTCCATCATTATCATTAGTCGCACTTCCATTTTTCTTAGGATAATCTTCGTCTTGAAACAAAATTTCTTAAAATTTTGTCTCCGCCTCAATATTTTTTTTTCTCTGGCGACTGACTCTTCATGTTTCTTCTCTCGTGGTGGCGGCGTTTTTCACTCTTTCTCCTGCTGTCTCTTTGCTCATCTTCCTCCCGCCTTCAACACCGTCTACACATAAAAGCGGATACTTACCCAGATAAAGCAAACACACACAAGCAGGCATGTACACATGGTTGTGATGGACGGGGAGTACACACACACACACACACACACACACACACACACGAGGTATGATAAAGCTCATGGAGCAGGAGGGAGAAAGAGGACCCAGTAGCGATCAGAGAAGAGGCGGGGCCAGGAGCCGAGTCTCGACCCCTACAACCACAATTAGGTGAATACAATTAGGCGAGTGTAGTGTACACACACTGACGGGGATACAGTAAGGGTGGAAGATAGGCAGGCTGGCATAGAGGAGCAGACGCACACAGCTGACTGACCCAATACACTAAGACAACTATCAGTGTCGTCTGCACAAGCATTCCTGCATCGTAGAACTGAGAGTGACATGGAATCCCCTCCATTTAACTAGGAGTGGGAATCCCCAGTTTAGGTTAACTAGGAATGTAAATTCCTGCCTAGGATAACTAGGAATAGGGTATACACGTGAAGCCCTTCACGTGGAACGAGGGTGTGGCAGTCACTGGAATTTCAGGGAATGAGGCTTTGGAATTGAGAGGACAGAGGGAACACTCAGGGGACATTATTGCATTTAGGAAATTGGAATCTTCGGGAATGGCAGCTTGGAACGGTGTTGACATTTGGAATAGATGGGTTGGACTGGAAGTACGTTCGAGGGAAGGGATAGATAGAATGGAACGTCTGGAAAAGGTGGTAGAGAAGGAACGTTCGTTGATGGTCTAAGTGACCAGAGGAGGAGAGAACGTATATTGTATTGTTGAAAATAGTATAAAATACCGACAAGTTGAAGATTAAGACACCTGTACAACAGTTGGGTGTCTTTATTGATGAAACGTTTCGCCTACACAGTAGTCTTCTTCAGTCAAATACATTGGCAACAGTAGAAATGAAATAAAGATGTGTAATTAGTCCATCAACCTTGGAGAAAAAGTATTCGAGGTGGTCAGTCCCTCAGCCTGGAGAAAAGTTCAGCTCCATGGAGCTCAACTCTTCCCCAGGCAGGTATAGGGGTGGGGGAGACGGAACAGGTGGGAGGGAAGGGGGTGGGAGTGACGATGGGAGAGAGGGAAGTGCAAGATTGTTCCCTCAAGCGCCACCTGTGACCACTCTGGGTACTACTATGGTGGTTGAGTTCAATAGAGTAATCACAGTTTCATCACATGTTATCTTCCTCCACTCCCACGTGCCAGCTGATGACCCCCTTCCCTTGCCTTCCCCTACTGTGTGTCAGATGGCGCCCCCTCACCCTCACTCCCTTATACTGTTCAGAGCGGTGGCCCTTGTTCCCTAATATTCATTTTTTTAAAGCCGCTACCCCTTCCCTTGGAAATAAATGGTATAAATACCCCTCTACACTGTCATCACTCCCCTTATCATTTTATGATAAGCGCTACCCCCTTACACAGTTCAATGTTGATGAACACAATCCATCACACTGAATTGATGTAACCCATCATTGGTGAAGGAATGTTAAAATGAACATCCAGTTTTTGTTTCCACTATCATGTTAGGGTAGCAGAACACTGCTGATGTTAGGGTAGCAGAACACTGCTGACGTTAGGGTAGCAGAACACTGCTGACGTTAGGGTAGCAGAACACTGCTGACGTTAGGGTAGCAGAACACTGCTGACGTTAGGGTAGCAGAACACTGCTGACGTTAGGGTAGCAGAACACTGCTGACGTTAGGGTAGCAGAACACTGCTGACGTTAGGGTAGCAGAACACTGCTGACGTTAGGGTAGCAGAACACTGCTGACGTTAGGGTAGCAGAACACTGCTGACGTTAGGGTAGCAGAACACTGCTGACGTTAGGGTAGCAGAACACTGCTGACGTTAGGGTAGCAGAACACTGCTGACGTTAGGGTAGCAGAACACTGCTGACGTTAGGGTAGCAGAACACTGCTGACGTTAGGGTAGCAGAACACTGCTGATGCACCCTGGCTTTATTGGTATAATGTTTGGCTTTGTTGAGCGTATCAAGCTTAACTGGGCGAAACGTTGTCCCAATAAAAGCTTGTCCTTCAACTTAAAACACTTCAGTGGGTTGTATACCAGCGAGGTGTTGAATAAAAAGTTTTTTTTTTTTATTTCAGTTGTACAGTATACGCATTTGTTGTATAAAATTTTGCATTATAGTTTTCTTTCGACTAATAAATTTGTTCTGTTTTCAGGTGTGTTAAACGTGGAGTCACTTAAGGTCAGAGGCAGAGGAGTAATACAGGAGGTTGTGAGTTTTCCTTCTAGTGTTTTTTTACACTAAAGATTTTTGTTTACTTGTAATATTAAGTGCACCCCACAAGGGATTTAGTTAAACATAGATCAAATTAAATTTTAGTGTTGATATTAGAAGTATTCATTCACTTAACCCATGTGGGCCAGCGGACCACTAGCCACAACAGTCTGGTTGACCAGGCGAGCACCAAGACAAGCCTGTCCTAGGGCCGGGCTCCAGGATAGGTAAATTCTGGGAAGTCATCAAAGATACGTGAAAGGTAAAGGTCATTCGCAACGAAGCTGTACTCTGAACCAGCCTGAGGTAGGCAGTACGTTGTAGTCCCGTGTACAAGTACCGTACAAGATGTGAACCAGCCTGAGGTAGACAGTACGTTGTAGTCCCGTGTACAAGTACCGTACAAGATGTGAAAGCTGAGGTAGACGGGTACGTTGTAGTCCGTTACAAGTACCGTAAAGATTGAACCAGCCTGTTAGACAGTACGTTGTAGTCCCGTGTACAAGTACCGACAAGATGTGAACCAGCTCTAAGGTAGACAGTACGTTGTAGTCATTTGACAAGACCGTACAAGATGTGAACCAGCCTGAGGTAGACAGTACGTTGTAGTCCCGTGTACAAGTACCGTACAAGATGTGAACCAGCCTGAGGTAGACAGTACGTTGTAGTCCCGTGTACAAGTACCGTACAAGATGTGAACCAGCCTGAGGTAGGCAGTACGTTGTATGTTCCGTCTACAAGTACCGTACAAGATGTGAACCAGCCTGAGGTAGGCAGTACGTTGTAGTCCCGTGTACTAGTACCGTACAAGATGTGAAAGTTATTTATAGATGGGTGCGTCATAGATTTTTCCGTTACTAGGAAATGTTCGGCTGATAAACGCCCACTTAACAGCTGTTAACATCTCCACTGATAATTGCTAAGTGGTGTTGGAGTGTTGAGTACATGCAGCCACCAGGAGACATATCGACAAATGGTGTGGTCACGAGAGGTCACAGCGGGTCACCCCACTATATATTATTTTATTTATTTTTGAAAAATGGCCCTGGTAAGCCTGCAGAAGGTTACAGTGATGTGACTAAAAGCTTCACTTGTGTGCTTTCACCTGTGTAGAAATTTTCGCATTATGCTTGTGAAGAACGTTTATTTGGAGGACAAATTAAAGGGCGACTGGTTGAAAATGGGTCACTCGTAGCAGCACCTACAACATGCCAGCCTCTGAGGAAACTCAAGAGTGTCTGCTATGATAAAAATACCTTGTGGCATATACTGCGATGAGCATTAGCGGTGTTTAATGTGACTCACATGGTCCTTCGGCAACCGTGGACATTATCCAGAACCACCACACTTTCCTCTTTTGTACCGACGCTTGGAGTATACCTGGAGTACACCTGGAGAGGGTTTCGGGGGTCAACGCCCCCGCAGCCCGGTCTGTGACCAGGCCTCGTGAGGCTATATAATTCATGCGAAAGTCTTGAACACTCGCTCCGCTTGTACGCACTGTTGTAGCCAGTGTAATTATAAGGAGTTGATTGATGACTATCCCTTCTAGCGTATCCTGCGGGATGCTAACTAACAGGAAGCCTTGTCTGAGGCGGTGTTGCGAGGGTACAACCCTTGAAATGTCACCTGTTCTCTCTTCGTTTACTCTCTCTTATTTAGTTAAATTCTCCCCCTTCATCTTCTCGTCCACTATATTCTTTATCCCTTAAGTGGGTTCGGCAGGACGTTGATAGAATATTTGTAGGGTGAGGATTGGACCAACTAATGTTGCTCGCTGTCGCCTGCTTGTGGGTGTTCTTGCTCTCGGGGCTGCTTGTGGTGTGGCGTTGGCCGCCACACACACAATTGCCTCTCCGCATCTTCCGTCGACCTGAATTCGTCTTGGTTTTTATAATCACTGAGGAGCTTGACAGGACCTCTGCGAGTTTAGAAAATACTTTTATTTCGGTTTTTGACAACCATGAAAAATAGATGAATTATTGACCTTTAAATCTTAAGTGTAGCCGAATATTGTGTAAAATGTGAGTCGTGGAAAGTACAGTATCCATCACTACGGTTGAATTAACGATTTTTTTTTTGTGCTGTTTTGGCGCGTGTGTAGTAGTGTGTGTCTCATGAAATCGTAATGACACGATTGCGAACAAACCATACCACGGGTAGGGTTCGAACCCGCGGTCAGTGTGTCTCAAAACGCCAGACCGTCGCGTAAGCTAGCTGGCCCAGTGGCTTACGCGACGGTCTGGAGTTTTGAGAGACTGACCGCGGGTTCGAACCCCACCCGTGGTATGGTTTAGTAGTGTGTTTGGGGGGGGTGGTTGCCTACTGGTGGAGCATACTTCATCATGGTGCAACCCCACATCTTAGTGTTTGCACAAGCTATATTCACGACATTGCTGACTGTATCCATGGCCATTGTAATTACCATGCATCCACTAAGACACCCGACATGCACCTGCTACTAAATCGTTGCCTTGTTTATTTTTAATTGACTATTCAGTAATTCTCGTCCTCTCCTCTTGCCTTCATGACTATGCAGAAAGCATTCTCTAGATCCGGGTGTAGTGTGAGCGCGTGCGCTTACACGCGAGCGCCTCGTTTTCGTAAGTGTGTGTCGTAGATTTCGTTATCTTCCTCCCCTACTCCATTTCGTGTTGGAGATGCGGAGAGGTGGCCACGCTGACGAAGAGTCCGCTCTTCTGGGGCTCCGTACTGTTATCGCCAAAATATCACTTTGAACGGGATTCGTATCGTAGTGTCCATTTCTTTTGAGTCTTGTAAAAGTTTTATAATTTAGTTGTTCCCATAAGCTCGTAACTCGACATAAAAATAAGTTTAGATGTGTGCAAGTGGAAAATGGATTTTCATGTTTAGAATTTTAAATGAAAGATAAGTGGTAGCAAGAAGTTTGGGAGGGAAATTGAGGTTAGAACAACGTTGTTCTTCTTGGTTTGTATGACGTGTATGGGCGTTGATATAGAGCTCCATCTATGGCAAGGCTACTTAAACTAGAACCCATAATTACAAGCAACCTTTTCTTATTACTAGATCGATCTTTACCGTTTGAGTTCCAGAGTTTTTCCTACTCCAGAGTCCGGCCTTTGGCCAGGCTCGTCGGTGCTTGCCTGGTCAACCAGGCTATACTGCTGGATGCCCGCTGACCCACATATCCATCACAGCCTGGTTGATTTGGCACTTTAAGATATTTGTTCAGTAAATAACAAAAAGGCACAATACCGTGACTGGAACGATACACACAATAACCCGCACATAGAAAGAGGAGCTTACGACGACGTTTCGGTCCGACTTGGACCATTTACAAAGTCACACTCACACACAGGACAAGTGGAAGAGGTTATATATAGGCAGGCAGACAGGGGAGGGTACAAGAAAGTGGTGGAGGGTAATAGTGGAAGTAGTAGTAGGAGTCAGTCATATTCTAGGAAAGGAGCACTGCAATGAAGCTGGCGGCCCGCAAGGGTAAGGACAAGAACACGGAGGAAAAATGAAAATAAAATAAAGGACAAATACAAGGCAACAGAAAAGAAAGAAAACCCAGAGGAGAAAGAAGAGAAGGGGGAAGAGAAAGAAGGAATGAGGTTAAGTCACGGGTGTTCTGAAGTTAAATGCTCAGTTCTCACACTGAGGTCCGGGTTTCAATTACCGGTACGGCAGGAAACATTTGGACGTGTTTCCTCAAGACACCTACTCTCCACGTTAACTCATCAGTAAAATGGGTACCTGGGTGTTAGTCGACTGGTGTGGGTCGCATCCTGGGACAAAATTCACTTAATTTGCCCGAAATGCCCTGTATAATAAGCGGCTTAAGTTCCTGAAAATTAATTTATCAGTCAGGTTGAACTATATGGGCCTGGGAACCCTGGGAAAACTTGGTTGATCAGGCGGCCACCAGGGAAGCCCGGCCTCAGGCCAGGCTCAGAGTAAGAAGACTAAACCGGTCACAGTATGTCATGGAGACCCGGAGCTTCACACCATTGAGAGCCGGCTCCAAAAATGGGACATTGTTTCCTGCATGTCTTTCCTCTGGAGTAAGGTCTTAGCGGTCAGGTCCCTCAGTCCAGATTATTGTACAAAGACTTTATGGCATCTTTTGTTTCTACAGCGGAAGTAACAAGTGTGTGAGCTGCTAGTTTCCTATAGGAATACCAGTGACCTTTATTATTGTGAATTACTTTCCAGACTCTTCAAGGCAGGGGATGCCTTGATGCTGGTGGAAGGCTCTTGATCAAAGGAATTGGTGCTACCCTCCCATTCGTAGGATCAAATTTGATTACCTCCCGTTTCCAGGTGCTGTGTGATTCCTACGGGCTTATCCATTTCACTTGGGTATAATAGTTTCTGGGGCTGTGTTAAAAATCATATTTAAGCTAACTGGTGTTCAGTAGTGGTTTGAATATTTAGTACCCTCTCGCTGAACAAAATGTTTTGACGTTTCCTAGTATTTAAGGGCAAAATTCCTGAGTCGAGGCTTTGCCGTACCATTTCCCGGCAGTTACTCCGACGGGTTTCCTCCAGATGGTTGCTCCGCGGCATCCATCAGTGCTTCTAAGGACAATAGTGCCGCCGGCAGCAGCATATTGGCTTGCAATATCAAGGACCCCAGTAGAAATAACCTAGGACGCCAATGAAAACAAGTCACTGACTATTTTTTTAGTTATCCTGCGTAATTTACACATGTTACTATGTACTTGTGTAGACTTGTATCTAAATAAACTTACCCCAGGCTAAGTATGGCGCACCTAATTCCGTGTTGGGCATTTATTGGTCCACCGAGTGTAGGAGAAGGGAGGGAAGAGTAGGTCGTACCACTACCTACGTATTTTAATGGTTCCCTGAGGTGGGTTGTATAGAAGACATGGGAGAAGGAAGTTTCAGAAGTTCTCCAGGTACTCTTAAAGATAAACAGAGCAAACGTTATGCCCCCAAAAAACAATGAAATATGAAGCCATTACTGAACCTTCTGTTAGTCATAGTAGGAAGGATTTTGTGACCCATTTTTTTACCTTTCTCTCTCTGCCACAACGTATTTCTGGAAGAGTTATGGTAACACGCCAGAGTGACGGATAGAGAGTACTTAAGCTTCCCGGAGCTGGGAAGAGCGTGGGAAGTGCTGTAACAATACAAGTGAAGGCATAAACAACGTCTTTATTTCTACAAGTACATGTCAGCTAGGCTTGTATACCTTGTACATCAATGACATACTACTGTATAGAATGGTAAGAGAGTGTGCTGTATGGAGGAAGTAAGAATGGGGATAAGATGAACATTTTCATGTTTGAAGAATGGGAATGACAGAACGTGGAACTAGGAATGAAAAGAAGGCAGAATGGAGTAGCCATTGCTCGCGCGCACAGGCGAGTGGAGAAAATAATTCTACGAATGAGTAATACGAAAATTGACAAAAATGGCAGAAAGACCGGAGGGAGAAGTAGGACAAGGATAAACAAACGGTAATATTACCATACATTAACATAAAATAAATTATCATATAGGGATACGGACGAGGAATAGAATTAAAAAGAAATATTGAAATCACAAGATAAAATTAAAGGAATACACTAATAATGGAAGGCAAAGTGAAGGAAGGGAAAAAAAGTGATAAACGGAATGAAAAGACGAATAACTTCAAGAAAAATGAAAAACTTTATTTGCACTGTTGAACTTTGAACAGCTGTTGGGTTAGTTTTAAAGGTTAGTCAGCTAAGCATGTCTGACGAAGCAACGATACAGAGTAAATAAAGAGCTTTGTGTGAAGTGTGAACTTGAGATGCATTCCATTATTCAAGTCTTATAATTCTTACTTTACTGTTATAAAGCTGTTGCATTTTTTGAGCAGTGAAAAAACCCTCTGGAAGCTCTCTTCTGTTCCCCCGTCTTACTGTGTCCTCCTCTGGAGCTCATTCAGTGAGGTCTAAGCTGTGGGTGTCGTAAATGCCTAGTCAAGTAGTGGGCCGCGGGGGCGTTGACCCCCGGAACACCCTGCAGGTATACTTCTGTAATTGTTGAACATTTCTCTTCCTCTTACGTTTACTCGGAGCGAGGATGAAGGAAGAGCTCAGTGTGTTTGTCCTAATTTCTTTGTCCCTCTCCCTCTTGCCTTCCGGCAAACGTCAAACCATCATTCTTATGCGTCGTGCTGAGGCAGAGATAAATTTAATACGAGTAGGTGGTGACAGGGACGAGTCGCAGGAGGGTAACAATAGCCAGCCATTCTGGTATGGCAGTGTGTGATTGGCAGGCGGGTCGCGGGGAACACCGAGGATGATTGATGTCAGGGGGGAGTTAGAGAAGCAGGTGACACGAAGCTTCAGCTTCCTCACTCTCTGGAGTCGGGCATATCTTTGATATGCCTTTGACATGCCTTTGACGAGTTTCGAGAGTTGTTATACTCCCGGCCCAGGGTCAGGATTGTCTGGAGCTTGCCTGGTCAACCAAGCAGTTGCTGCTGGCGGCCCGCTGGCCCATATATCAATCACAGTCTGATTGATCTAGCACTTGGTGGAGATTCTTTTTTACAATTGGTACAGCTTGCAGAACCAGGGTGAAACACTTCATGTACAGTATTATCCATTTATGTAGAAGTTGGTATTACTGTGAAGAGTAAACAAACGTCTCGCATCTTTTGAGTTTCTTGATGTTGTCTTGTTAGGTTAACCCGTCACTCAGACCAAAGGCAGCTTGATCTATGTACTGTCTTTATTTAAATGATTTCAAGTCGATGGTGACGAAATTATTTCATGATGTACTATGTGAAGTATTCTATACGTTAACTTGTACTGTCGGGACTATGCAACCTAGCGATAGTCTTCCAGGCTAAGGTGTTCTTGTTAACATAGAAGGCTGTGTTTCCTGCGGATATGAAACGTGTTACTATCAGATGGTAGGTAAGTTGATACTTACGTTTGGTAGAGCTCCACACCACCTTACCTCTTCGCTCTCCGAGAGCTCTCCTTCGCTGCTCTCCCAAAATAAATGGCTCCTTCATCACAAGTAACAACCAGGTGGGCCATCTGCACTAACAAGATGGGCGCTGCCTCCCTCACTCATGGCAGGGTGACGCAAAGACACATCGTGGAGATGTGCGAGGCTTCTTATCCGGGCTCCGGTCCTCTTGGCACCTTAATGGTTACCCGTTGTCGTCCAGATGACTCCTTGCACTGCATAATGCTGCAGAATGAGCACCAATCTTCCCACTCCTTGTTTTCAGAGATTTTTCCCCCATCACGTAAATAATCACAATGACAGCTAATTCTTGCGTCTATTTTTCAAGGATTTGAGTTGTGGCCGCCGCTTTTCTTCACAGCCTATTTACCATCTTTAGTTAGTAAAGAAAAATCAATCATGAACTGTGAGCTACGACCAACAGGCAGCTTCACTTGAAGAAATATAACTTAAAATGTAAATAACTGCTCGCACAGGTATTTGTAAGATTTAAAGGCCCAAATCTGTTTGGCAGACGGTGCAACACCCCCATGAAAAGCAGCGATGCAGAGAACACAATAAGGCCTACAGCGAAACTTTCCCAGTAGCTCAGTGGTAAAGCGCCGGGAACACGGTTCGATCCCCCGCCCACTTTTGTTTATTTATCGACATATACATACATACATACGCAATAAGATCACAGTAAACATGTAGTATCAGAATATGCAGAACAACCACTGTGAAAAAAATAGTGAACTTCTAAGCGTTTTCGTGATTTCTCACATTATCAAGGATAATGTGAGAAATTACGAAGGCGGTTTGAAGATCACTAGTTTCTCAGTGGTTCTGCATACATATACATACAGTACTGGACGCAGTACTGTACACTCGCTACTGTCTACACACATGTAAGGAAACAATTCTTGGTGGTGCTACAGTCACATTTATTAACAGAGAATACGGGAGTAAATATTTCTTATCTGTCCTACCAAAGCATAACAATATATCCAACACATGAGGGAAGAATGTCCTAGTGTTTACATTAACGCTCAGGTGGCGTAGTACAGTGAGAGAGGCGGTGGTTATGAGAGAGGTTAAGAGGGTTGTAGGTGTTAGCGCTGTGTAGTGGGCGGCAGTCATAACGCAGATATAGGGAGTTAGGAAGGAAGAGCAGCTGTCACGTGGCGAGGAATTAACTTGATGGATGGCTGGGAATGCTTTTGCTATTGAGGAAGGGGGGGATACTACAGCTGGTGTCGGGAGGCGGGGACGTGAAGTCCGCTAGCAGCTGGTGCGGTAGTGGGATGCTGTGCTTAATTGATTTTACTCTCGCTACTTCTTTACTTTGAAAAAACACAGGCACAATACCGTGACTGGAACAATACACAAATAAATCACACATAGGAGAAAGAGACTAATGACGACGTTTCGATCAGACTTGGACCATTAACTAGTCACGCTAGTTAATGGTCCAAGTCGGACTGAAACGTCGTCATAGTTTTTCTCGTAAGAGGGTTATTTATATACTTTAAAGTTATACAAATATGTTCAGAATTATTTCCTGTAATTTAGTAGGTTTGTTTGATCTAACATAAAGTTAGATAAGTATTCTTAATTTTTTTTCTGCTGTCCTACAGCAGGAAAAACTTTTTCCTCCGACAAAATTCGAGATAGTCTCCCGGAAACTGTTTCCTGAAAGCACTCCTCCCTCGCTCCCAAGACCGAAGTCTCTCTCGCGTTTACATGGCCTTCGTTGTCATGGTAATAATCTTTGGTCGTTTTGATTCTCCTGCAAGAGCCACTAGGCGCCCGTAGTACTTGCGAGTTCTCTTGAGCGAGGCATTACACTGATCTGACTGGTGATGCTGCCAGGGTGATGAATGAACAGGGTGAGCAAGAAGAGTTAGGTGTCACGGAACGACGCCCACCCCACGCCCTCTGCCGCCCCTTGACACACATGACTGCCGCCCACAGCAGCAGCTGCTGCTGGGGCGTGTTGTTGGGTTGTACGAAAGTGGTCAGGATACACGAGGATGATTTGTAGGTTCAGTCAAGGTAGCATATCGTCTGTACCCCACTTGCGTATGCTCGCAGTATGAAGGCTTCTGTTATACAAATTGATTAACTTGTTGGTAGGTAATAGCGTCCGCAGTGTGCCACATTTCATTCATGAATGAGCATCGAACGGTATCTGAGAATCCACCAAGTTTGTTTGACCATGTTCAAGACTCCTGGATTACCAGGTCCCACATACTAAGATACGAGGCACTTGGCTGTTGAGTTACACTTGTCTTGTTAACAGTACTCAGCACGTGTGATCTTCAGGGGGATAATAAACTGATAGACTCTACCATCCGTGGCTTGGAATTTGTGTAGTACGTTCATCGTATTAAATTGATGGGCAAAGCCGAGTTGACTGTTGATGATACCCTAGAGAATACACAAGTTAACACTGGAACCTAAGCATCAAGAGCGAGGTTGGATGTTTGATGCATCGACCACACGCGAAGTGCAACATCTTTTAGAGGTGGGGGGGGGGCTCAATGGACAATGACTGCAACCGACCCTGCATAATTCTGTATAATGTATTCCTTCTCTTTTGTATCTCTTCCCTGTCTCTTCTTCCCTTTCTTTGCACCTGCTATTTCGTCGGGCATTATCCTAAATACGAAGTTTTGTTTTTCTTAATCTGTACAATTTTTGTTAGTTTTTAAATTGTCAGATTTATATTTTATTGAGTATTGAGGTGCCTAAAGTCAGTCCCTGTTGCGTAGTGTTGCGGAAAACATTGTGGAACCTGTGATAAATGCTTTTCAAAACCCACAAGTTGAAGATTGATACATTTATGCAACATATGGGAATCTTTATTGAAGAAACGTTTCGCCACACAGTGGCTTCATCAGTCCAGTACAAATCAGAAAGGTGTAAGGAGAGGAGGAGTTTGAGGTAATCAGTCCCTCAGCCTGGAAGCGATGTGTTCAGTTTATCACTCTTGTAGAAAGTAAAGTAAGGTTTGTCAGGAAGCAGGACAAGTGTTTCCTGAGGCGGGTCTTAGATGATGACCCGCCGTTGGAGCTTTTGGTCATCTGACCGAGGCCTTCCGCTGGCTTACCGGTCCACCCCTTTAAAATTTATGGTCAGTTATAACCATTTAGTTATTTACAGTATGTGGCCGGAGAAGTGGCTTATATAGTGTAAGTAGGTCTTCGTCCGAAGGTTGGACGAAGGCTATGAAGCCGCCTTGCTGCGCTCCGACTTTTGACACACACAACATGCTTCACATTAATTTCCATACTGAATATCACCTAGGCACTTCTTTATCACAGGCACCTAGAGTAGTCTTTTATACTGTGTTGACTGCACACTGGTCTATTTGCCACGCCCGCCCAGATAAATGAGATAGCACAGGCGTGAAATTGGAGGATTGACTGTTTTGCATGGGACACAAAACTTGTAGGATAGGAAGGACAAACTTCGCCAAACTCGAGTCTTCATGGGAAATCCAGACTTCAATAATTATCGACAGCTGTGTCGCAAACAATAGCAGCTACCACGACGTAATTATCAATAAAAGTAATAAAATACTTAGCATGATTACAACGCTAATTAATATATCTAGAGACATTTTTGCTGATATAACTGTACAGGAAATGAATAAGGCGCCAGTAATTATTTTTCTTGGTGTTCCCTTCAGTGGCCCCCCGATTACCTCCCGTTGCTCAGGCAGTGTGTGATCCCTGTGGGTTTTGAGCTTTCCAATGACGACGTTACGTCAGCTGTTAGAATATATAAATTGTGTAGAGAATACAGGGATTCGATCTCGCATTAGCTACAGAACAGCTTCGTTACCTTGCAAATCTTATTTTAAATTTCACCTGGTGGAATCTCGTTTCAGCAGATTAAGTTGCATAAAGTTAGGGCTTAAAGGCGTGCGCCAAGGAATCTCAAAAATACATGTCCTCTGAATAATTACAAAACCTCAGAATAGTAACGAAGGCGTCTATACGTGTAATCACACTTTTCATTCATAACCTGTCAAACTCCTTCATGGCAAATATAAGTAAAAATCAGAGAATAACTGAAGATGAAGTCTTCACGCCCAGGTCGTTTGTAATCACTGCTAAAAAAAAATATCACATCGGTATGAGATTTCACCGTCGTGGTCTGGCAAGTGGACGTTAATGGAGGTGGAAGCGTGAAGCTCTTAATAAGAGGCGTTGATATGCGCAAAATGACACCAGAGATGCAAGTCAGCCCGTGGATCCAGAGCGGAACAGCTTTACAACAGTCCCCTTGTAACAGAGGTAGTGGGATCGGTTCTTATATCTTTGTTGCTTGTTTGGGTACTTCCCTTTCTTTATGCTGTGAAAGGCTGTATGTAAGTCTGTTTCTTATTTACGATCATTACATTGTTATGATCACGGGATGTAAATACGTAATTTATTAACGTTATTTATTAACCATGCTTAAAATTGTTTTCTTCAGGGCCCCTCAAGTTTAGCGCTACTACAACTACTACTGCTACTAATAATAATAATATAAATATTATTTATGTTAGGTAAAAGGACACAAGGGAACTAATGCGACATTTTATTGTGGCAACGTTTCGCTCTCCAGGAGCTTTGTCAAGCTATTACATAACTTTACATAACAGCTTGACAAAGCTCTGGAAAGCGAAACGTTACCACAATAAAATATCGCATTAGTTGCACTTTTGCCCTTTTACCTAACACATTGTCTGTAATCCTACCAACATTATTACAATATTAATAATAAAATTAATATAAAAATATAGCTATTGTCATTAAGAACAAAATCCTCTTCACCTGTTTAATCAATATTATAACTGTATATTGACTGGAGACCTGGTGTGGAGGTCTGTAATTAAGGAAGGCGTGCGGCCCTTCCAGCCGTATGAAACAGCTGTGCGGAAAGAGAGTGGTGGTAGGCAGCTGGCGAAAGCCACCAGGGATTTAACAGGATACACGCCGCCTTCCAGGGTTGCAGGTGCTGAATCTTTTGTTGTCCCGAGTTCATTTCCTGCTTATCTCTCAGGGCACCAGTAGGATATCTGATATGGTGGTAAGCGAAGTGTTGTGAAACAGTAGTTGAAATTAGAGATGCTTCTTTGTTTAAAGTAAATACTCTTACTTGTGCCAAGTATTGTATCTTAAGTCATTACAGCCCCACTACTGTGTTGAATTGTCACTTGACTCTGTACAGCACTCATAAGAGTAGCATAATCTGCATATCGTGTCGCTCTTTAACTCTTTAAGAGTTGCCATGTCAGTGACAGCTCAACTTCAGTATACAAGTCTTAGTTATTTATCTTGTTCATGTAAATCGATATACATAATAGTCTAGTATAATATAACTAAAGCCTTTAAACATCCCAGTAATTGTACTTGGTAAAAGTGATATCGAGTTACATATGTTAAATGTAATCCAAGCCAAGTGGGTGAGAGCCAGGCGTGAAGGTATTGTTGGAAGGGGTGGTCTTTCAGAGAACATTAACTCCCCGGGTCACAGACACTGCTTTGTCATTTTGTTGGGTCAGAAATCAGATCTCTTCCTCCCCTCCTTTACATCCATTACACTAAGTAGAGCTATACTGCATCGTTTGTGTAATTCCGGAATCGTGAACTGACTGTACAGTTCGGCTACCAAGATGGGGCTCAGGCAAGAGCAAGAACTCTACTGTTGGGTCTTCAGGGCACATTTTTGCTGCAAAGCTTTTGTCTTCTTGGCAATAATAAATGACAATTCTTTCGTGCGTACCGGCACTAAGGGCTACGAAGAATGGCGTACGCCAACCATGATGGGAAACAGTGCAGGGGAGCGAACATTACCTCTGAGCGTTGTAACTATGTACAACAATAGTGATGAGAGAGAGGGGTAAGGGAAAGGAGAGACGCTGCACACATCTGCTGGGCCTTGTTCATCAACGACCATGGGGCAGGGGATGGGAGCCTAGTATGCGTTATTGGCCATTGCTTCAAGGCGCGCTCTCTTATTGCTCCCACCACTGTTCTCGTTACCAGGCGAAGGGAGGAATGTGCATTGTCAGGCGCCTCTGGTTTAATGAACAACATACATCTAGCAAACACGAACTACAGATCAGGCTTGGGATAGTATTGTCTAGGGAGGTATGCAGATGGAAGAGGCGAGGCTTTAGCCAGATTAAAGGGGCAGGGTTTGTGTAACTTGTAAGGTAATAATTCCTGAACTGTTTTCTTGGGTTGTAAACTAAATATACTATTTACTTTAGTCAAAGAAATACTTTTTTTTACCACCTAGGTAGAAGCGAGACCTGTTGTATAGCCTCATTATATATAGCCTACTAGCGTCACACATTCTCGTCACACCACGATGAAAGTGGCAGCACTGCCGTGAAATATATGTTGTGTAACACTGTGGTAGGATCGTCAGTATACTTTGTGGGGGAAAAGTGTGAACCCAAATTGATAGTACCAGCGTTTCGACTCTGTTGTTACTCCACATAGTGTTGCCACTATATTCTTGAAAATAAACCGAGCGCAAATAAAGTTAGTATCAGATAGTGTGTATATATATGTTGTGCTTAATAGGTCGCTCTTTTTGCCGAATAAGGCAAGCGAAAATTTGTGTATGCAATAATTTCGCAAAAATCATTCTGAACCTAACGAAAGAAATATATTTCATTGTTTGTTTATTATTAAATTATTGTAAACTTATTTGAAATATATTTAGTTGCATTAGGCTAAATTAAATTGCGCTTGTTATAATTAGGTTAGGTAAGTTTTCTAAGGTTCTTATGGTACAAAATTATTAATTTTTACATTAACATAAATGAAAAAAATATCTTTAAACGTATAAGAGAAAATTTTAAAAAGGACTTAATTTTAAATGAGTTCTTGCTAATTGACCAATTTTACCTATTCGGTACGACATATATATTGACAAAGATAGCGGTAAGTATTTACGGAAACAAATACCATCTCGTTAGTGTGTCCAGGTTGAGTAGAACTAGCGTATTGTAAATAGTTTTATGTTGCAATAAATTCTGAATGAGTGGGAACATAAGGTGTAGGTTGGTGGGAATAAACAGAAGGGTAATGAGAGACAAGGTGAAAGTTTATAATTACTGGATAGGGTAAGGATGGGGAAGAGAGGGCGAGAGTAGATGATGAGCGAGACTCGATAAAGGGTTTGAACAAGTGACAAAGGGTGAGGAACTGATTGAGAGTAAAGGAAGGAAAGAGGGTAATGGAGTTAGAATCTGGAGGGTGGATAATTGAGAGGGACGTGATTAGAGATGGAAGGAATGGTGAGGTAGAAGAGGCGGTGAAATGCGTAGAGATAAGGATGAAAACTTAAAGTATTAATGTCATTTTAGCAAAGAAATGTAAAAAAAAAAATTGTGTACAAAAGATGCAAATGAAAGTCAAAACAATGTTGATTAGCAATTTGTATTGCTTCACATTTGTTGGCTTTTATTCTTTACCTTTAACACACTTTTTGATGAGTTTTCTCCTGAGTCTTTAGGGGTACATAATTTCCTCGTTTAAGTCAGAGATGTTTTTAGTAGGGCAGGATAAGGTTAGTAGTGTACAAGGAGCGTTGTTACCTGCAGCCGCTACAGGGGGTCACCGCTACAGGGGGTCACCTATCTAACATAAACATGTTAGATAGGTATTAGAGGCTGGGATGTACATGTGGATGGGTGAACCAAGGAGTCAGGCGTGTGCGTGATGTATCAGGTTTGTATTAATAAAATCTTGACGCCCGTGCAATATTTAATATTTCTGCAAGTACATGTGCAAGGTGTACAGGCCTAGCTGACATCAGTCCAGCTTACCTACCGCCACTCCAATCCTGGCCATGGCCGGGCTCCGGAAGTAGAAAAACTCTTGAAACTTATCAAAGGTATATACTCCTTTCTCCTTCACCACTGACTTGTCACCGTTTCTCTAATCACCACTCGCCAGGCTTCCCTAATTAGCCAGACCATCACTAAACCCCCATTCTCACCACTCCACCACCATCCCCACCCTAACAGACGCTTTTGCTGCCACCATCCCCATCATAACCATTACCCCACCACCAACACCCTAACCCCTATTCCAACCCCCCTTACCCCTATTCCAACCCCCCTTACCCAACCACACTCAAGACAGAGGTCCAAGATGGCTGCTACAACTCTTGTAATTAATGGAATAAAATCACCATATTTTAAACGTGGTGGTGAGGCCGCCATGTTTTTTCAGACCTATTAAAATCCCGACAGAAAAAAAAACATGAAAGTAGAATTTTTTACTATTGGCCAGTATTTTTGTGTGGTGTTTTGGGCAGTCTTTTATAATAACATTTTCACCATGATAGTTTTGTAGAGGTGAGCGACATTTAACTGTGTATGCAGAAAGCCTATAGTTATGCAGAGCATTTTGTAAATGTATTAATGTTAACCCTCGCAACATTGCACACTAAATGTGTGCAATAACAGCAGGTGAAAAAGCAGCAGCAGCAGCAGCAGCAGTAAATGTATGATCGGTGACCTGCTTTGAAAAGTTTTCCTTCTGTCGCCGCCCGGCCTGGGGGTCAGAGGCCTTTGTCGGTTTCTTATTCATCCAGGCTGTTGCTAATGACAGCTTGATGGCCCACATATCCATCATAACCTAGTTGATCTGGCACACCGCGGAGGTATAATGACCCGGTTTCCTCTTGAACATTTCCACGCTTGTGCTGGTAATATTTCTGGTATCTGCTGGTAGTAGGTTCGACTAGTCGAGACCTTGTATTTGATGTACCTTAGATGAGTTTCGAGCGTCTTTCTAACCCTACCAATGTTGACAGTTGTATCGTGCCCATGACTGCCTTAACTTTTCAATCATTCCGGCACGTTGTGCTGGTGTGCAGATCATACCGGCACGTTGTGCTGGTGTGCAGATCATACAGGCACGTTGTGGTGGTGTGCAGATTTGAGACCAGACCCTCTGGTATTTTCCTTGAATGTACAGGGTGTTTCAAAAAGATGGACCCGATCGTGAAATATACTGCTTTGAAATTGGGACTATAAATTTGAAACACCGTACATTATTACATGTCTCTCTTGCCTTCTCTCCAGAGAGTACATTTCCAGTTTCTTCGAGACATTCCAGTAGTTTAAATAATTCATTGGCTGTATGTCGGCAGAAATCTCGCACTTTTATTTTTCCAGTTTTCTCTCTCTCTCCTGCCTTGATGAAAGCTGCTGCCAACAGAGAGAACACAAGAGATATGAAGTGTCAGTCACCCTTGGCATAATTTCTCTTTGAAATTCTCATTAACCACCCTGTCATTTTTCCTAGTTTTGGAAGCGTTAATAGTGTTTTGTTATTTAAAAGATAGGCGGCAGTAGGAATAGTACTATAAAAAAAGTTAGCAGGCGAGTTGAAGAAAGCCAAATCAGTAATAGTTGAACCTCGGTACGAGTTGGGTTAGAACCCATGGCAAGGGAGTCAAACTCCAGGCCAGTGCGTAAGCCACCGGGCTTACGCACCCGTACCGCGGTTTGTTTACAATCGTGATATTGCGATTTCGTTGAATCAGTTGTAGTTGCAATCACCCCATGAGCAACACAACTGCACTTCTCAATTCTCTACACCACAAGTGATACTCGTATGGATGTGAACGTTTCTTAAATTTGCCTATTTGTGTTAAAATATGCTTTCATATATCTATTTATGTAAACTTTTAAGTATGGTGTAACTGCCATGTGGTAAAAAGACGTATATATAAAAAAATATTTACTCTTGGTTAAAGGCCTTGTCAAATAGACACTTGGCCTGTTTGTGAGTGTTTTTGTCGGTTTAGAAAAGACTAATGGATTCATCCAGCAAGGCTACGAGGATAATATTAAGTTTCTCGTCTGCCTTCATGCGTAGTTACCCACACACGTGCCTGTCTGCCTTCTTACTTGCTTACCCACCAACCTACCTGCCTTCTTACTTGCTTACCCACCCACCTACCTGCCTTCTTACTTGCTTACCCACCCACCTACCTGCCTTCTTACTTGCTTACCCACCCACCTACCTGCCTTCTTGCCTGCCTCTTGCTTCACTTGCCACCCACCTACCTGCCTTCTTGCCTGCCTTCTTACTTGCTTACCCACCCACCACCTGCCTTCTTGCCTGCCTTCTTCTTTCTTACCCACCCACCTACCTGCCTTCTTGCCCTGCCTTCTTCTGCTTACCCACCCACCTACCTGCCTTCTTACTTGCTTACCCACCCACCTACCTGCCTTCTTCTTGCTTACCCACCCACCTACCTGCCTTCTTACTTGCTTACCCACCCACCTACCTGCCTTCTTGCTGCCTTCTTCCTTACCCACCCACCACCTGCCTTCTTGCCCTTGCCCTTCTTGCTTACCACCCACCTACCTGCCTTCTGTCCTTGCTTACCCACCCACCTACCTGCCTTCTTCTGCCTTGTTTCCCACCCACCTACCTGCCTTCTTGCCTGCCTTCTTCTTGCTTACCCACCCACCTACCTGCCTTCTTGCCTGCCTTCTTACTTGCTTACCCACCCACCTACCTGCCTTCTTGCCTGCCTTCTTACTTGTACCCACCCACCTACCTGCCTTCTTGCCTGCCTTCTTACTTGCTTACCCACCCACCTACCTGCCTTCTTGCCTGCCTTCTTACTTGCTTACCCACCCACCTACCTGCCTTCTTGCCTGCCTTCTTACTTGCTTACCCACCCACCTACCTGCCTTCTTGCCTGCCTTCTTACTTGCTTACCCACCCACCTACCTGCCTTCTTGCCTGCCTTCTTACTTGCTTACCCACCCACCTACCTGCCTTCTTGCCTGCCTTCTTCTTGCTTACCCACCCACCTACCTGCCTTCTTGCCTGCCTTCTTACTTGCTTACCCACCCACCTACCTGCCTTCTTGCCTGCCTTTCTGTACCCACCCACCTACCTGCCTTCTTGCCTGCCTTCTTACTTGCTTACCACCCACCTACCTGCCTTCTTGCCTGCCTTTCTTGCTTACCCACCCACCTACCTGCCTTCTTGCTGCCTTCTTGCCTCTTACGCCACCCACCTACCTGCTCTTGCTTCCACCCACCACCTGCCTTCTTGCCTGCCTTCTTACTGCACCACCCACCTACCTGCCTTCTTGCCTGCCTTCTTACTTGCTTACCCACCCACCTACCTGCCTTCTTGCCTGCCTTCTTACTTGCTTACCCACCCACCTACCTGCCTTCTTGCCTGCCTTCTTGCTTGTACCCACCACCTACCTGCCTTCTTGCCTGCCTTCTTCCTACCCCCACCTACCTGCCTTCTTGCCTGCCTTCTTACTTGCTTACCCACCCACCTACCTGCCTTCTTGCCTGCCTTCTTCTTGTACCCACCCACCTACCTGCCTTCTTGCCTGCCTTCTTACTTGCTTACCCACCCACCTACCTGCCTTCTTGCCTGCCTTCTTACTTGCTTACCCACCCACCTACCTGCCTTCTTGCCTGCCTTCTTGCTACCACCCACCTACCTGCCTTCTTGCCTGCCTTCTTCTTGTACCCACCCACCTACCTGCCTTCTTGTGCTCTCTTGTTACCACCCACCTACCTGCCTTCTTGCCTGCCTTTTACTTTCACACCTACCTGCCTTCTCTGCTCTTCTTTACCACCCACCTACCTGCCTCTTGCCACTGAGCCTTTCTTTATGTACACCCACACTGACCCCTTGTTTACCTGTTTCCCTGCTTGTATTACTACGACGTTTCACGTACATGAGTCTTTATAAAATACTTGATAAAGCCTAGCCTTACTGTTAACAGAACCTAACCCAACCCAGGACTCTGGTAAAGAACCAAGCGCAACGGGATGACTAAAGGTGTTTTACTGTATGTCACTTGTATAGCCTGACCTTTCCTAATCTAGTCTACCGTAAAATAGTTGTTTGAAGTTACAGGAAAATCTAAGAAATTGATGTTGCCAACTTTACAAGATAATTAAGGTAGTAAAATAACAGAGGAATACTGCAGCAGACCTACTGGCCCATACTAGGCAAGTCTTTCTCAAACCTAAACCCACTAACACCCCATTTTTATTTTCAAAATGAGGATAGGTTGTCCCAGCAGACCATCTTCTCTAAGGGTATACCCATCCCCCTCCCTCCTTCCGCGCACTGCTCAGTGAGGTGTCTGCTTAGTTTCCTGCTAGTCACGTCTGGCTGCTCCATCCTGCCTCATACACAAAGAAAGATGATGCAAGCAGGCAACCTGCTGTTGGTGTTCCTGCTGCAGGTGTAGTTGGTGCGCCTCCTGCCTGGACTCAGAATCCTCATCCTTTTGTATGGTAGTGTTGTCAGAGTTAATGTGGTGGCAGCAGCAATAGTGGGGTTTAGGATGATCGAATGAGCGGAAATACACACAAATGCATTCACTTACGACACTTTATCAAAGGCTTTTCGATTTTTGGACCTTGATCACTTGGAATTGAAGTATCAAGGACCGAAACATCTTCAATAGAAGTTTATTAAGTGAATACATTCGTGTCCATTTAAAATTATCATTAGTTTGCCTTTTTTGCTCTGGTGTTAGAATTTTAGGGATACGAGGCTGTGATGGTGGATGGGCGAGAGGATTTTGTTTTTATAGAACAAACTTGGTTGCAAACGCAATTCACGAGCTGCTTTTATTTTACGATAGTTATACCATGGGAACTTCGTGTTGATGGTGGGGTGTTTGTTACCTGTACCTGTAGTAACTTCCGGGGGTCATCGCCCCCGGGACCTGTTTTGAGTGTTTCTTTATCCCCGCTGCCCTGTTGATTGCCAGGGTGACCAGGTTGTTGCTGTTGGCATCCCGTGGTACAAGTTGGCTGTGGTGAAGGAAGTAGGTGTGTAGTGATCGTGGAGCTTAATGATGCTGGGTAGTCCAGCAGTGGGGGTGATAGGTTGATGTTAGTGGAGGAAGTAGTTTGTCATTATTACGTAATGAGGGGGGAGGTTTGTTAGTGGTTGGATAGGTTAGTCGTGGCCGGGAAGAATAGGTAGGTTGGTGGTAGGATCATCTACCACCGTGAGAGTCACTGGCTCTTGGACAGGTGTACACATCTGTGCATCTGGTAGGGGTGAATGTTGCTGAACACTTGCGCACACCACACCTAATGGAAATGTTGTCATGTTTACTAAACTTTGAAGACTTCCAGCCAATTTAGCCAGAGAGAAATATGTCTGAACACGGTAACATATGCGATTCTCCACTTAGAGGCCCTCAGATCTGCATTGTTAGTTGCATAATGAGAGATTTTCGCAGAAACGATGGAGGTGTAGTTAGAATATGCTTAGTGGCAACAGTTGTGGTGGGGTTACTTGGCAACGGTACAGTGCCGGCAGTCTGTGACGCTGTGACGTCACATGTGACTCACCGGCTCTCATGCAGCACCCTTGGGGGGGAGGATAGGGGGGGGGTGCATATCACAAATAATCCGCATTTTAAAGAGGAAAAGTCTCGGCTGATGATCCACTTTAGTATCGTGACTTAACAATGGCACCATGTACCTAAAAGTCTGCTGCATTGTATTTACCGTAACATTCCAGTCTTATGGTAAATACTTTTTTTTAGGATGGGTTACATAAATTAATGGCAACATATTTAAAACAAATTAAAAACCACTAACCGTCATGGTCAGCTGCTCTCTCCTGTGTGTGGACTATTTGTGAACCACGTCATGTGTGGTAACGCGGCTGTTGCACAGCATCAGGAAACGTTGCAATATACACGAGTCACTCGTGATGTGAGGAAGGATCGGTTATTGATAATGAAGTTAGTGAAATGTGTGTTACGTTACATACGTTGTGTTTAGCGTTAAAGACAAATTGATGGCTAAAAGTATGTTTGGGTAAGTTGGCGCGGTGACATTAAAGAAGAGTGGACAGCCACTTCTTAACTTGTTAAAGCAGAACTCTGAGGAAAAGGTTAGAGATTGAGAGAAGTGAAGATAGAAAAAGGAGCGTCTCACTACAGCGTTCACTTCATATTCGAGAGGACCCGAATTATGTTTCCCTGACAGGCTCCTGGTAAGCACAAGTCTTCTTAACACCTACTGCTCACTGTTTACCTCGCAGTACATAGGTATCCTAGTTTTAGTTGACTGTTTTGGATTGCATCTTGTTGGAGGTATAACAAAGAGCTTCAAGATGGTAGAGATGAACCTTGAAGCACAAAGAAGGGAGGGAGATAGGAAAGGGGAAAGAGAAAGAGTTGAAAAGGGGAGGAGGGAAGGACAGTTGGACGATGAAGGAACGGAAGGGATGGAAGGGAGGGACAAACAGTGCTGGGATAGTCTTGAATAAATGATGCCTGGCCCATGGCCGGGCTCAGAGAGTAGAGAAACTCTCGAAACTCTTCAAAGGTATATCTTCAAAGGTAAGATGCACAAGTTCACTGTATTAAAAATGAGTAAGAACACTGGTGGAAACCTTGTGGAAGGCGACCCCTTCATCAAAGTCAAACCAATTTTTTCTCCATGTGAAATCAGCTTGATATAATTTAGATTATATCACCACTGGTTCAAAATCAAATGAAGTACCAATTAGTAGCTTGCTAAATTAAGAGATGGAAACAAATAATTGTGGAAGTGTGAAAGAAGAATGATAGGCCATTGATGAATGATGTATGGAAAGCCTTTACCTCCTGGTTGTGTTTGTAAGGGGTGAGACAGCTCCTGGCCCCATCTCTTAACTATGGGCCAGCTTCACTGATTCCTGACCTCTAGGTCTCAATCGTTCATACTTTTAAAGCTGGTTGTGGTGTTTGCTGCCACAACACACACATAACCCGCACGTAGAGAACCTTATGGCGGAGCTTCGGTCACAAACGTTGTCATAAGCTTGTGTGTGTGTGTTTGCCGGTTATTTGTATATTGTTCCAATCACGGTATTGTGCATTTTTTGTTCATGTTGCTCAGCAACCTGCGTCCCACAGCGTAAAAGTTGTGTTCTCAGGAAAGCTGGTGGCGTCGTCTGGTAAGATACTGCTTACCTAAGCACCACTGGTCTGCTGGTACTGAGTTCAATGCACATATTGTATCGTAAGAACGGAATGTGATTTTATTCTGTCATGGAAACTTAGCATTGGTATCGAGCTGCTGAGTTACATATCCAAAGACCTGATGAACTGATAATGACTGCCTTATCAAAACTATGTGCAGCACAGGAAAGTCAGTGCCAGATCAACCTGGACGTTGGACTACGTGCGGCCAGCAGTAACAGCCAAGTTAATCAGGCCCAGATCAACCGGACAGCGGGGGCGTTGATCCCCGGAATACCCTCCAGGTAGGTAGACCTTGACCTGCTGCGCCTCTGTTCTCGTTCATTAATCCAGGAAGACCCGGATTATACCTGGCGCCAATCCTTCCTTCTCTTTCAGGATTAATGGCATGACCGGCGCGTGAATACAGAAAACTGGGCAAGTCGTAGAGGGGATACTCTAAAATTGAGCTAAATTGCAGCAAAATGTTAAGAGGCTTACTCGAGTGGATAGTTTTGTGTCGTTCTGGTCTGCTGGCTCTTGTATGCTGAGAAAAGAATTGCCTGGACTGACTTGTGAAAGGAATGAAATACTTTAAAAAATTGAAGTGTTTAATTAATTGTTTGCGTTCTTGTGTGAGAAGAAGGGGTTGGTGTGTACAAAAGCCGTGCAGACAGGACATACTGTTACCTTCCTAGAATGGGCCGCTATGGCTTAGAATCTTTTTTTTTCTCGCGCCAACTTTACTAGGTTTTCAAGCTTTTTCAATGATTTTGGTGCTTGACTGAATTTGTACACGCTGAGATTTTTTTTCTACATTCCAGGCCATTTAGCCTGTCTTTGTTCATGCACAGCAGTATGAGAACACTTAACTATCGTTATTGGCTTGGCATTCTTGTTTTGAATGTTCTAGGCATCCATCATCTCATTGTTGTTGCAGTTGTGATAATGGCGCTTGTCATCCTTGGTTTATATCAACTTGGAAATTTGCTCTCTTCAGTGAATGCCTCGTACAAATTCTAGTATAGTCTGGCAAGGCTGTGATGGTCTAACAGGTTATATATGGTTTGGTGATACCGACAAACTGTGGTAAAGGACAAAAGTGTTGTTTTGCACAGCTGGACTAACAGTTCGACACTAGCCTAACAAGAATAATAAGGTGCTGTTGTGTGTCAGTCTTTGTTTGATAAACGAATAGAAGTGGGCTGAATACTGTGCCTTGGGGACCGGAACTTTTCCGTGTGGCAGAATATGATTTCTCTGTTTACTATTACTCTTAGGGTTTATCTGTTAGAAAGTTTAATAGATCCACCTGATCACTTTTCCAGCTATTTTTGCATTAATTTTGTGCGCTAGTACACCTGGTACCTCTACCATAAAACTGCCATGGATGCAGAAATGTACTTTCATTCTTGCGGTTTGTTTACTACAGCGCTTAATGGCGCTGTCCAACTCGACCATAGAGGCAAAAATGCGAATCTGTTGAATCCTTTGTTCTCATTTTTATTAAAGTTAAATTGTTCCTACGTAATTGTTTTACAGTTTCCTGTCTTTCCTAATTTTGTTCTAATTTTGTAATTCTTTGTTTCCTCTCTGTTTCACATTATGATCATAACTGAAACCAAACATGGAGAAACCTTTACCTTTGATATACCTTTGATGAGCTCCGAGTTTTTTTTTCTACTCCCGGAGCCCGGCTATGGTCCAGGCTCGTCTGGTGCTTGTCTGGTCAACCAGACTCTTGCTGGCCCGCAGCACCACATATCCATCACAACCTGGTTGATCTGGCATCTGTAAGAAGAGCAACAAAGGGTGTTAGCTCAGGTGTAGGCAGGTGAGACATAATTTGTTATACTTCCTGTGCACCTGCTTCCTTTAATGGAAGACTTCTCAAGATTAAGTTGAGTCAGGGATATCTAGGGTGAATATAGTTCTTTACTGGGGTGAAGGGTACACTTTTTTCTAACGGGTATCCTTTAGTGGCGATACCCTGGCATCTTGCGATACCCTGGCATCTGGCGATACCCTGGTATCTGGCGATATCCAAGTATCTAGCAAAACTCTTATGAATAATATATGATTAATACTAATATAAGTAGTGTTGTTCAAATTTAATGCTATTGTAAGAATTTTGAGGCACTAAGATATTAATTTTCACATGTAATGTGCGTGTTCACATTGTAAAATGTTCTAGTTCAGCGGTTCTTAAGGAGACGAAACTGTACAAACTGAACACTTCATGCAAGGAACAGGCATAAGTTGTCACCCTTTACCAGAAAACGTTTTATTTTGGATAAATCTGATTTCAAACGGAAATTCTCCTCGTTTTCCTTGACTGGATGAGGCTGCTGGTGCGGAGACTGAAGTGGAACGTCATGTGCGGGATCTGATTGTCTTTCCCAGGTTGTCACCACGGAGAGGATTCTGTGGCTCAGGGATACATAAAGAACCCCATTTCCTTTGAATCTGGATTCCAGTGATAGTTGAACCGAAAGTTAATGAAGGAATCTGAATGCAGTTGGAAGCAATGAGGGAAGGGAACTCGTGTTTGGCACAACCCATCGTTACCACAGTGAACAGAAAAAGCTTTGGAGGTTCACCTACCATTTGCCACCACCTATTTGAGTGAGCCAGCTTTTTCAAAAATTCTGCCAATAGGAATAAAAACTCAATGTAGATGACACATACATCCTTCTATTTCTAAAAAAAAAAAAAAAAAAAAAAATTCAGGATCATTAATGAACATCAACAACAGAACCACTAAATAAACCATATATGAAGGACATCTTTTATATGGTAAAGGACTCCTACTGTAGGGTTAAAGGCAGCTTTTGTAGGATAAATCACAAATATTTTATCACTATTAATATTTATTAGTCGTTGTTTTTGCATTATCACTCATGGATGTTGTAGCATTTAGCTTGAGTGACAAAGGTCATGGGTTATTTTTTAAGGTTTTAAGCTGTGGTGTTTGTTATAGAAGCCTCGTGAAGGTGGGGCAGTGTGTGGGCTTGTGTGTGTGTGTGTGTGTGTGTGTGTGTGTGTGTCCTTGTGTGCTCACACATACGTGTATGTGTGCGCGCTCGTCTTTCACCTCTCTTCCTTCCCCTCTTCCTCAGTTTCTCCCTCTCCCCTCCCATTCTCTCCTCCCAACACTGTCATTATGATCAGATTCGTAGCGAGACTTTAAAGTTGAGCTCTTATTAGCGTCTCTCCTTAACCAAGCGCCGTGAAGGCCACCCCACGGCCACCATCACTCCTCTCCCCGGTTAGGGAGATGGTGGGGAGGCAACGAAGGGTTGGGGAAGAACTGCGTGGGGACATACAGAAGTTGGTGGGGTCGTATGGATGAGGTTTGGATTATTTTATAGCGTCCTTAGATATACAGTCATCCTTTACACACCAAGTGGAGTTTTTTTTATTCGGGACTAAGTATTTTTTTGGACAGGATATCGCATTTCAATAGGACTGGACTTTCTAATATTTTTCCGTGGATGCGACACACAACAGTCGTCTAACACGTGTACAAAATTGTTATATAGAGTATGATAACAGTGCGGGTAGTGGTATGTTTACCGGCGGGCAAGCAACAGCCTTGTTGAGAAGGCAGACAACACGGTTTTGGGTCGGGCCTCGAGCGTAAGTAAATTTGAAACTAGTCACAGGTACATCACAGGTATATTAGATTTCTTGTCCGACAGGGACTTGTTAGAATAACTTCTTCTAATAAAATACCATGACCAGCACATTGTATCAGTATCATAACACAGGGGTACCCATTGTTATTGTTGGGTTGGTGGGGGTACTACTCAGAAGACATGCAAGGGACTCTGCCCACATCTTTCTGCACACCAGGGAATTTAGCCAGGACCTTGCGATTGAGAGTCTAATGCTGTCACCTTGACCTGCCAGGTTCCTTCGGGAGGATTAGGGAGGACCCTCGGATGTTATTTCTTCCTTAGTCTCCGTATTACACGTGACCCCCGGCATAACTATTAAAAGTCCCTTTCTTTTATATAAAATAATATTCTGGTGACCAGTTTAGTTTTGCTTCTGCAGCCAGGCGTGAGGGCATGGTTCTCCATGGCTCGCAGACCTGCATAGCCACCACAGCCTGGCTATCCAGGCATTGCTACGAATTTGTTTAATTTCCTCTTGAAAACCTCCGGTACTATTCCTTTAAAGTTAATAGTTGTGGTCTTATATTCTAGTCCGTCCTATAATTTCAACTGCGAGCGTTGGGGATGCCAACGCTCTATGGACAACATTCATTGTATAACATACGAGGTATACCTGGAGTCTACCTGGAAGTACTATCCTCAAATGTATTAACAAGTACAGAGAATTTTAATAAGAGCCTTTGGCTCACCTGGTGAGAGTAAGTTTTTCTCAAGGTGGGTGTGTGTGGGGGGGGGGACGCCCTGCTGGGTATATTCTCCACCCGAGTTATTTTCCGTGTATTATGAGAGGTTTCATTGATTTACTGGTGTAAAAGATCATTTTTATATTTTGCGAGAATATGCTTGCAGGTCGTGAGGTTTTTCAACCAGACTAGTTTTCTTATGGGCCTTGATTTTGGTGAAAGGCTCTTGATCCAAGGAATTGGATCTTGGAACCAACCTGATTGCTTCTCGTTCCCCTGTACGACCCCTACGGATCTAGCATTTCCTCTTGAATATAATGCACGTCACCTCGCTTACCTTCTAAGTGATGTGCGTGGCCTTGGTGGCACTTGATGTCAACATAATAGGCTCACGCTATAGGGTGAGGCGCTGTGCGAGCAGTACAGCCTCACCCTAGGTCAGCCTGGTTCACCAGGTAACAGGGAGGCCTGGCACCAGGCCGGGTCGCCTCGGTAAACTCTCGAAACGGGTCACAGATAAATCACGCGGTTCTCACACCTGGGAAAAATGGGATGTAAATGTGTGAGGTCCCAGACATTCCGGAAGTCGTTTCCTGGACAAAAACATCACGGGTAAGAACACCCCAGACCAGCAGGAAGTATTATGAGTCATGAAAATTAACATTCCCTTCCCCAAGGTAAATATCAGCTAAAGGTTACTAACATTCTTGGGTAGGTCAGGTAAATAAAACTATATATTACGTAAATTTTGCTTGTCATTAAGCATCATCTTCAAGTGCTTTAATTGCACTGACATCTTGTGATTGTTGCATTGTCCACTGAATGTTCTTTGCCACCACCATCAACACCCTCACGGCGGTCGAAGTTCTCCATACATGTTACAGCCACCACTGCTCCACTGCCCATAGTGTTCTACCCCTCAGCCCTGCTGGTGCCTCTTGTGGCAGCACCTGATCACTGAAGGACACCCCCAGGAGTACCCGCGCCCTAGCTCAAGTTTTTGTTACAACAAGCGGTCTTCCTAGGCGGGGCTTTTCACCACTACGATGCGAGTGCCTTATGGAAGTGGGTAAGGGAGGGGAATGGGGAGCTTGGGAAGTGGAGGTAGACAAACGGGAGGAGAGGCGGAAGAGGAGAGGGAATATAGGGTAAGGAGAAGCGGATATGAAATTGCGTGTAGAGTTAGCACTGTGGGATCGCGTTGTAAGTTGTTTCTGCTGCTTCATACTCAACATATTTTATTCTAACTTCATTTAGTGAGACTTAACTTTTAGCATTATTAACGACGTAACCAGCTAATTTGCTCATTAATAAGTCATTAGCATATTTCATACACTGGATGAACCATCACAAGGTTAAACTTTTTCACGACTTCCTCTTGCATTTGTTTCTCTGCAAAAACTGTTGAAATAAGCCTCGAGCGCACTAAGCTGCTTTACCCCTAATATGCCTCTTAAATTATCGTGTGGCCTTCCATAGTATGTAATTAGTGTAAAGTTGCTCCCCCCATCCCTGCCTCTTACCCCGCCATTAGCAGACATGTATCACAACTTTGTCAAGTTAGCCTGGTGATCTGCCTAGAGTATCTCTTCTCCCAGCTGTTTCAACGTGCTGCCAACGTGTTTAGTTTTCCTAATATTACTTGTGTTATTGGTTGATAATTTTATTACGAACATCGTGTGGGTGGTAGTGGCTGCTACATAGCCATCGTGTGGGTGGTAGTGGCTGCTACATAGCCATCGTGTGGGTGGTAGTGGCTGCTACATAGCCATCGTGTGGGCGCTGTAAGATCCTCCAGTTTTTATAGTTTCCCCGTTAATACAATTACTGTTGATTAAAGTTAATGTGGCATCATCGTTGGTGCAGTTAATATTCTGACTTAACTTGTGTTTTGTCTCTTCAGGTAAGGAATAAGACGAGCATCCTGCTGCTGGCGTCCTCAGGTAAGGTACCATGGTTGGTTCTTGCTGTTGACGACCTCAGGTAAGGTACCATGGTTGGTTCTTGCTGTTGACGACCTCGGGTAAGGTACCATGGTTGGTTCTTGCTGTTGACGACCTCAGGTAAGGTACCATGGTTGGTTCTTGCTGTTGACCTCAGGTAAGGTACCATGGTTGGTTCTTGCTGTTGACGACCTCAGGTAAGGTACCATGCTTGATTTTTGATGCTGACGACTTTGGGTAAGTCAGAATATAAAGAACCTGATGCATGCGGCCTTTGGTCACCTATTTCAGAGAGGCTCTCTCGCATGCGACTGACTTGAGCGACTGCAGAGACTGTCTAATGCAACGGTTCTTTAGCGACCACAGAGAGACTGTCGCATGCGGCTGTTGGTATATTATCTGCCGCAGTCTATTCTAGGCAACCACAAGATAGCCAGGTCACGGTAAGGGTCCTTAACTTGACAACGAGGACACGCAACGGGATCTTGAGAGCAGAGCTGCACTCCAGTGACCCTTCGAAGGGGAGTGCACTGATGCTGGTAAAGGGCTCTTGTTCCAAGGAATTTGAGCTATTCCTCCTTTGGCTCAAGCGTGATTACCTTCTTTCCTCGGGCGCTATTTACCTGTGACTTGATTGGCGCAGGAAGACGTGAGGATGAGCTTCATGTAGAGAGACAGTACTATACAGCATGGAATAAAAGGTAGGAGGGAGAGGGATGACTGTGGAAGAGATAACATTGTCGGGATTCGATGGATGAAAGGTGAGGCGAGGCAGGGAAGAGTGAGGAACAGGGGTTGAGGTATTACTCTGATAGGTTAAAAGTTATATTTTCCTGCTTTGGGAAAACTGTTACCCTATCAGGTAAACGGACAGGCAAGGTCGGAGGAAGTAGGTGCACAAAATATACTGCTTACTCAGCTCAGCGCTCAGAAATACCTCGCAAAGTGCTCAGTTTACAGAACTCGCCTCGCACACTCACACACGGCTCACTAAACATTACACCTCGCACAGATGAGTCACCATTTTTCATAATGGTAGATGACTCGAGTCAAAGTAAATAGTAAGTGAAATAATTTTGAATTATAAAAAGTTGCACGATAAATTTATAAGTCAGTGCGGGACACCACGACAGGACGCTAGGACAAACTGGTCTAAATGTATGGCACAGGGAGCTAGAAACAACAGATAAGAGGTTAGGCTAGAGGAGCCTGGTGGCTTGTGATACAGTTCTTACTCTCCCAACCATTTAAATCTTGTACGTGTCCGAAGGGATGGTAAGCAAGTGAACTGGTGGAAGTGTTTGTGGTGAAGTCTGTACATAGTTTCACGTGTGATGAAATAAAAGATTAGAAGAACCAATAATGTTAGTACATACAGAAAAGCATACGACGACGTTTTCGTCTGACTTGGACCATTACAAAGTGTGACTTTGTAAATGGTCCATGTCGGACCGAAACGTCATCCTAAGTTTCTCTCCTATGTGTGGGTTATTTGTGTATTGTTCCAGTCACGGTATTGTGCCTTTCTGTTCTTCAGTAATGTTAGTAAATTGTAATTTAAAGAGGCGGGGCCAGGAGCAGTGACTCTACCCCCTCCCCCTTCAAACTCAACTGCGAGTACATCAACTAGTCTACCTTGGCAGTATGGGCTGCTGGAGGCCAGTCACGCGTATACACGAGGACACAATATTTAGAAATGGTGAGTGGGTGTTGGCGGTGGTGTCGTGAGCACTATTACCCGCCCGCCCAAGGTAACCAACTTCTGACCGGGAAACTGATGCAGAGCTAAAGAAAAATGAGGCTGACCATACTTGTGTGTGTTGGGTGTTAAGGCGAGGGAAGACCCCAACAATCTCTTCTATACTCTTGGTTTTTTTTTTTACTTTTGAGATGATTCGTGTTGTGTTTTCTTGTAGCATATAGCCTCTGCCTTGGAATGATTTGTGGATATGGTTCAGACTGCGAATAATGAGTTATGTATTGCGATTGATATCTGTAATGAGGGTAATGTAGTCACGATAGCGGGAGACTATATGGATATTTAATATTACCAAGAATAAGTTATACTGTGTATGGGAAAATACACAACTTTTTTCCCTCTTTTCGAGTTGTCTTCTGGTTTTCATTTTCTGGCTTAGTTGTGACTTAAGCCAAGTAGAGGTCTGACCTCTACAACCTCTGTTAAGTTATACTATGAATTAAGGAAAGATCCTGGACTTCACCTTACGAAATAGACAAAACAAATGCGATAGTAGTTATGGACAAAGTAGATTATAGTGGAAAAATGAATGTTATTAGGTGCCTCTTAAGAACATCTACCTCTCACCATACCTACGAAACTCTCAACTTGCTAACCCCTCCCCACCGTTCTTGTCCTTCCCCACCACACCTGTCATGACCCCTCCCCCTCACCTGCTACCTGACACGCATACACGTATAATTATTATTTATGTGTCGGCACACGCGATATTTTCGTTAGGCCATCTGGGAGACGTAGATACGGGATGTATGAAGGGGAGGGGAGACTGGCTTATCCATTGTGATGGGAGTGATAAACACACAACCAATCTCATGTTTTATTAAAAAAAAAGTAGGGTCCCTTATGATCTCGTAAGATTCGTGCCTGATCACCAGGGACTAACGTTCTACCCCCACCCCTTATCACATCCCCTTGGGGTACCCCTTACCTCTCCACTCCCCATCTTGTTTACACCTTGAGGCATCCTAAGATAGTGTTAACTAAGCAGTGCCAGATCAACCTGGCTGTGATGGGCCAGCGGGCTGCCAGCACCAACAGCTTGGTTGACCAGATAAGCACTAGACAAGTCTTTGATATACCTTTGATGAGTTCAAAGAGCCCAGCGCCGGGCTCCGGGAGTAGAAAAGCTCTGGAAACTTTCGAGGTATATCAGAGGTATATCCCACAATGTTAGATTAAATTAACCGCATACGACTGCATGCATGATCACCTCATTACCCATTAACAGTGCTGACTAGCAAGACGACTACAACTCCGCCTCTACATGGTACTGGTCGTAATGACGACCCCCGTCACTAGCTAACACGTCGAGGCTGTTAAATAATAAACAGTTTCTCCGTCACAGCCAAATACGGCTGTGTTTATGGTCTGTTCTGGTTTTTAAATGACACTTTTTTCAGGCGATCGTGTTCAGCGTCGCGCTAAAATGAGGCAGCTTAATTCAGGGTTTATAAAGTTGCTGTAGATGAGCGAGGCAGGATGCTGTGTTGGCCGGTGTTGCAGATGAGCGAGGCAGGATGCTGTGTTGGCCGGTGTTGCAGATGAGCGAGGCAGGATGCTGTGTTGGCCGGTGTTGCAGATGAGCGAGGCAGGATGCTGTGTTGGCCAGTGTTGCAGATGAGCGAGGCAGGATGCTGTGTTGACCGGTGTTGTAGATGAGCGAGGCAGGATGCTGTGTTGGCCGGTGTTGCAGATGAGCGAGGCAGGATGCTGTGTTGACCGGTTTTGCAGATGAGCGAGGCAGGATGCTGTGTTGACCGGTGTTGCAGATGAGCGAGGCAGGATGCTGTGTTGGCCAGTGTTGCAGATGAGCGAGGCAGGATGCTGTGTTGACCGGTGTTGCAGATGAGCGAGGCAGTATGCTGTGTTGGCCGGTGTTGCAGATAGTAATATACCTTTTGAGTTCAGTTTTTTTTCTTCCAGGCTTAGAAGGACGGGTTGTAGGGCGTAGGAAGTTTGTAAGAAGTTGAAAAGAGAGCAACAACGAAGCTGCTAGGTTCACCTAGGAATATAATTGGTTTAAAATTTCACTTAATATTCTGGATAAAGCGTCCAACAAGCAGTGTAATGGAACATCTTGTTTTAACTCCCCAACTTGTGCTGGCTATAATGTTGACATTAGTGATAAACTTGTAATGACTAATGGTATAACTTCATAGGCGTTATTGACACAAGGATAATTTGTTGTTGCTGGTTGTTAGGCGCTGTTTAAGACTAGGACGTGGGATACTTGTTTACTGTGAATTGTTGTGATACCGAGGCTTAGGCGTCCTGTTTTGAGTGCCGTTTGAAGTGTTTACGCTATTGTCATCCATTAGTCTCAGAGGTATAGTTATTGCTTTAAAAGCACGTGTACTCTAACTTTCTCTGTTTGTCCACAACATAGTTCATTTTAAGCATAAACTCTTCCTCGGTTATGCCCATTTGGGAGTGATCCGTTACTAGATTTTATCTCTCCTCTTGCATGGAAATCTCGCATGCCCTTAGGCAGTTGATGTTGCATGTAGCTTCAACTAAATCACAGCTTCTGCTCTCCTCAGTCTCTCCATGTTCAGCTGACGTGTAGTGAAGAGAAACGTGCTTATTACATTATCACTTTGCCGAGTGACGATGGCTCTAACACGCCTTGTCAGAGCTGAGAATCATAGTCTTCCTGAATATGGGATCGGAGCCCTTTCTTGTCCACGCGTCGATAGCCTTAAGGGGAAGTAAAGACCGCCCTGGAAAGGTTCCAGTTGGCTCCGTGGTGGGCACCGCTGACTGACCACATCCCCATGAGCTCAGCTGCTGAGCTCTCTATCTACCCTGCACTTCACCTACCATTTGCTGCTAATTCACCAGCTATTTCCCATTTATTTGATCCTTTCCTTTCTTTTCCCCACCTCTTACCTTCTCTATATCCAGCTCCCTTCCTTACTTCCATTCTTTACTTTCCTTCCCTTCCTCCCTCCCTCCCTCCCTCCCTCCCTCCCTCCCCTCCCATCAACACTACTCTGCTTTCTACTTTTTTTTTCCTTTCGCTAATAGTATCGACGTTACACCGGCGGACCTCTGCCGCTATACTGGTATATATTTTTTTTGTGGCTGTGTGGCAGCAGTAGAGTGGCTGGGGGTTTGAAGGGGTGTTCTCCCCATTGTTGTATGTGCAGTGATTTGGTCCTCCTCCCCATCACTTTCTCTTTTTCTTCCTTTTTCTTAGTATCCGTTAAACTTTTTTTCTGGTAGCTCTGTGGACAGAGTTTCCTGTTAGAAGGCAGCTGCAACATTTCCACCCCCCGTCACCCCAGTGTGTTTACCTTTCTTGCTTGCTCCCTTTCACGTTGTGCGCGCTTGCTTGCTTGCGCCTTTGGTCTTTTTTTTTTTTCCTTTTGCCTCGTTCCTTTTACCTACGTACCTGGCCTCGGCGGCGAGCCTCTCGGTGGGAGCACCCGCAGAGGGGCTCCCTGGGAGCCAGGCTTATGAACGTGGAGTATATATTCCTGTTTGGTCCTCATTATCGGCTTCGAGTGTTGGCTTTTACACACATGGCCGCAGGAGAGAGTATTTCTGGCACTAAGATAGGGCTCGCACGCATGCTGCCTCTCTCCTGCTCTGCCTACCTTCCTCCTGCCTTCGTCCTCTCTCCCTCCCTTCGTCCTGCTCTCCCTGCCTTCCTCCTGCTCTCCCTGCCTTCCTCCTGCTCTCCCTGCCTTCCTCCTGCTCTCCCTGCCTTCCTCCTGATCTCCCTGCCTTTGCTTTGGAAAAAATTCCGTGAATCATTGCTCCTGCGCTTCGGTCTAAAAAATAGGCCACCTACATTAGAAAATAAATATTTTAGGAATGACAACTGTTGAGAAGCAGGAAGGCAAATATAAGCGTGTATTGAATGTGATTAGAATTTTGTAAGATTGATCTGTCACCATCAGGTTCATGATAGACAGAAAATATTACTAATTCTGCCAGAGTGCAAAACGCTTAACAGTTTCATTTTAAGCTTATTTTAAATGAAAATATCTCGGTAATAGTTACAGATTTATTGTACGTTTGAGTATTATTTTTTTGTGGGTTTTTGAAAGTTTGGAGCAGTCGGTTTTTTTGGATGCAGTTATTCTTTTTGTTGACAAGAGCACTAAATGACTTGGTCTGTATTGACCGGCTTTTGTTTGTTATACATTTGGAGGAAGAGCTTTTTTTTGTTTATGTTTCTGAAGTCCTTAATATTTGTATCCTTTTTTTCACATTCGGCCCTTTTTTTTTTCATTCCGTTTTATAAATATCTCCCTTCAAAATAAAATTTGAGTATGGAGTTATTGACGTAGAGGAAATGGTCAATAAGAGATTTTCTTGCTATAGTAATGACACGTCTTGTGTGCCACACTGTAGACACTAGCCTCGTCACGTCTTGTGCCACACTGTAGACACTAGCCTCGTCACGTCTTGTGCCACACTGTAGACACTAGCCTCGTCACGTCTTGTGCCACACTGTAGACACTAGCCTCGTCACGTCTTGTGCCACACTGTAGACACTAGCCTCGTCACGTCTTGTGCCACACTGTAGACACTAGCCTCGTCACGTCTTGTGCCACACTGTAGACACTAGCCTCGTCACGTCTTGTGCCACACTGTAGACACTAGCCTCGTCACGTCTTGTGCCACACTGTAGACACTAGCCTCGTCACGTCTTGTGCCACACTGTAGACACTAGCCTCGTCACGTCTTGTGCCACACTGTAGACACTAGCCTGTCGTCTTGTGCCACACTGAGACACTAGCCTCGTCACGTCTTGTGCCACACTGTAGACACTAGCCTCGTCACGTCTTGTGCCACACTGTAGACACTAGCCTCGTCACGTCTTGTGCCACACTGTAGACACTAGCCTCGTCACGTCTTGTGCCACACTGTAGACACTAGCCTCGTCCACTACCAACGGTAACACTGATCCGTTAACTAAATTGTCCAACCTTGACTTTTCCCATGACCAGAACAATATTGTTCCATTGAAATTACTCGCGTGCCAACGGAATGTACACAAGTATATCTGAACAACACTTTCCTGAAAACTTACAAAATATAACTTATTTATTTTAGGTCATTAATAGTTTTATCAATTAGTAGCTTTTATTTTTATGATTCGTTTTATTTGGTTTTAGGAATGCTATTATTTTTACTCTGTGACTTGTGTAGATGCAAGGCCTCGTAATTGTTCGTATTTAAAATATTTTTAATACGTATTGATTGTTTTATCGAAGGTAGAGTGTGGGATTTGATTCTTCTGATATTCCTGTAATGTTTTTCGAGAGTTTTGCTACTCACGCAGCCCGGCCTTGGTCCAGGCTTGTCTGGGGAGATCAAGTTTAAAGAGCGGAAAATGTAGGAAGAAAGGAAATGAAAAAAAATAAAATGAGAGAAATGGTGAGGTGATATAGGGCGAAATGCTTTTCTTTACATTTTATTTCATAAAATATTTGTATGTACCTCGTGTTTTATCCTAGTTTATCCTCCTAGTGGCCTTAAGAATTATATCTAGTTATATTTTTTGGTCTTAGAATAGTCACATTTCACGAGTTTAAAATATAATCTTCATTTCTACAGGTACAAGGTACACAGTCCACACCTGACATCAGTGACATACTACTATATAGAAAGTCCTTTGTTATGCACAGCATTTCCCGCACATTAGGTTATTTTTTGTCCCCAGGATGCGACCCCCCACCAGTCCATTAACACCCAGGTATCCATTTTACTGATAAGTGAACATGGACAGCAGGTGTCTTAAGGAACCACGTCCTAATGTTTCCACCCGTACCGGGGATCGACCCCCGGACCTCAGTGTGAGAGCCGACTGCGCTACAAATCGAACTACAAGATACATTTACTTAATATAATGAATTAAACTACAGTATTAAGCAATAGGTTAGGTTAAGTAAGGTTTGTCTGGAAACAGGACAGGTATTTCCTGACGCGGGTCTGTCATATGATGACCCACAGCAAGAGCTTTTGGTCATCTGACCGAAGCCTTCCGCTGGTTTACCAGTCCACCCCTTTGAAAATTGTGGCTATAATTATAACCATTAGATACGTTATATTAAGCAGTACTTACAGTAAAATAATTTTGGTGTAAATGAAGCCTGACCCACACAAATTGTAAAGGTGCTCTCCTGCCCGCATGGAGCAGCTTATCACCATAACTCGTGGTGATATATTCAAATTAAGAGGATAATTATGACAAAACCAAAACCTATTATTCAATTAACACAAAGCCTAAAAGCAATTATTGAAATCGTTACAAAGGCCAGAGCAATTAACGTGAGAGCTGGAGCCAGGGTCCGTGGCTCATCCTCCACCTCATTGGTCCACTAATGCTTGCTTTCTGATTGGTTGGATTTTGACGTCCCGCTGGTGTCCTGCGTTGTGATTGGCTCTCGCTGGCTTGCTGGTCATGCTTTCTTAGTGGTCACATTTTCACTCTGGTCTTTTTTTCAGCTTGACATTCTTTGTGATTGGTCTTATTTAGTCACCTTTCCTAGATTTTTTTTTCGTTTGATATATCTCGGCCAAATAATTTTGATGGCCTGAAAATGTTTTATTTTTTATAATAGTTCTTGTAGATTAATTTATAACATCGACAATCAGTGTTTATTACAAATACTAATTTACACAGCATTTTTGCAACATCTGCAAGCATATTAATTTTAAAAAAATCTGGTACCTTTGATATACCTTTGAAGAGTTTCGAGAGTATCTACTCTCTGAGCCCGGCCATGGGCCAGGCTCGTCTGGTGCTTGCCTGGTCAACCAGGCTGTTGCTGCTGGAGGCCCGCTGCCCCACATATCCATCACAGCCTGGTTGATCTGGCACCTGGTGAAGATACTTGTCCAGTTTCCTCTTGAAGGCTTCTACACTGGTTCCAGCCGTGTTTCGGATATCTTCTGGTAAGATGTTGAATAGTCTGGGACCCCGGATGTTAATACAGTGCTCCCGTATTGTCCCCACCGCACCCCTGCTCCTCACTGGGTTTATTTTACACTTTCTCCCATATCTCTCACTCCAGTATGTTGTTATGGCAGTGTGCAGATTTGGGACCAGGCCCTCAAGTACTTTCCATGTATATATTATCATGTATCTCTCTCTCCTCCGCTCCAATGAGTACATGTTCAAGACTTGAAGGCGTTCCCAATAATTTAGATGTTTCAATGGCTCAATGTGAGCCGTAAACGATCTCTGGATTTGTTCCAGCTCTGCTATTTCTCCTGCCCTGAACGGGGCCGTCAGCACTGAGCAGTATTCTAAGTGAGGGAGCACTAGCGATTTGAATAGTGTCACCATCGGCATTATTTCCCTTGTTTTGAAAGTTCTCAATACCCACCCCGTCATCTTCCTGGCTGTTGTGATCTTTGTCTTGTTATGGTCTTTAAAAGACAGATCAGCAGACATAATTATTCCCAAGTCCTCCACGTGTTCCTTTCGTTCTATGTGGTGACCCTCTTGCGTTTTGTATATAGTGTTCCTTTTGAGTTCTTCATTTTTTCCATACCTAAGCAGCTGAAACTTATCACCATTGAACGTCATGTTGTTCTCCACTGCCCATTGGAAGACCCTGCTTATGTCCTCCTGTAATTTTTCAGTGTCCTCTACCGTAGTGACTTTCATGCTTATTTTAGTGTCATCTGCAAATGATGATACAAAAGTGTGCTGGGTGTTTTTATCTATGTCTGCTATGAGGATGAGAAACAGCAGAGGTGCCAGGACAGTGCCTTGGGGCACTGAGCTTTTGACCTCGCTGATGCTGGATCTTGCCCTGTTCACTACTACTTTTTGTGTTCTTTGTGTTAGGAACTCAAAAATCCATCTGCCTACCTTCCCCGTAATGCCTATAGCCCTCATTTTGTGCGCTATCACTCCATGATCGCATTTGTCAAACGCCTTTGCAAAATCTGTGTAAATCACATCTGCGTTTTGGTCGTCCTCCAATGCCTCCGTAATTCTGTCATAATGGTTCAGCAGCTGTGACAGGCATGATCGACCCGCTCTAAAGCCATGCTGGTTCGGGTTATGTTGGTTGTGCTGGTCCATGAACTTTGTAATCTGCCGTCTCATCACTCTTTCAAAGATTTTTATGATGTGAGAAGTGAGGGCTACTGGTCTGTAATTTTTAGCTAGTGCTCTACTACCTCCCTTATGCAAAGGAGCTATGTCTGCACTCTTTAAGGCCTCTGGAATTTCACCTAGATCTAAGCTCTTTCTCCACAGAATACTAAGGGCTCTTGCTAATGGTACTTTGCACTGCTTTATAAATAAAGCATTCCATGAATCTGGTCCAGGTGCTGAGTGAGTGGGCATGTTGGCCATTTCTTTTCGAAATCTATGGGATTTGTACTAATGTCGGTTAGGTGGTCTGCGCAGCCTTCTGCTGGAGTGAAAATATTTCTGCATTTTCTACCTTGCTGTCATTTAGTGGGTTGCTGAACACTGACTCATACTGTTCTTTTAGAATTTCACTCATTTCCTGTTCATCGTCCGTATACGAATCTCCTCTCAATAATGGTCCAATTCTACAGGTAGTTCTTAGCTTGGATTTTGCATAGGAGTAGAAATATTTTGGGTTTCTTGCAGACATATTGCAGAAATATTTTTTCACTCCAGCAGAAGGCTGCGCAGACCACCTAACCGACATTAGTACAAATCCCATAGATTTCGAAAAAGAAATGGCCAACATGCCCACTCACTCAGCACCTGGACCAGATTCATGGAATGCTTTATTTATAAAGCAGTGCAAAGTACCATTAGCAAGAGCCCTTAGTATTCTGTGGAGAAAGAGCTTAGATCTAGGTGAAATTCCAGAGGCCTTAAAGAGTGCAGACATAGCTCCTTTGCATAAGGGAGGTAGTAGAGCACTAGCTAAAAATTACAGACCAGTAGCCCTCACTTCTCACATCATAAAAATCTTTGAAAGAGTGATGAGACGGCAGATTACAAAGTTCATGGACCAGCACAACCAACATAACCCGAACCAGCATGGCTTTAGAGCGGGTCGATCATGCCTGTCACAGCTGCTGAACCATTATGACAGAATTACGGAGGCATTGGAGGACGACCAAAACGCAGATGTGATTTACACAGATTTTGCAAAGGCGTTTGACAAATGCGATCATGGAGTGATAGCGCACAAAATGAGGGCCATAGGCATTACGGGGAAGGTAGGCAGGTGGATTTTTGAGTTCCTAACACAAAGAACACAAAAAGTAGTAGTGAACAGGGCAAGATCCAGCATCAGCGAGGTCAAAGCTCAGTGCCCCAAGGCACTGTCCTGGCACCTCTGCTGTTTCTCATCCTCATAGCAGACATAGATAAAAACACCCAGCACACTTTTGTATCATCATTTGCAGATGACTCTAAAATAAGCATGAAAGTCACTACGGTAGAGGACACTGAAAAATTACAGGAGGACATAAGCAGGGTCTTCCAATGGGCAGTGGAGAACAACATGACGTTCAATGGTGATAAGTTTCAGCTGCTTAGGTATGGAAAAATGAAGAACTCAAAAGGAACACTATATACAAAACGCAAGAGGGTCACCACATAGAACGAAAGGAACACGTAAAGGACTTGGGAATAATTATGTCTGCTGATCTGTCGTTTAAAGACCATAACAAGACAAAGATCACAACAGCCAGGAAGATGACGGGGTGGGTATTGAGAACTTTCAAAACAAGGGAAATAATGCCGATGGTGACACTATTCAAATCGCTAGTGCTCCCTCACTTAGAATACTGCTCAGTGCTGACGGCCCCGTTCAGGGCAGGAGAAATAGCAGAGCTGGAACAAATCCAGAGATCGTTTACGGCTCACATTGAGCCATTGAAACATCTAAATTATTGGGAACGCCTTCAAGTCTTGAACATGTACTCATTGGAGCGGAGGAGAGAGAGATACATGATAATATATACATGGAAAGTACTTGAGGGCCTGGTCCCAAATCTGCACACTGCCATAACATACTGGAGTGAGAGATATGGGAGAAAGTGTAAAATAAACCCAGTGAGGAGCAGGGGTGCGGTGGGGACAATACGGGAGCACTGTATTAACATCCGGGGTCCCAGACTATTCAACATCTTACCAGAAGATATCCGAAACACGGCTGGAACCAGTGTAGAAGCCTTCAAGAGGAAACTGGACAAATATCTTCACCAGGTGCCAGATCAACCAGGCTGTGATGGATATGTGGGGCAGCGGGCCTCCAGCAGCAACAGCCTGGTTGACCAGGCAAGCACCAGACGAGCCTGGCCCATGGCCGGGCTCAGAGAGTAGATACTCTCAAAACTCTTCAAAGGTACCCTAAGTGTGCTGGTGATTTCCAGAGTGAACTTTTATTCCTGGTGGTCCAGGTATATCGTCCAGGTAACAGACGTTCTGAAAAACCACAATGTGGTCGAGTTGCGGTGGTGACCGCTGGGCTGTATCACCACCAAAAGTAGCACCACCACTTTTCAGCCACTGTCACCATCACTGCCTACTGCCTAGACTACCACCCCTCACCAGTACCACCACTGCCTGCTGCCTAGACTACCACCCCTCACCAGTACCACCACTGCCTACTGCCTAGACTACCACCCCTCACCAGTACCACCACTGCCTACTGCCTAGACTACCACCCCTCACCAGTACCACCACTGCCTGCTGCCTAGACTACCACCCCTCACCAGTACCACCACTGCCTGCTGCCTAGACTACCACCCCTCACCAGAACCACCACTGCCTACTGCCTAGACTACCACCCCTCACCAGTACCACCACTGCCTGCTGCCTAGACTACCACCCCTCACCAGTACCACCACTGCCTGCTGCCTAGACTACCACCCCTCATCACTACCACCACTGCCTACTGCCTAGACTACCACCCCTCACCAGAACCACCACTGCTTGCTGCCTAGACTATCACCCCTCACCAGAACCACCACTGCCTACTGCCTAGACTACCACCCCTCACCAGAACCACCACTGCCTGCTTCCTAGACTACCACCCTTCACCAGAACCACCACTGCGTGCTGCCTAGACTACCACCCCTCACCAGTACCACCACTGCCTGCTGCCTAGACTACCACCCCTCATCACTACCACCACTGCCTGCTGCCTAGACTACCACCCCTCACCAGAACCACCACTGCCTACTGCCTAGACTACCACCCCTCACCAGAACCACCACTGCCTACTGCCTAGACTACCACCCCTCACCAGTACCACCACTGCCTGCTGCCTAGACTACCACCCCTCATCACTATCACCACTGCCTACTGCCTAGACTACCACCCCTCACCAGAACCACCACTGCCTGCTGCATAGACTACCACCCCTCACCAGTACCACCACTGCCTGCTGCCTAGACTACCACCCCTCATCACTACCACCACTGCCTGCTTCCTAGACTACCACCCCTCACCAGAACCACCACTGCCTACTGCCTAGACTACCACCCCTCACCAGAACCACTACTGCCTAGACTACCACCCCTCACCAGAACCACCACTGCCTGCTGCCTAGACTACCACCCCTCACCAGTACCACCACTGCCTGCTGCCTAGACTACCACCCCTCACCAGTACCACCACTGCCTGCTGCCTAGACTACCACCCCTCACCAGTACCACCACTGCCTGCTGCCTAGACTACCACCCCTCACCACTTCCACCACCACTGCCTAAACTACGATCCCCCTCACTACCAAAATAACAACGCCAGGAACGACACGAGTTGTCAGTCTGACAGCGCCTTTACCCGGAGCAACTAGGATAATGACCAAGTCTTGTTTATAACGGTTTCTCGCAGACAAATTTTCTCGATGAATCAACAAATTATGTTGTATATTTTGTGTCAGTATGTCAGTTAGGCTTTTAAGCCGGTCAAACCCATCGCCACACTCTCTTATTAAACAGCCTCTTATTGAGGTCCATCCCGCAGCAATTTTGATACACAAACAGTAATGAAAATTAGATTGTGTTAGGTCAGGCAAGCTATTGTTGTCAGAATCCGCCACTGATTGTCGCAGTGGGCGGTTCAGGTTGATTTTCTTGGGCGATTCCCAACCTTAATTTTAAGGCGCCCTCTAAACTCAAATACTGTTTTCTTTTCCCTAGTTAGTATGTTATGTTGGATTAGGCTTGGTTTACATAAACCTATTTAACGACATTTGTAGCAACGCGGCGACACAGCAGCACAAGGAAAAGTTCAAATCTACAAGAGTATTATTTGTGTAGAAGAGGGGGGTCCGGACAACGGAAGTTAACAAATAGTTAAGTGATTCTCGTGTGAAGGTCTCTTGTTGGGGAGACTTGATGTTAGTTCTAACGGGATAGTCTTGCAACACGCCTTGCAATAAAAACTAGTTTACCAACAGATTTCAGTGCTTGCGGTTGTGTACGCTCTAGACATCACTATTAACCTTAGTTAACGTGCAAAAGCTAACGGGGGAGAGAACATAAAGGAGCACTACAGCAGGCCTACTGGCCCATGCTAGGGAGGTCGAAGTCAGTAAATTAGACACCTGGGCATCAATTGGGTATCTTTATTGTGGATACCCATGTGTCTGATTTATCAGCTTGTCGGTTCTCTGAACCATTTATCTGCAGATCCAAGTCACACCCGCTCAAGAAGGAAGGAGCACTGCAGCAGGCCCACTGGTCTACTGGTATAGAGTGGATTTATTTTCCGACCTTATAACTGGTTTACCCGGCGACTATTATAGTTAAAATTATTTGAGGTCCGTTGGTACACTAAAAGATAATTCAAGAAGTGTTAGGGGACCACGACTCTTCAACATCTTCCCTTCATACAAAAAGGGGATAAAAAAAACAACAGGGAACTCGACAGATTCCTCAAAACATTTCCTGATCAGCCGGGTTGGGGTTATGAGTGTACGTTAGATTGTGGGGGGCGAACACCAACAATTTGATTGATCTGGATAGCAACCAGGAGGCCTAGTCTGGGACCGGGCCGCGGGGGAGGTGATCTGAAGCTACTCCAGGTATCAAATGAAAAAAAATCAGTGAACGCTGTCTTGAACCATGGTACATGCAAACCGTTACGGCTTGAAGCTCCTGGAGAGCGAAACGTCGCCACAATAATATGTCACATTAGTTGCACTTGTCCTACCTAACATATTGTGGGTAATTTTACCAACATTATTACGGGATTGTAATAATCTCTAAATTATCCCATGAGAACTCCCGTGGTTGGACCTGTTACTCACATGGACCACGGTTAGTCCCCGTGGCTGGACCTGTTACTCACATGGACCACGGTTAGTCCCCGTGGCTGGACCTGTTACTCACATGGACCACGGTTAGTCCCCGTGGCTGGACCTGTTACTCACATGGACCACGGTTAGTCCCCGTGGCTGGACCTGTTACTCACATGGACCACGGTTAGTCCCCGTGGCTGGACCTGTTATCACATGGACCACGGTTAGTCCCCGTGGCTGGACCTGTTACTCACATGGACCACGGTTAGTCCCCGTGGCTGGACCTGTTACTCACATGGACCACGGTTAGTCCCCGTGGCTGGACCTGTTACCTTTGATATACCTTTGAAGAGTTTCGAGAGTATCTACTCTCTGAGCCCGGCCATGGGCCAGGCTCGTCTGGTGCTTGCCTGGTCAACCAGGCTGTTGCTGCTGGAGGCCCGCTGCCCCATATATCCATCACAGCCTGGTTGATCTGGCACCTGGTGAAGATATTTGTCCAGTTTCCTCTTGAAGGCTTCTACACTGGTTCCAGCCGTGTTTCGGATATCTTCTGGTAAGATGTTGAATAGTCTGGGACCCCGGATGTTAATACAGTGCTCCCGTATTGTCCCCACCGCACCCCTGCTCCTCACTGGGTTTATTTTACACTTTCTCCCATATCTCTCACTCCAGTATGTTGTTATGGCAGTGTGCAGATTTGGGACCAGGCCCTCAAGTACTTTCCATGTATATATTATCATGTATCTCTCTCCTCCGCTCCAATGAGTACATGTTCAAGACTTGAAGGCGTTCCCAATAATTTAGATGTTTCAATGGCTCAATGTGAGCCGTAAACGATCTCTGGATTTGTTCCAGCTCTGCTATTTCTCCTGCCCTGAACGGGGCCGTCAGCACTGAGCAGTATTCTAAGTGAGGGAGCACTAGCGATTTGAATAGTGTCACCATCGGCATTATTTCCCTTGTTTTGAAAGTTCTCAATACCCACCCGTCATCTTCCTGGCTGTTGTGATCTTTGTCTTGTTATGGTCTTTAAACGACAGATCAGCAGACATAATTATTCCCAAGTCCTTTACGTGTTCCTTTCGTTCTATGTGGTGACCTTCTTGCGTTTTGTATATAGTGTTCCTTTTGAGTTCTTCATTTTTTCCATACCTAAGCAGCTGAAACTTATCACCATTGAACGTCATGTTGTTCTCCACTGCCCACTGGAAGACCCTGCTTATGTCCTCCTGTAATTTTTCAGTGTCCTCTACCGTAGTGACTTTCATGCTTATTTTAGTGTCATCTGCAAATGATGATACAAAAGTGTGCTGGGTGTTTTTATCTATGTCTGCTATGAGGATGAGAAACAGCAGAGGTGCCAGGACAGTGCCTTGGGGCACTGAGCTTTGACCTCGCTGATGCTGGATCTTGCCCTGTTCACTACTACTTTTGTGTTCTTTGTGTTAGGAACTCAAAATCCATCTGCCTACCTTCCCGTAATGCCTATGGCCCTCATTTTGTGCGCTATCACTCCATGATCGCATTTGTCAAACGCCTTTGCAAAATCTGTGTAAATCACATCTGCGTTTTGGTCGTCCTCCAATGCCTCCGTAATTCTGTCATAATGGTTCAGCAGCTGTGACAGGCATGATCGACCCGCTCTAAAGCCATGCTGGTTCGGGTTATGTTGGTTGTGCTGGTCCATGAACTTTGTAATCTGCCGTCTCATCACTCTTTCAAAGATTTTTATGATGTGAGAAGTGAGGGCTACTGGTCTGTAATTTTTAGCTAGTGCTCTACTACCTCCCTTATGCAAAGGAGCTATGTCTGCACTCTTTAAGGCCTCTGGAATTTCACCTAGATCTAAGCTCTTTCTCCACAGAATACTAAGGGCTCTTGCTAATGGTACTTTGCACTGCTTTATAAATAAAGCATTCCATGAATCTGGTCCAGGTGCTGAGTGAGTGGGCATGTTGGCCATTTCTTTTTCGAAATCTATGGGATTTGTACTAATGTCGGTTAGGTGGTCTGCGCAGCCTTCTGCTGGAGTTAGTCCCCGTGGCTGGACCTGTTACTCACATGGACCACGGTTAGTCCCCGTGGCTGGACCTGTTACTCACATGGACCACGGTTAGTCCCCGTGGCTGGACCTGTTACTCACATGGACCACGGTTAGTCCCCGTGGCTGGACCTGTTACTCACATGGACCACGGTTAGTCCCCGTGGCTGGACCTGTTACATGGACCACGGTTAGTCCCCGTTCATTCAACTTATTCACTGGCAATCTTTGATTACGACTTAATTTTGGGTTTATACGATTGGATGTTTTCTCCGTAATCCAAAGTCCACTTGGAGACAGGAGGAATATAAGATTAGGTCAGTATAAAGTGGCCTCCGAGACCCTCTGCAGATATGACAATTCAACTGTGGCCCCGTATACACACACGTGACTGGACTGTTACAAAAATGCGTTGGTCAGTGTTACGAGTAACGGTAGTGTGTTCCCGTGTGTACACCACACAGTCATGTATACGCTCGGGTGAATATTTCTGTGTTTACACTTGGTTTAACCCCTATTTTAACATAATCTCGATTGCTAGTGCACTCTGCTCTCACGTTGAGGTCCGGGGTTTTATCCCCGCTGTGAGTGGAAATATTAAGACGTGTTTCCTTGAGACACCTGCTGACCATGTTCACATATCAGTAAAATAGGTACTTGGATGTTAGTCGTCTGTGTGGGTTGCATCCTGGGGACAAAACTGACCTAATTTGCCCGAAATGCTCTGCATAACAAGGGGCTTTCTATATAATAGTATGTCATTGATGTCAGCTATGGTCTGTATACCTTGTACATGTACTTATAGAAATAGATATTATTATTATTACTAGTCATTGTTGTTGACTTGTATGTGATATTGAGGTTAACCGTCGTGCAGTAGATACGCAACCCACCAGCCTAGTAACCTCAACATTTCCTCGCTATTACAGTTAATATTCTCCACTGGCTTACAAGCTGACACACTCCAGACTACTCACCGCAATCATTCCTCTCTTATTTATAAAGTTGATTGAGCAATTTTGCGAGCGACTCCCGGAATATAAAAGTTTCTAAACCTTTGACGCTAAATGCATTAGTTTTTGCTAAGAATTTTTTTTTTTTCCGACTTCTCTAGTCAACTTAGTTTAAATATATTTCGTATTAAAGATTTCAATGGAAATGTGTGTTGAGCTTCAAATGTTATTTACTGGCTTTGTGGCGGTATAATTCTTTACGTTCATTGATAGAGGACAAGGTAATCTAACTAGACCTAACCCAAATTAACCTTAAATAACTTAAATCGACATCTTTGTTCCAAATCGAGGAGAGGTGAAACTGTGGGCACCTCTACATCCGTAGGAGTCATGCAGTGCTTGGGGAAAACTAAGTATGAAATTTGATGCCAAGGGGAAAGGTAGGTCCAATCCCTTAAAGATCCCGTGACCATTATTGAGTGGAGTTTTAAAAGGTTACACGAGCGTTGAAGGGCAGTGGAACGTGAGTAGCAGTGGTCGCAGAGTTGACTGTTGCTTCTGAGGTGACCTCCTGACGTCACTGGTGGTTCACGGGGGCCGTCAGGAAGCGTCCACTTGGAGGCCCAATTTACCTATTTCGTCCAGCGGTGCCACATGTGATGCAGGTCCACCCGGTGCGCTCACCCCACTCTGGTTAGTCCCTGGCTTCCCCCTCCCCAACCCCGTCATTGAGGTAACACCACACACTGCTGCTTACATGGTATGTACACAGTGGTGGTTGTATATACACAGAGGTATTTAACTGTGTATACACGCAGTTTAACCCCTGGAGAGGAATAGTATAAAATACCGACACTTAGGAAAGATAAAGGCAGTGTTATGCGATCCTTAATTGACAACGTTTCGCCCACACAGTGCACTTTATCAAGTAACAGACAACTCAGATGTTAATGCCTACTGTGTGGGCGAAACGTTTTCTCTTTTACCACAGTTTAATTCCTGTTTTGGGGACTACAGTATTGCCATTACTGTACAGGTGAATGGCAATTTTAATAGATCATAACTGTTGATACTGTCTTGAGGGAATCAACGTACCTATGTTTAACTAGCTCAGAGGGCAAGTATTGGGCTCTAGCTTCAGGGCCTAACCAACTCGTACACACAATCGCGTTGCTAACGCGATTGTGTACCAGTTCCTTTTAAGCACCAGTGAATGAGTCTGGTTGAGGGAACGTTGTTAAGATGTCTGGATGACCAGTGTAACTTCCATCTGAGTTTCCTTTCTCTTGTTTAACATTGATATAAAAACGCTATGACAGCATGGCAGTATTTATTGAGACAATGTTTCGCTTTGTCTCAGAGCGAAACGTTAAAAGCTTGTTGGTTTTTACAGCCTTTTTCCCAACATTTATGTTGGTAATTTAAAGTTATATTTTTTATTGACGAGAATACTTCAATTCGTTTCTTTATAAGATCTTTATTTCCGTGTGGTACTAATTGTGTGTGGTAATAAAGGAAGCAGTATGGAGTGTTTTTCTTGCCAGAGCGTTTATAATGTTTGGGTCGTAGCTCTTTGTCAGTTTTAAAACTATCTTAAGTTCTGAAGTCACTTTTTCGTGCTGAATGTGCCCTGTTTACCCTCTTTCTTGTAGAGATTTTATAAGTTGTGGTCGTGTATCTCTTGAGCTCTTGTAGGTGTGAAGTGGTACACCGCGTCTAGCCTTAGCTAACTTTCAACACGTTGCATTTACTATAGTTGAGATCTAGTAACTGCACTTTAATCATTTCTCTAGTCTTGTTTATAGCCCTAATTTCCTGCAGTCTTCTTTTGTTTCAGTAAGAAGGTGAGGGGCTGAAAAAAATGCAATTTCAGAATACTGGCATTTTTGCGAGATAAATTTAAAAAGCTTATCATATAAATTTTTAAGCAGTTTAGTTTGTCGACCAGCTGATAAGACAGTCTAGAGTTAAGCCGTGTCCCCAAGCACCTGTCTTTAGACAAAGGTTATTTTGCTTGTAACCCGGAAACGCGGCAGGTAGGTGCTGCTTACACTAATGGTGGTGAATTAACAGTACAAGCTTGGCCTGTGGGCGGGTTCCGGGAGTAGAAAGACTCTTGGTACTCATCAAAGGTATATCAAAGGATGAACAGAAGGATAGGGGAGGGGAATTAAGAACGCGCGTGACAGCTTGCCCTAAGGACAATTGCTTTAGAGACAAGCGTCTCCCTACCTTGTCGCATCCCTTTATTTTCTCATCTTTGTCACCCCTCTCCCCCATTATCTTTCCTCGCTCCTATTTTTTCCCTTTTCCCTTCCCGTTTCTGTGCCCCTGTGTCGTCTCCCCGGAGCCGGACTCCCGAGGCTGACAGTATGTCAGACTGCCGAGGAAAATACCACCATCACCGTCACATAATGTCTGGAGTGGACACCAGTGTCACCCACCACCTCATACAATATAGTCGTATTATTTTGCTTCTGATATCTTTGACGGATTTTGAGAGTGCTTACTCCCGCAGACTGGCCCTAAGCCAGTCTTGTCTGGTGTTTGTCTAGTCAGCCAGGCACCTTTCTTTCCATTAGACGCCCATTGAGAAAATTAATGTGGTTTTATAATAAATAACGATGACTGGATGGCAGTGTCCATTACACATTAACCAACAATTTTAAAAAGGGAAAATTTAAATAGTCTTAAAGTTGCTTTTGGTTTGTAGGCAGGATAGTTACCCGTGACCAACTTGAGAGTATCTCTTTTTATTGTAACTGATTTTCACACAGTTGAGTTACTTAGCTGTTTTAACTTTAAAGGTTTAAATAAGGTATTACAAGGACCTCAATGGAAATAAGTCCCTTTGACTTTTTGGGGGGTATCCTAGGTAATTTATACACATTTCTGTGTATAATTTGTGTAACTGTTTGTATGTACCAAAATAAAGTTACGATGAGCCGAGGCCAGGCTATCCTAGTGTCTCCCAGGTTAACCAAATTGTTGCTTTCCCTTCCACGCAGACCTGTGTTATCACAACCTGGCTGATCCATCCATTCTTCACCATCTTTTCCAGCTTAACTCTTGTTTTACTTCGACTTTTATTTCCACAATTCTGTATATCAGTTGATGGAAGGTTATGGTTACAGGTGTTAGATTATAGTTCCCTCCTATAATGCTGGTCGTTGTCGATATAGGGAAGCTGCGTAGGTAGTGGTGGTAGGGAAGCTGCGTAGGTAGTGGTGGTGCTGGTGGTGGTAGGGAAGCTGCGTAGGTAGTGGTGGTGCTGGTGGTGGTAGGGAAGCTGCGTAGGTAGTGGTGGTGGTGGTGGTGGTAGGGAAGCTGCGTAGGTAGTGGTGGTGGTGGTGGTGGTAGGGAACATGTGTGGTGATTATTGAGAGGTGAAGCTGTGATGAGTGACAGGTAGTTCAGCTGGTTGAGGGGTTTACTACGGTGGCAGCTGGTGTAGGGGTGGGCGGGAGTGCCTGGGTAAGGGGAGAGCGTGGCACTGAAAGCACGAGGCAATTGTAACAGCTGGTGTGGCACATGATGCCATGCTGCAGGTGCCCCACTCCTCACCTCATGAACGGGGGCGAGGGCTGCTGCTGCTGCTGGTAAAGTTACTGTTGGTGTTGCTGAAGTTAGTAGCGGTGCTGTTATTGTTGTTGCAATAGTTGTAACTGTTATTGCTAATGTTTGTTTTGGTGTTTGCGCTGTTGCTGAAATTGCTACTATTGCTGGGATGCCTGTGCTGTTTATGTATGTTTATATTACTGCTGCTGAAGCTTGTACCATGTTGGTGTTGCTGGAGTTATGGTGCTACTGCTGAAGTTAATACTGTATTGGAGGTGATGTGCTGAAGCAGATGTTGCTGAAGTTGCCACCACCACCACCATTATTATTGTTGTTGGCTGTGGTGGTAGTTGAGGTTGAAGTGGAGTGTGGGTGGTGCGTATAACATTGGAAATGGTGATAACATTAGCAGAGGAGAGGAGAGGGTGTATAGGGTACACGACCCGTGTTGATGTGCTAACAATCCCGAATCAGCGCTCTTGTCTGGCTGATTGGAGGCACTTAGAGAGGAGCGTGGAGGTGCTACTGCCGTTGTGCAGGATATTTATAGTGAGGGTCTGTGTTGCAGATTGTAGGCAATGAGACTCGGAATGTTGGGAAGAGAACAGTATTAGTAGTATTCACGGAGAAGTCTTCAGCGCTTAGGAAGTCTTAGTCTCTAGGAATGAGAGAGAACCAGGTTTGATGAGTAGGATGGTTGTAGCTGCAATAACTTATAAGATCAAGAGCCCTACAGCAGCATTAAAGTCACGCCCTTGAAATGAGCTGCATTACAAGCAAGCAAGCAAGAAAGGACGCAAGGAAGCAAGCAGCAGGAGGGTTGGATAAGAAAGAGCAGACGCAAGGAGGGGGGAATTGAAAGGGAGAGAAAGTGTTGTGTAATGGTAAAGATGAGATACAGACATCAGGAAGAAACGGGGAGACGTGAGAAACATTAAGGAACGTCCAGCTTATGAAAGGAAAGATAATTAACAACGCTAGTGGTCAGGTGTTAGTTTCCAGAACGCGACTATTTAATTTGTGTGCAAGTAAATGTATTATAGGGGGGGGGTCAAGAATCTGAAGCCGAGAGGGGAAGTTACAAGGCACCACTGTTAACTTCTCCTTATTCCTCTACGTTATTTTCTTCAGCGATTTCCCAACTTTAATTTCTTGAAGCTTCCTGTAAATTTTCATTTATTTTTTGTTAGGTATTGTAAGTTTAAAAATGAGCGGTAGTTGAGAAGCGCCAGTGACCTTCCAAATGTTAATATGTCGCTCAGAATGAGAGAATGGTTTGCTGTGTGTGGGTGTGTGTGTGTGTGGGGGTGTGTGTGTGTGGGGGTGTGTGTGTGTGGGGGTGTGTGTGTGTGGGTGTGTGTGTGTGTGGTGTGTGTGTGTGTGTGGTGTGTGTGTGTGTGGGGTGTGTGTGTGTGGGGGTGTGTGTGTGTGTGGGGGTGTGTGTGTGTGGGTGTGTGTGTGGGGTGTGTGTGTGTGGGGTGTGTGTGTGTGGGGTGTGTGTGTGTGGGGTGTGTGTGTGGGGTGTGTGTGTGGGGTGTGTGTGTGTGTGGGGTGTGTGTGTGTGGGGGTGTGTGTGTGTGGGGGTGTGTGTGTGGTGTGTGTGTGTGTGGGGTGTGTGTGTGTGGGGGTGTGTGTGTGGGGGGTGTGTGTGTGTGTGGGGGTGTGTGTGTGTGTGGGTGTGTGTGTGTGTGTGGGTGTGTGTGTGTGGGGTGTGTGTGTGTGGGAGTGTGTGTGTGTGGGAGTGTGTGTGTGTGGGAGTGTGTGTGTGTGGGAGTGTGTGTGTGTGGGAGTGTGTGTGTGTGGGAGTGTGTGTGTGGGTGTGTGTGTGGGAGTGTGTGTGTGTGGGAGTGTGTGTGTGTGGAGGTGTGTGTGTGGGAGTGTGTGTGTGGGAGTGTGTGTGTGGGGTGTGTGTGTGTGGGTGTGTGTGTGTGTGGGAGTGTGTGTGTGTGGGAGTGTGTGTGTGTGGGAGTGTGTGTGTGTGTGTGTGGGTGTGTGAGGGTGTGGGTGTGTGAGATTTAGACTGACTGTGGTGCTGACCGATAAACGTCCCCTCGGGGCAAAATCCTAAATCCATTAGAAGTTAGTTTACCTTGCCTGCTACTACCCCCCCCCTCCCCACCTCGCTGGAATACCAGCCTCCTCCCGTAAGTCTTAAACTATAAGAAAACTGTAAGATGAGAATGCATTACTTGTAACTCGTCCTTTGACCACGTACGAAGAACGTACACATTTTATCCCTGCATATATTAGCGCGCACTCAGCCGCACTGGGAAGGGAGGTTAGCTAATGTTATCTTGCTTAGTTAATCAACAATGAACAAAAAATGTATAAATTCCTCTAAATCGGAAAGTTGCAGAAATTGTATATTAATAAAGAATGTAAAATAGGATGGGTTAAAAATTGACAGTATTGCCTCTCCAGTAGCGTAAATTCACAATATAAGAATCGGTAAAAGCCACAACGTAGAACATCTTGTCAAATCAAATTCACACACACAAACACACAAAGTTAAAAATGTGCAAGAAGCAACTTTTGGTGGCGACTGGTCCACCTCACTTCAACGTTTGCTCTCTCGCTCTCGCTGGCTCTCTCCGCTCTCGCTGGTTCTCTCTCTCCGCTGCTCTCCTCTCTCTCCTCTCTCTCTCATCTCGCTGGCGCTTCGCTGCTTGTAGCGCCTTCGCTGGCGCTTCGCTGGCGCCTCGCTGGCGTCTCGCTGGCGCTTCGCTGGCCTCTGCTGGCGCTCTCGCTGGCCTCTCGCGCTGCTCTCACGCTGGCCTCCTGGCTCATGCTCTCGCCTTACTGGCTCTCAGCTCTTGCTGGCCTTCTGCTCGCTGGTCCGCTCTCGCTTCTCGCTCTCTGCTCTCTCTCGCTGGCTCTCTCTCCTCTCGCTGGCTCTCTGCTCCTCTCTCTCGCCTCTCTCCTCTCTCGCTCTCTCTGGCCCTCCTCCTGCTGGCTTCCGTTTGCTGGGCTCTCTCGCTGCGGTTGCTGGCCCTCTGGCTCTGTTCTCTCCTCTCGTCCTCCTGCCTTCTCGGCTCGTCTCTCTGCTCTTCTGGCTCTGCCTCCGCGCTTGCTGGCCTCTCTCTGCCTTCTCTTCACTCTCTCTCTCTCTCTCTCTCTCTCCCTCTCTCTCCCTCTCCTCCCTCTCTCCTCTCCCTCTCCCTCCTCCCCCTCCACACAACAACATCAGAGTTCACAGATAGCATCTCAGCTGCCGGTTGATAGCCTCGACCTGTTCTTTACCACTTGATCAACCCGACCATTCCGAGAGTCATTTTGTTTTATCTGGTCTCGCAAGCTCCGCGAGTTACTGCCCTTCAAGAGATGCAAGTTTATGTACAAACTAAAGTTGGAGAGATTAGCCCAATGAAGACGCCAAGTTAGTGTACATGGAGCACACAAGACAGACGTCAGACCACTCCACAGTCCATATCAATGCTATAAGGCCAGGAGTAACTACCTTCAGGCTACCACTACTGTCTAGATGGCCTTACAAGGGTAACTAAAGTTAGGCTACCACTATTTCTCTCTAAATGGCCTGGAAGTATAAAGTTTGAGTGTAGTGTTTATAATGGGAACGAAGGTTGGGTTAGGTAAGGTTTGTCAGGAAACAGGACAAGTGTTTCCTGACGAGGGTCTTAGTCATATGATGACCTGCCGTTGGAGCTTTTGGTCATCTGACCGAGGCCTTCCACTGGCTTACCGGTCCACCCATTGTCACACCTGAACCACAACCATCTATACCTGCCATCTTAAATAACTTCTCCCGTGCTCCTATTCGCACACTCCTTCAGAGTGACACTTCCATTCCCCACTGTCTCAATACCGCTCACACTGGTACTAGGCCGCTCACGCAGTGGCACAGTGGACACGCACCATACGTGCTACTGGTGCATGGCGGTGATAATGGAAGGTTTTAGCACCTCACCACAAGTGCTACGCTCTGCCGGACGACTCCTGTAGACGTCCGTGATATATCGAGAAAACCACGGACACGCAGGGTACCCCCTTGTGTTCGTGGCAATAAATAGGTAAATTAAAATGAAGAGCACGAGACGGCAAGTGGCAGCGCAGTTTCTTGACGGAGAGGGTCAACGTTAAAAGCAGCAAGTTTTAAATGTGTAGTGGCAAAACGAGCTGGGGAAGAGTAAGGAAAATACAAGGGAGAGTATCTGCTGCAAGTCTTGCTTCCTCCTTTTCCTTTAACACCTCTCCCTCTTACTACCCCTTCCTGCAACAACTACTCCTTTTCCCCCATACTCTCCCAGTTTTGCAACTCCTCTTTCCCCTGCTCCCATTCGTTGTTGATATAAAAACTGGCGTGAGGATCCTGCTCATTAGGTGGCCATCACGAGTCTTTGAGGCCCACCACCACCGCTGCCAGTCATGTAGTTAGCAGCCCAACCCTGATGGTGAGGCAGAAGGTAAAGGGTTAGTTGTGCAGAGAAGGGGGTTGCTTGGGAGGGGTAGGTAATAGCCATGGAGGGAGGGAAGCCTGCTGAAACTCGATGATGCTAGGAGCCAGCAGGCTGGGCCTGGAAGCTAGGAGCCAGCAGGCTGGTCCTGGAAGCTAGGAGCCAGCAGGGTGGGCGTGAAAACTACAGTAGGCTTACCTGCCCTAAATGGGCAAGGCCTACTCGAACCCACTCATTTAAATCTTTTAACCTATTTATGAAGAGTTGAGCAAAATCTTCCTTCAAGAAATGTGGCTTGATGCAGGGGAGAGGCTCTTGATCCAAGTGGATTGCTTCCCATCTAGCACTTCCCTTAATACTAATAATAATAATATTTATAACAGTGTTCCACTCGTATATCTGTTACCAGATCAGCGATTTCCTTTCTAAATTTAATCCATTGCTGGTAATTATCTTGGCTAAGAGGAATTAAGATGTAAGATTTGTTGGGATTTTTCACCCCGGAGGGTAAGCCACCCAGGATAACTCAAGAAAGTCAGTGCGTCATCGAGGACTGTCTTATTTCCATTGTGGTCCTTCAGTCTTGTTTCTCCAGGATGCCACCCACACCAGTCAACTAACACCCAGGTACCTACTACTGCTAGGTGAACAGGGACGACAGGTGTAAGGAAACATGACCACTGTTTCTACCCTTGCCGGGGATTGAATCATATACTGATTCCAGGGGTCATAATTCTTCATTTCGCTCCCAGATCCTACCTGGTGGTTGGTAGTCTGATCAGTGTTGGCTACCGGTACCGCCAACACAGTGCAAGTATGCTTCACAGCCTGGCTAATCAGAAAATTATTACACAACTGTTCTTGGAACTCTTGTTGACGGGGAGGGGACGGTGAGGTCCGTGGGATAGTTCTCCACACCAGCAATTACCTAGCCACTGAGCTGGTCATCATTGTGTTTAAGCTGCTTCATCTGCCTTGGAGACTGATGATTTTTAAAGAGGGAGGACCGGTAAGCCAGCGGAAGTTCTCGGTCAGATGACCAAAAGCTCCAGGTGTGGGTCATCATATGACTAAGACCCGCGTCAGGAAACACTTGTCCTGTTTCCTGACAAACATTACACCTACCTGGGAGACTAGGATCCATGTCAGGTGATATTTTAACTGGTAAAAGTGGGACTACCAGCTCTTGAGAGACTACACGACCTACCTGGCCAATTTTTAAAATTTCAAACATTTTGCAACGGGTTAAAAACCACGTTGTGGTATTTCTTTTATTCCAGGGACAGTTAAAGTTCTCCAGTGTTAACAAATAACACGTAGTGTTATTTTTTGCCATTTTTTTTACGGTGTTCAGCGCAGTATATTTCCCCTTGTACCCAGAAACGAAATGTCATCATCACTTTCCATTAACCAATAAAGTTGATAGTCACACAGGAACAAATAGGCTATTATTGATCTGGCATTAGCGGCGTTTTTTGAAGTTTCGGCTAATATTTTGTTTGCCGCCCCTGGCAAGCATTATCATGGTGAGGTGTGCGTGCGTGCGTTGTCGTCCAGGGCCATGGCCAGAGCAGGTTTACTGAGGGAAGGGCAGCGTATAGTTATAGATCCACAACTAACCAAATTCCAGCAGTTTACAAATGACCTGAAAATTGAGTTCTTGATAAGCCGTTTTTGTTATTCACCACTAAAAAAAGACATGGATCCTTGTCATAATGTAAGCGGTTTAGTAATATAACAATCTCTAAACCCATATGGATCGTGCAGAAGACGTTCAATAGAGCTGGCACGGCGCAAGATGGTGTGTGACACGTATAGATGATAAACTTGATGGCACTATGGTGAGCCACAGCCGCCGAGGGTGCTGACTCCCTCCATGGGCTGAGTGATCTTCATAAGTTTATATTTCGAAATTAAAATATTTTGTGATAACTGAAACAGAAAATGTTTTATGTAACCTTGTAATGAAGATACTTTTTTATTGTTTAATGGGAGAGACGAACGGAAGTTACTGCAGCATCAAGGAATCTTAGGTGTTGACCTCAATACCTGGCTACACATCAGTACTTTATATGCAAGCTATGCATCATAGTGAGGTGTCACAATACCCTGACGTTAAACGTGCCATCTCTCGCGGGGAAGCAGACGTGGGGAGACTTAGAGAGCATTTCTCTAGATGGATGTCCCTGGGTAGGAGTGTGTGGTGCAGAGAGAAACAAGGTCATCTTGCTGGCGGAGTTTAAGTACAGCTATACTGTTTGGAGAACCTGAGGTTGTTGGGGTAAAGGTGAAGTATACGAATCCCCGTTGAAACGAGAAGTGAAAGACTAAATCTGGTGTAAATTAGAAAATGAGCTGGTACGTAAATCAAGAGAGCTATTTTGTTAAGAGCTGCTTTCTCAAATGTTACTCCAGAGACCATGGAGGATGCCACTTACGGCCTGAGTGAGCCTCCTGTCTGAGACACGAAAGGGGAATTCGGCTTAGCTTCCTTGTGTTTGACAGATTAAATCCAGGTCACGTTTTGTGGTTCAATTTATAATGGAGGGTATTCATGATAGAGCAGTGACTTAACACCAGTGAACACTGGCTGAACTCTAGCCAGTGTTAGGTCAGGGTCAACGTTAGGTCATTGTTAACATTTATGGTGGCAGTGTGCTGCTCATTTTTATAAATTACAGTATATACGACTCACGAAATCGTAATAGCATGATTGCAAACAAACAATAATTCTATTAAATGATGGAAGGTTTCAGGGTTGTATATTTGTGAAGATCTCGGCTGGTGACGCATTTCTACACCTCACATTCCGTGTTTGTCTCCTATACTTTGTTACAACATTTGTGAACTTAAGTTTTTATTCAGGTACACATGAATATAGTTACATAGATTATTATACATAGCAGCATATGTGTAATTACCTAGAATAACCCCCAAAAATAGTGACTTATTTCCATTGGGGTCCTTGTTGTATTGATTGACATTCACTATAGACAGCGAGGAATCTTAAACAAAAAAAAGTGAGTCTTCTGAAATGTGAAAATATACTGAAAAAAAAAGTTTTATTTTTTAAATTTTACTTATTTTAAATGAAAAAAGTTAATAAACCCTGAAGAGTCGTTGATTGTCGTTTGGGAGCACCTTCACCTTTGATGATTATCCCGTCTTTCTACTCTGGTCATCCAGGCTGTTGCTGCTGCTGGAGGCCCGTGCCCCACATATCCATCACAGCACATTCTTAATGATTTTCCATTGACCATCGCTTTTCCTCAAGATCAGCCAGGCTGTGGTGGTGTGGGCGTGGCAGCGGGCCACCAGCAGCAACAGTTTGGTTGACCAGGAAAACAGACGAGCCTGGCTCATGACCGGGCTCCGGCGGCAGAAAAAACTCGGAACTCATACAAGGTATATGGACTCTTCTGCCATTGTTTTTAATTTCTCTCTTCCCCCCTCCCCCTCCTGACCACGTGCTGTTTTGTATCAGTCTTATCCATTTGCCATTGCCACTTTATTTCGGTTTAACCCAAGTGCTTAAACATCTGTTAACTTTAAATTTTAGTTCAAAATCGCCAAAAATATATGCCAATTGGTTAGGAGGTTTCAGTTTTGCCAGCTACTCTGTATGTGTGTCCTTGCCTAGTTAGCGACGTGATCTTGGCCCGGAGGAGATGTGGACGACGTCAGGAAAAGGAACACTATATACAAAACGCAAGAGGGTCACCACATAGAACGAAAGGAACACGTAAAGGACTTGGGAATAATTATGTCTGCTGATCTGTCTTTTAAAGACCATAACAAGACAAAGATCTCAACAGCCAGGAAGATGACGGGGTGGGTATTGAGAACTTTCAAAACAAGGGAAATAATGCCGATGGTGACACTCTTCAAATCGCTAGTGCTCCCTCACTTAGAATACTGCTCAGTGCTGACGGCCCCGTTCAGGGCAGGAGAAATAGCAGAGCTGGAACAAATTCAGAGATCGTTTACGGCTCACATTGAGCCATTGAAACATCTAAATTATTGGGAACGCCTTTCAAGTCTTGAACATGTACTCATTGGAGCGGAGGAGAGAGAGATACATGATAATATATACCTGGAAAGTACTTGAGGGCCTGGTCCCAAATCTGCACACTGCCATAACAACATACTGGAGTGAGAGATATGGGAGAAAGTGTAAAATAAACCCAGTGAGGAGCAGGGGTGCGGTGGGGACAATACGGGAGCACTGTATTAACATCCGGGGTCCCAGACTATTCAACATCTTACCAGAAGATATCCGAAACACGGCTGGAACCAGTGTAGAAGCCTTCAAGAGGAAACTGGACAAATATCTTCACCAGGTGCCAGATCAACCAGGCTGTGATGGATATATGGGGCAGCGGGCCTCCAGCAGCAACAGCCTGGTTGACCAGGCAAGCACCAGACGAGCCTGGCCCATGGCCGGGCTCAGAGAGTAGATACTCTCGAAACTCTTCAAAGGTATATCAAAGGTATAAGGTTGCGATAGGGTCGGAGAGCAGGGACGGGCAGCATGGGGGTTTGGAGGGTCGGAATGGGTGGCATGGCGGTGGAGGGATCGGAAAGGGGGTTGCGACGGGGGTGGTCGGAAAGGGTGGCGATTAGGGTGGTCGGTCAGAAGGGGTGGTCGCAGAGATTGTGTAGCATCGTCTGGACTTCCATTAGTATTCCCTGGGTACCTTTCACTATCCACCTGGGTGACTTTCCAGCGCTACTCTCCATCACTCATTGCCCTGAACACCCGCCTGAGTGGCGTGTACCTGTGATACACCTGTGACCAGTTTCAAGAGCTTGTTGCGGAACCTGAAGCAAGAAAGATGCAACTCAGTCAAGAAAAAGCTGATGTATTTGAAGACAATTTTCTTACACCGGGAATAATAAGACTTGAAACTCATCAAAGGTATATCAAAGGTATACCAGTAAGGAGCACTCTGTGTACGCGACTCCAATAAAGGAGTTCTGTGTACTCGACACCAGTTCAACCTTCGGTCAGGCTTTCCTTTTGACGGTCTGGTCACAACCTGGGTGATGCCTTGCTGGTGCATATATCCATCACATCCTGGCTGATCTTGCACTCTACGGAGTGCCACAATATGCTGGTTATCTCCCTGACACTAGTGATCATTTCTGCCAATACTGTGACTAACTACAGCAGTTGTTTATAATACTTCTTGTATACAAACTTGTTATATTCTGAATGAATATCTTAATTATCAATGATTCTCTCTTATTCTTAATTGTTCTCAAGATTTGCTTGTAACATTACACAACCCGCACGTAGGAGAGAGAGAAACTCGCGACGACGTTTCGGTCTGACTGACCATTTACAAAGTGACTTTGTGAAAGGTCTAAGTCGGACCGAAACGTCATCGTAAACTTTTCTGTCCTATGTAAACATTGCCAACAACAATTTTCTTTGCATCGTTATGCACACGGATGTGAAATATTCCCCCCAAATTATGGACCGTTTATAAACATTCACGAATTTTTTAAATACACTACTGCCGTATCGTGAGGTAAATTGGTTGCAACTTAAGTTGTAATATAAAGGGGCAGGAACCTGACCACTTAGCTGCTGCTGTTGCAAGTTGCCCGGCAGGCGCCGCCATTGTCTACAAACCTCGAACTCTCCAAAAAAACTGTAGTTGAAAGTTGCTTGACGGGCTTGTGCTTTAGGAAAGTGGATATTTAAAGTGGTTTACATTTCATTTATGCTTTATTTTTTTGTTAAGACTAGATAGTAATTTACTTGTCCCCGAGTGATGTAGTGTTGGTTCTGTATTACGGCAGGTCCCCTGCAGCACAGTCAGCAACACCCACAATTTCTTGACATGTACTTTCTCCCCTCTCCGCCCCGCCCCGTTCTTGCTGCCCCGATAGGACCCCTTCCCCTCTCCCCCACCGGATGCTAGATTTACATATGGCCCATTTACCTGTGTCAGGGGACAGAGCGTGGGTTTTGCTGTTCTTGGTGGGGTCCTGCTCAAGTGGCACAGGTGTAGTGTGTGGCCATGATGGTGGAAACCACTCAGGTCTGGCCACTCTCCCGGCCCGCTTCTTGCCTTAGCTAAATAGAATAGTTCCCTCCCCAGTGTTCAGATATTTTTCTTTCATCCAAGAGTAACACTATAAATTACCCTAGTTGAGACCAGTCTTTTAAGTTGGAGGCGAGAGTGAACCTTCTCTTTTTTTTCGTTTTGATCTCGTCTCTGTAAGCCTCTGGACTAACAACACTTCTCCCGCCCAGTCAGATTTGTAAATGGTCCAAGTCTGTGCGAAACGTCGTCATGAGCTTTTCTCTGTGTGCGGGTTATTTGTGTACTGTCAGATCTGTTCAGTACTTAATCTGTTTGCTTTTGCGATTCCTAACGTCACTTTATGAATGTTCCCTGTAAACTTACACTTGCTATTATTTAGGTTAGTTTACATATACGTACCTATAAACACGTATAATTAAGCGAAGGATATTACACCAACGACCGCTACATGTCTGGCAACGTGTTGAATGAGCAGTACCAGGAAGCTCTCAGATCTGCAAGAGTAATCACTCGTATAGCTGGAGAAGGTTTCGGGGGTCAACGCCCCTGCGACCCGGTCTGTGACCAGGCCTCGTGGTGACAGAACTAGTGCAACAGGCACTGGCATTTATTGAGAGGATAGGTTGTCGCAAAAGGTAAGAAAAATTAGTGAGTGACTTTCCATGTCGGCTTCCGCAACCTTTTAACGGGTTCTGTGGTTATTGGCTCCATTATTAATATGTATAAAGTGTCGCTTAGTACCTTGTTTACATTTTAAGTACGCGAGTTAGTAGTAATTGTTAGGTGAACGTGTGAGGCTTGTAGATTTCTCAAGTCCTGGATGTTAAGGTAACAGATGTAATCCTAGTGTAACTTGCTGGTCAGTAAATGATGCCCTACTGGCAAGCCTGAACGCGGGCGTAACATTAAGTAATTTTCAGTGTTTGCAATGTTTTAATTTGAAGAATCGTCTGCATTAGTGTGTTGAGGGGTAGGTGCCCAGGGAAAGCAGATGCTTCAAAGATTTAAGGTGGGAAGGTAACACAACTGAAGTGAGGTAGGGGGAAAGAGCAGGGTGAGGAAGGGACACAGCTAGCTTGTCTTCCATTTGTAACTATAGAATAGAGTAGCCACACACTGCGAAGGGTTCCATCCATATAACTCCTATAGAATAGGGCAGCCCCACACTGGTGGTGTAATCTCTGGAGCGAAGGAGTGAGATATCTGGTAATATATACAGGGAAGATACTTGAGGGACTAATCTCAAATCTATGCACGATTATACCATACTGGAGTGAAAAATATGGAAGTGTAAAATGGACCCAGTAAAAAGCAATGGCGCCATGGTCACAATACGAGAACATGTCAACATCCGTGGTCCAAGAAGATTCAAGCTGCTGCCATCACATATATTGCCGGAAAGTTTACAAGAAACTGAATCATTACCTCCGCAAAGTACCAGATAAATCAGGCTGTGATGGCTATGTAGACCAGCGGGCTGCCAACCACAGTAACCTAGTTGGACAGCCAGTCAACAGATTAACAGAAAAGCCTGGCCCCAGGCCGGGCTTAGCGGAAAGAAACAGGTATGTAATTCCTATAGAGTAGCGACACTGGGAGTTCCCACGATGTGACTGTAGAATAGGGCGGCCACACGGGAGTTGTTAATAATTTTGCCGGGGAGAAAATCCCTCTAGAAGGTTTCCTGGTTAATTAAAGCCAACATGAGTCTCATTCACTTTTACTTGCAATGCTGTGATTTTTTTTCTTTGCAGTCAGAAAAAGGTCAGAGGTGTGCTGAATATATGAGGTTCCTTTGATATACCTTTGAGTTTCGAGTCTCCATTCCCGGAGCCCGGCCATGGGCCAGGCTCTTCTGGTAATTAATGCATCCACTAAAGAGTGGTTTTAAGCAATTAATACTGAGACTGAACAGGAGTCGAACCCCCGATCCTTTAGCACGCCTCGTGAGAAGCCCGCCAAAATTCCGAGACTCCTTAGTCCACTTGGCCATCAATACTTCATACATCAGGTGCCCAGTACCATTGGACATGTCACCCCTGATGCCAGCACATACTGTATTTAGATACCTGATACGAGCTGTGAGTATAGAAGGTTATTAATGTACAAACTATAATTAACCTGCTGCTAAAAGCTAAAGTTTGTTTTTAAACTGTTATCAGCGAGAACCACACAACGTTCTTTGGTACCTTTAAAAATAAATCAAACATCCACATCATTGGAGCGTCCTGTGCTTGCAGCGCCCACTTGCTTCCTGTGCTTGCAGCGCCCACTTGCTTCCTGTGCTTGCAACGCCCACTTGCTTCCTGTGCTTGCAACGCCCACTTGCTTCATGTGCTTGCAGCGCCCACTTGCTTCCTGTGCTTGCAGCGCCCACTTGCTTCCTGTGCTTGCAACGCCCACTTGCTTCTTGTGCTTGCAACGCCCACTTGCTTCCTGTGCTTGCAACGCCCACGCTTCCTGGCTTGCAGCGCCACTTGCTTCCTGTGCTTGCAGCGCCCACTTGCTTCCTGTGCTTGCACGCCCACTTGCTTCTTGTGCTTGCAACGCCCACTTGCTTCCTGTGCTTGCAACGCCCACTTGCTTCCTGTGCTTGCAGCGCCCACTTGCTTCCTGTGCTTGCAGCGCCCACTTGCTTCCTGTGCTTGCAGCGCCCACTTGCTTCATGTGCTTGCAACGCCCACTTGCTTCCTGTGCTTGCAACGCCCACTTGCTTCCTGTGCTTGCAGCGCCCACTTGCTTCCTGTGCTTGCAACGCCCACTTGCTTCCTGTGCTTGCAACGCCCACTTGCTTCCTGTGCTTGCAGCGCCCACTTGCTTCCTGTGCTTGCAGCGCCCACTTGCTTCCTGTGCTTGCAGCGCCCACTCTGCTTCGCCCTGTGCTTGCAGCGCCCACTTGCTTCCTGTGCTTGCAGCGCCCACTTGCTTCCTGTGCTTGCAACGCCCACTTGCTTCATGTGCTTGCAACGCCCACTTGCTTCATGTGCTTGCAACGCCCACTTGCTTCTTGTGCTTGCAGCGCCCACTTGCTTCCTGTGCTTGCAACGCCCACTTGCTTCTGTGCTTGCAGCGCCCACTTGCTTCTGTGCTTGCAGCGCCCACTTGCTTCTTTTACCCATGTGCTTGCACGCCCACTTGCTTCTGTGCTTGCAGCGCCCACTTGCTTCTGTGCTTGCACGCCCACTTGCTTCCTGTGCTTGCAGCGCCCACTTGCTTCCTGTGCTTGCAGCGCCCACTTGCTTCTTCGCAAGGCTTGCACGCCCACTTGCTTCTTGTGCTTGCAACGCCCACTTGCTTCCTGTGCTTGCAACGCCCACTTGCTTCCTGTGCTTGCAACGCCCACTGTCTGTCTTCGCGTGCTTGCAACGCCCACTTGCTTCCTGTGCTTGCAACGCCCACTTGCTTCTGTGCTTGCAACGCCCACTTGCTTCTGTGCTTGCACGCCCACTTGCTTCCTGTGCTTGCAGCGCCCACTTGCTTCCTGTGCTTGCAGCGCCCACTTGCTTCCTGTGCTTGCACGCCCACTTGCTTCCTGTGCTTGCAACGCCCACTTGCTTCTGTGCTTGCACGCCCACTTGCTTCTGTGCTTGCAGCGCCCACTTGCTTCTGTGCTTGCAGCGCCCACTTGCTCATGTGCTTGCAGCGCCCACTTGCTTCATGTGCTTGCAGCGCCCACTTGCTTCTCATGTGCTTGCAGCGCCCACTTGCTTCATGTGCTTGCAGCGCCCACTTGCTTCTGTGCTTGCAAGCGCCCACTTGCTTCCTGTGCTTGCAAGCGCCCACTTGCTTCCCTGTGCTTGCACGCCCACTTGCTTCATGTGCTTGCAGCGCCCACTTGCTTCATGTGCTTGCAGCGCCCACTTGCTTCATGTGCTTGCAACGCCCACTTGCTTCATGTGCTTGCAGCGCCCACTTGCTTCATGTGCTTGCAGCGCCCACTTGCTTCATGTGCTTGCAGCGCCCACTTGCTTCCTGTGCTTGCAATGGCCACTTGCTCATGTTTCAACGCCACTTGCTTATGTTTTGCAATCGCGCACTTGCTTAGTCTGCAGCCCACTTGCTTATGTGCTTGCAAGCCACTTGCCGCTTGCAAGCGCTACACTGCATGTGTTCAAGCAGCAGCGGTGTGGTAGCGCCATGCGTGTGTAGTTGCACAGCTGACTGCTAGTGCTGCAGCACACTGGTGTTACAGGCTTAACAGCACGCACGTGTAGCAGCGCATGGTGGTGAAGCACTTGCAGGGTGGTAGAGCAGCACAGCGTGGTGTAGCACGCAGCGTGTGGTAGAGCAGCAGCAGCGGTGGTGAGTAAGCAGCAGTGGTATGTATGACGCATGTTGCAGCGCTGTGTACCACGTGCAGCAGCAGCCTTGGTGTTAGTAGCAGCAGCAGCGGTGGTAGCTAGCAGCAGGCGTGCAGTGGTAGCAGCAGCAGCAGCTGGTAGCAGCGTGTATAGAGCAGCAGCGGTGGTGAGCAGCAGCGGTGGTAGTGCAGCAGCGGTGGTAGTTAGAGCAGGCGGTGAGACAGCAGCGGCGGTGTAGCGCAGCAGCTGTGTGGCGTAGACAGCAGCAGCGTGTGTAAGCCAGCGTGGAAGAGCTAGCGCAGCAGCGGTGGTTAGCAGCGGTGGTAGCAGCAGCGGTGGTAGTAGCAGCAGCAGGTGGTAGGAGCAGCAGCGGTGGTAGCAGCAGCAGCGTTGTTAGTAGCAGCAGCAGCGGTGGTGAGCAGAGCAATGCGGTGAGGCTAGACAGCAGCGTGTATAGACGCAGCGGTGTAGTAGCAGCAGCAGCGTGAGTCAGCGGGCAGCGGTGGTAGTACAGCGCAGCGTGGTAGTACAGCAGCAGCGGTGTAGCAGCAGCAGTTGTACAGGGGAGAGCGTGTCAGCAGCGTGTAGTAGCAGGCAACAGCGTGTAGTACAGCAGTATGTACAGTGAGCTGAGTAATAGCAGCAGCGAAGTGTAGTAATGAGCAGACAGCGTGAGTAGTAGACAGCGCAGCGTAATGTACAGCGAGCAGTTAGCGTAGCACAGCAAGCGTATAGTAACAGTCGAAGCAGGTAATAGTAACAGTCGAAGCGTATAGTAACAGTCGAAGCAGTAATGTATGAAGCGTTAGTAACAGTCGAAGCAGTAATAGTAACATGAGCGAGAGGGAGTAATAGTAACAGTCGAGCAGTAATAGTAACAGTCGAAGCAGTAATAGACAGCGAAGCAGTAATAGTAACAGTCGAAGCAGTAATAGTAACAGTCGAGCGTTAGTAACAGTCGAAGCAGTAATAGTAACAGTCGAAGCAGTAATAGTAACAGTCGAAGCAGTAATAGTAACAGTCGAAGCAGTAATAGTAACAGCGAAGCAGTAATGTAACAGTCGAAGCAGTAATAGTAACAGTGCAAGCAGTAATAGTAACAGTCGAAGCAGTAATAGTAACAGTCAGCAGTAATAGTAACAGTCGAAGCAGTAATAGTAACAGTCGAAGCAGTAATAGTAACAGTCGAAGCAGTAATAGTAACAGTCGAAGCAGTAATAGTAACAGTCGAAGGTAATAGTAACAGTCGAAGCAGTAATAGTAACAGTCGAAGCAGTAATAGTAACAGTCGAAGCAGTAATAGTAACAGTCGAAGCAGTAATAGTAACAGTCGAAGCAGTAATAGTAACAGTCGAAGCAGTAATAGTAACAGTCGAAGCAGTAATAGTAACAGTCGAAGCAGTAATAGTAACAGTCGAAGCAGTAATAGTAACAGTCGAAGCAGTAATAGTAACAGTCGAAGCAGTAATAGTAACAGTCGAAGCAGTAATAGTAACAGTCGAAGCAGTAATAGTAACAGTCAAGCAGTAATAGTAACAGTCAGCAGTATGTAACAGTCAGCATAGTACAGTCGAAGCAGTAATAGTACAGTCAAGTAATAGTAAGTCAAGCAGTAATAGTAACAGTCGAAGCATAATAGTACAGTCAAGCATAAGTAACAGTCAAGCAGTAAGTAGTCAAGCAGTTAAGTAACAGTCGAAGCAGTAATAGTAGTAACGTAGAAAGTCAAGCAGTAATAGTAACAGTCGAGCAGTAATAGTAACAGTCGAAGCAGTAAGTAGTAGCAGTAATGTAACGAAGCAGTAATAGTAGTAACGTAGTAGTCAAGCAGTATAGTAACTGGTAATGTAGTAGTATAGTAACAGTAGAGATAATAGTACAGTCAGCTAAGTAACTAGTAGCAGTATAGTAGTAGTAATAGTAGTAGATAGTAGTAAGTAGTAATAGTAGTAAGTAGTAAGTAGTAATAGTAGTAGAGTAGTAATAAGAATAGAAGTAGTAGTAATAGTAGTAGTAGAGTAATAGTAGTAAGTAGTAGTAATGAGATAATAGTAGTAAGTAGTAGTAGTAAAGTAGTAATAGTATAGAGTAGTAGTAGTAGTAGTAGTATAGAGTAATAGTAGTAGAAATTAGAGTAGTAAGTAGTAAAGTAGTAGTAGATAGTAGTAGTAAAGTAATAGTAAGAAATGAGTAGTAGTAATAATAGTAAAGTAGTAGTAATAGTAGTAGTAGTAGTAGTAGTAGTAGATAGGTAAAGTAGTAGTAGTAATAGTAGTAAAGTAGTAGATAGTATAGTAGTAGTAGTAATAGTAGAGTAAATAGTAAGAGTAGTAAGTAAAGTAGTATAGTAGTGAAAGTAAGTAGTAATAGTAGTAGTAAGTAGTAATAGTAGTAGAGTAGTAGTAATAGTAGTAATAGTAGTAGTAGTAGTAATAGTAAGTAAAGTAGTAATAAGTTAGTAGTAGTTAGTAGAGTAAAGATAGTATAGTAATAGTAGTAGTAGTAGTAAAGTAGTAATAGTAGTAGTAAGTAATAGTAGTAGTAGTAATAGTAGTAGTAGTAATAGTAGTAGTAGTAATAGTAATAGTAGTAATAGTAGTAATAGTAGTAGTAGTAATAGTAGTAGTAATAGTAGTAGTAATAGTAGTAGTAGTAATAGTAGTAGTAGTAGTAGTAATAGTAGTAATAGTAGTAGTAGTAGTAGTATGAATATTAAGCAAGAGTAAGTGGTTCACCTCGTGCCAGCTCTCATCTCTCTACTTTCCACTGGCCGGCTGGCTGGCTGGCCTGCTGGCTGGCTGGCTTGTCACGTTTTATTACTTCTTGCAGATTAATAACAATGAATAATCAAACATTTGTTCTAGTGATTTATATTGCAGGTTTTAGTTTCATTAGTTGCCAGAAAATAGAATGGCTAATAACAGTCGGCAGTTCTGGTATCATAACTTGCATTTCGTAGATAAAAATGCACATTCAAAATATTTTAATACAGAGTATATATAAAATTTTATAATGCAAAAACGGTACTGCCTGAATTTTTAATATATTAGGAAATACTCGAAATTCCAGAAGTGTGTTCGTTTTTGCATTTAAACTGGGGATGTTTACATTGTTGCATAATCCACTTGCTTAGTCAGAAAACTTTTCCCAAGGCGAGTGTTTTTAGGTCAGTGTGTTGTAGCCGGACCGCTCCTTCAAAACAGCCATGCTAGTGGCTTGGTAGCAAGGGTCGGGGGTGAGGTTTGGCCCGCCAGGGGTAACCTGTGTGCATGTGTAAGTAGTGGTGTGGGTGATTTAGCTTTGAGGTGGATACTTCAGCTTCAAACCTTTTAAAATAGAACGTGCTTGGAAGATTTAATCTTAGCTCAGATGTCTGCCATCAAAACTTTTGTGAAAAGTGTTATGTATTTGTGCTTATATGTTATATAATGAGCATAGCGGCTGAGAAATTGATCTCTGTTGCAGACTGAGTTGGTACATGTATATACACCAATGCTTGCCGTGTCCTCTTGACTTAAAATCTTGGTCTCTAAGAGTAACGTTGTTTCGGAGGTTTTCATTCTGCCATTCTCATTTTATCGTCTTGGTACGACTTGGATCTTCGTTGAGACAGATTACACTTAGTCCCAAATCCTTTACGGTGCGTTGTTTTAAACGAAGCCTTCCCAGATGAAGTCGGTGGTGCACAACAGACGGTGAAGCAGGTAAGCTTGTAGGTAGAGGAGAAATCTACATAGACAAACTGGCAAGTGTGCTGACACGCAACCAAGGTGGCAGCCTCAGTGTTGGGGAGGGGAAGCGCACGCGCACATCCCTGTTTGTTGTAAAACTGACCAACACAAACGCAGGAGAACAAGGACAAATTGAAAGATTTAACAGATAAGTGATTGCTTGAGTTTAACCCCCAGTAAATGAAAGGTCATGATAGGGTAAGGAGCAAGAAGACCGGAAACGGGGTATAGACTATGGGGACAAAGGATGAAGACTTTAGAGAGAGAGACCTAGGGGTGAGAGAGAGAGACCTAGGGGTGAGAGAGAGAGACCTAGGGGTGATCATAGTGCCCAGAATAACGCCAGAGGCTCTCATCAGCCGAAAGAACTCTGCAGTCAACGCTCTTCTGGCAAATCTAAGAGTAGCCTTTAGTCATTCCGGACCCTTTATACAACATACGTAAGACCCATCTTGGAGTACACAGCACCAGTATGGAATCCGCACCTGAAAAAAATAGGTTAAGAAACTGGAGAAAGTGCAAAAATATGCAACAAGGCTTTCTGAGCTAATAGGTATGACCTACGAGGAGAGGCAAATGAAACCGGACCAAACGATATTGGAGGACAGAAGAACCAGGGACGACATACCATACAAAATACTCACAGGTTTAGATTGTTGGAGAGGCGAGAAACTAACTTGGTTACACCGTTGGAAGTTAAGGCACAAATGAGTCGCAGGGATGTTAGGAATTATTTCTTAAGTCTCAGTGGTCACGGAGTGAAATGTTCTTGAGGAATTGGTGGAGGCAGACTCCGTAACAGTTTTTAAGAGCAGGTGTGATGCGAGCCCACAAGACTCGGAGTGAATTTGAAGAGTGGCAAGTTAAGAAACAGAGCCAGGATCTGAAAATCGATTCCTGCAACCACAAATAGGCGAGTACAAATAGAAGAGTACACGCTCGCTAAGACGTGGCTTTAATCTGAGAAAAGCAGGAGACGTGGAAGGTCAGGCAGGCGCTTGTGGAGCAGTTTCCTGGGTGTATTGGTGGCCAGGGAGTAAGAAATGGAGGCGCGTGAGCGTGAAATGGAGTTGTGAGTGTGATGGAGGAGCCAGCGCCCCGGGACGGATGTATTTATACCTCCCAGCTCGGGCCACCAGGAGGGGCGCTGCAGTGATGATTTACACCACTGTGTATTCCATGGACCTTGTGGCCGTGACCTAGCTAAACTCAGCCACATCTTGTGTTTACACTTGCGACAATAATGCAAGGTCAAGTGACAGTTCTTGGCCCTGCCTCTTAACTTATTGACCAGCTCCAGGGTTCACTCATGCTTATTCCTTGAAAAAAAAAAAATTATATATATATATATAATTTTTTTTTTATTGTGTGTGTTTGACTCCAGTGTATTTGTCTAGTACATTCCCTTCAAAACCCTGAGAATGGAATAGTACTTCTAATCTATTTCAAACACGTCAACTTTTAATACTTTTATTTCAACTTCTAATATTTCTAACGGTTCCTCTTCTAGTCCCATAATATGTCGAGATTAACTTTTTTTTTTTTAATTTTGCTTCAGTGTTAACGATGAAAGTTTTCAGTGTGACTTTACATGTTATGTGAAGGATTGAGTGTTGTGCTCAGTCTTGTTTTGCAGTACTTTTATCAAAGACTCTCCTATGATGCGTGCGTCCATCCCCCAGTAATTGTTCTGCTGTTACCCTGGGGGTCCGGATGCGCCCCAACGGTGACCTTTGCCGTTCGCACTCGTTTAAAAAAGATCGATAGTCACCACGCTTTATATTAGGTGAACTTTGATCACGAGTGTCTTGAGGATTTTAGGGCTCGCTGGGTACGCAGGTATAAAATATATTGTCAAGCTTTTCCACAGCCACAAGTTGAGAGAGAAATGGTGGAGCAGGCGCGATGTAGAGTGGAGGAGGGCGTTTAAGAGCAAGATTTAAGAGCAGTGAAGAGATGGATGGGAGACTTGGATGATCTGGCCATGACAGGGGACCTATATCAGAGGCCAGGGAACACATTATTCTCCCTTATCAGATAGGTGTAGAAACTTTTCCCCTCAACATCACATCATTCTGCACTTCATCGTTGCCTTGCCATGCCCTTCCTCCTTAACCCATACCACTATCTGGTGGGACATAAAGCCCGTGTGTGCTGAATAAGTAAATTATATAAAGCATTCGCTAAAGGGGTGAGAACAACGGAGGTTCAGGATTTGTGACGTTTAGAACAGAAAAGAAAAATGAAGGTGGGGAAAATAAAGTTAAGGATGGCAGGGAGGGAAGGATATTTTTTTTTAGATATTACCCCGAGAAGCGAATTTATTGGGCAGTACCTCTCATACTATGAGGGAATATCATGCAAATAAGACTGCTTATCATCCTAACTAGTTGATCCACCAGTGGCGCTAGAAAGAGAATGATCAGGGCTGATGGAGGCAAAAACTATTTAGTTTGTTAGGTTTAAAGCCTGTAGACTGCACGAAGCTCATTATGGTTGAAATTCACTTGTACACTGACATAAGAGTATTTTAATTCCTAAAATATGGACTAAAGCGAACTGTGTGTATACATACTCATAAAGAACACAATAAGGCAGAGGTCACGACAGCCAGGAAAATGACAGGGGTGGATAATGAGAACTTTCAAAACAAGGGAAATAGTGCCAATGGTGACACTATTTAAATTGCTTGTGCTCTCTCTCTCACTGAGAATATTATTCATTGTTGACGGCCCTATTCAAGGCAAGGGAGATATCAGATGTGCACACTGTCGTAGCAACATAGTGAGATATTGGAGGAAGCGTAAAATAAACTGTGAAAAACAAGGGGCGCCGTGGTCACAGAACATTGTGTCAGTCTACGCTCCCGGATTATTCAATATCTTGCTAAACCATACTTTAAATACAGCTGGGACAGGTGTAGAAGTCTTTAAGACGAAACTGTACAGTTCTCCAGGTACCAGGATGATGGGTATACGAGCCAGCGGGCCGTCAGTAGCAACAGCCGGTTGACTAGGCAAGCATCAAACAAGCTTGGCCCAGGGCCGGGCTCCGGGAGTAGAAAAACTCTCGAAACTCATCAAAGCTATATCAAGGGTGACATATTTCATGACCGTGGTTATGAAACATCCTTTGGGATGGAATATAACAGACAAATAGATTTTGTTCCCATTGCGGATGTTCCAAAGTTCTTTGGGTGTATCTAATTTAAAAAAAAAATCGCTAGTTTATCTCCCTCTGCCTCTCGTTTATTATGCATTTTCTCCTTCAATCCCTTTACCGTCCCCATTTCCATCTACTATATTTCACCATTATCCCCCTCCCCATGAAAGGCACACCCGTCCCTTTTACCCAAAAGGCAGGAGAGTAATAGCATAATACCCTCGACTGGATAGCTGATTCTTCACTGGTGTGTTCAAGCTTGTAGTACGGACAGGTAGAGGGAGGGCACGAGAGGAAGGGAAAGGAAGGTAGAAATGCAGAGAGTGAGGATGGGAAGGAAGGAAAGTAGGTAGGCAGATACACACACACACAGAGGCGGATATAAAGGAATTAAATAGGGAGAGTAAAGCAAACAGGGAGAGGAAGGCAGATAGGAGAAGGCAGGCACGCAGGCAGATTGGGAAAGGAATGAAGGACGGAAGGAAGGAAGGACGGAAGGCAGGCACGCAGGCAGATTGGGGAAGGAAGGAGGGCAGGGGGGCATCTAGGTTAAAAAAAGGCAGGCAGGCAGGCAGGCAGGCAGGCAGGCAGGCTGGCAGGCTGGCAGGCTGGCTGGCAGGCTGGCTGGCAGGCTGGCTGGCAGGCTGGCTGGCTGGCTGGCTGGCTGGCTGGCTGGCTGGCTGGCTGGCTGGCTGGCTGGCTGGCTGGCTGGCTGGCTGGCTGGCTGGCTGGCTGGCTGGCTGGCTGGCTGGCTGGCTGGCTGGCTGGCTGGCTGGCTGGCTGGCTGGCTGGCTGGCTGGCTGGCTGGCTGGCTGGCTGGCTGGCTGGCTGGCTGGCTGGCTGGCTGGCTGGCTGGCTGGCTGGCTGGCTGTGCTGGCTGGCTGGCTGGCTGCGCTGGCTGGCTGGCTGGCTGGCTGGCTGGCTGGCTGGCTGGCTGGCTGGCTGGCTGGCTGGCTTGGCTGGCTGGCTGGTGGCTGGCTGGCTGGCTGGCTGGCTGGCTGGCTGGCTGGCTGGCTGGCTGGCTGGCTGGCTGGCTGGCTGGCTGGCTGGCTGGCTGGCTGGCTGGCTGGCTGGCTGGCTGGCTGGCTGGCTGGCTGGCTGGCTGGCTGGCTGGCTGGCTGGCTGGCTGGCTGGCTGGCTGGCTGGCTGGCTGGCTGGCTGGCTGGCTGGCTGGCTGGCTGGCTGGCTGGCTGGCTGGCTGGCTGGCTGGCTGGCTGGCTGGCTGGCTGGCTGGCTGGCTGGCTGTGCTGGCTGGCTGGCTGGCTGGCTGGCTGGCTGGCTGGCTGGCTGGCTGGCTGGCTGGCTGGCTGGCTGGCTGGCTGGCTGGCTGGCTGGCTGGCTGGCTGGCTGGCTGGCTGGCTGGCTGGCTGGCTGGCTGGCTGGCTGGCTGGCTGGCTGGCAGGCAGGCAGGCAGGCAGGCAGGCATTAACTAATGCCTTAAATTTTCTGTTCTACTGGTACAGTGTGCTGCAGGACTAGCTGGTATCTGAAGCAGGCTGTAAATGTTGGTTTCTAAATTTTCTAATAGTACTTGTGGGTGAGACGGACGTCGCCAGGTGAATTGCAAGTAGTCTAGGCTACCTTCGTCGACCTACATTACTAGTGTGTTCAAACAAAGGGACATAATTGAAAACTGCACACTAAAACTGAGACATTTTGAGAGACTGCTGGTCCACTAGAGCTCGATTCACTCTAGAAAAGTCTCAGGTAATTAATAACATACATGCGCGCGTATGAAAGGACCCAGGAAAACAGGGATCGTTAATGCCAGGCACTATTGTTTTATGAGGCGGAGCCAGGAGCTATGAATGCACTCTTGTAAACAAAAATAGACGCATACATTTGCACAAATTCTTACACTTCCGCTCTTAAATCTAGGCCGAGAACGAGTTTGTGAAGGAGGAAGGAGGTAGATATGACGGAGGGAGGGTGGGTGAGTTGGCAGAAATTAAAGTCTTCAAGAACCCAATCCACATTCACAATCGGATTTGCCGTAATCGTGTTTAGCCTAAGGATGGCGTTGCTGATTTTAAATGACTTATCGGGGTCATCAGGCGGATGATGTGAAGGAGGCAAAGTGGATAGAACAGGAGGAGGAGGAAGAGAGCGACAAATCATGGAGATACGCCGGTTTTAACCGCAAAGGCTAAAAGCCCTGCGCAGCTCAATCGCCAAAACAGTTTCACGAGAACGAGAAGATTGACCGTAAGACTTGATGCACCTGACCTGGGCAAGAAGGTACTAGCGAGTCATCTATACACTTAAAACTAAGCCTCACTTCTGATAAGTATCAGTAAATCACCCCAACCCTCCACAATAGTTAGTTAACCCAGTGGGTTGCTGGTACGTGGATATAGACCAGCATTAGTGCATATATACCGAGACAGTGGGTAGATTCTGTGGTGTACATAGGTTGTATGTATTGTTCCGTTGAGTAATGGTAAACCTTAGTCATCAATATAATGGTATTTAGATCATTACTGGTACATTTTTTTACTAGGCTAAAATACTGCATACGGGAAAGTGTTCGTGCTGCTGGGAGATGAGTATTTCGATAATTTAGCCGGAGGCAAGCGAGATTAGACTGGTCTCGATTGGTTGTGTCATCACTTACACTGATAAGTTGGCTGCCTTCCTGCATTAGTAACGTTGTGAAAATATTGATTCTGTTGGAGTGAGGAAAGACGGGCCTTTGGGCAAGCCTCTCCATCCACACAGTGATGCCTCGCCATGCCTCAACTTCTCAATTATTTTCTATCACTCTTCGGAAGACGTAGAACGCTTTGTGACTCGCTGAATGTCAGCATGTTCAGGAGTATGTTACAGCCTCCACCATTATTGCATCTGAATGACAAGCATGCATTTGAACTTATCAGGGAGCTTTCGACCATCTGCCAGTGTCTCCTATCTAGTACGACTATGTTCGGCGTCTTCTTGAATTAATGGAAAATTTCAATGTATTTTCAGGGTTGTACCCGTGGGATGCAGTTTAATTTACCTGGTCTCTAGTGGTATTATGTACTGCATATTTTTATAGGTCATGAAAATGAAGACTAAAGTTAGTATGGTAAAACAGCAGTACTCATAATCTAGGATTTACTGAAGAAAATCATAGTTCAGTAGAATATTTGTCTCCCACAGCCTCACTACATAGGAAAGTGTCAGTATTGTTTGGGGTCTGCTCAACCTCCGTCCAACTCTTTCTTAACTCTCCTGCTTTTATATACACATTTATATACTATTTAGTTAGATTATGGTGCACAGGGCGAGAGAGACTTCAGTGGGAGGATCACGTTAACCCCCCATCCTCCCTACAGACGAGACAGTTATGTATGGTATACCTGCCAAGTCCACGTGAAGCATTAAGGTTTAATCCCTTAAATATACAGTTAAGAGATGCACATTTCTGAGTATATACACAGAGCGGTTATTCTATACCCTGCGAGACAGTTGGTTAATGTCAGTTGAATGTAGTAATCAAGCGGATAGTGCAATTCACTTGTTATAATGTAGTGATGTATGATCTCGTCTTAAGTTGAAATGTTAATCACTAAATTTATTTTTTAAACTTGAAACTCAATGAAACCTCGAGTCGGTTGAATCTGCTTCCCTAAAGAACAGTTACCGGTAGTGGAGGTTGCCGCTCAAAACTGGATAGGCACTATGAAAGTGTAGGTTCGCTGCGTGTCATAATTTAGTACACATTTTTATATTCGTGTTAGGTACAAGTTATCGTTACTCCTTCACCTAATGAGGAATTACCTTTGCTTTCTTGCTGGTGTAGCGGCGGGTGGGTGAACAGATAAAGTAATATAGTTCATTTCTCCTCTTCGGTATTGGGTGGCAAGGCGCCAACTGTGAAGGACGATCTATACTCCGCCACCCACGTTTGTCCCACTGGTCAGTCCCTCCCTGCCTCTCCCATCCATTTGTCTTTCCCTTTTTTCCCCCGTCTTCTCTTAACTTCCTTTCCCCATCGACCATTATTAGGCCTGAGACGCCGATAAATCTATGGAGAGAATATCCAATGTTCGGAGCTTCATGGTACGCATGTAGTGCTATAGTTGGTGGTGGATGCCGGCATGCTGTAAACCGGTGGTGGATGCCGGCATGCTGTAAACCGGTGGTGGATGCCGGCATGCTGTAAACCGGTGGTGGATGCCGGCATGCTGTAAACCGGTGGTGGATGCCGGCATGCTGTAAACCGGTGGTGGATGCCGGCATGCTGTAAACCGGTGGCGGATGCCGGCATGCTGTAAACCGGTGGCGGATGCCGGCATGCTGTAAACCGGTGGCGGATGCCGGCATGCTGTAAACCGGTGGCGGATGCCGGCATGCTGTAAACCGGTGGCGGATGCCGGCATGCTGTAAACCGGTGGCGGATGCCGGCATGCTGTAAACCGGTGGCGGATGCCGGCATGCTGTAAACCGGTGGCGGATGCCGGCATGCTGTAAACCGGTGGCGGATGCCGGCATGCTGTAAACCGGTGGCGGATGCAGTCATGTGATTGTGGTCGCCTCCGTGAGGAGCCAGAAGAGAGCCGTAACGTGGCTACCCGAGCAGACTGTGGTCAGTGGGCAGCTCGTCTTCCGACACGCAAAAATTGATCTCTTACATTCGATTTTAAGCAAATTTCATGATGAACATTATTTAGGTTAGATTATCTGTGAGCTAACCTTGACCAGTTACAACCTGTAACATTAATATATGTAATAATACATGATTTTTTTTTGAGGTGCAATCAGAAAACGGAGACACCTTCCTTAAGTGGAAGTGACCTGACAACCTGGAGAGGGTTATTTCCAGGTGGGGTGCGGGTGGGTGTGAGTTGGTCCTGACTAGCTTGTGCTACTAGGTCAGATGCAGTGCTCCTTCCTTAAGTGAATGTAACCTGACCTGGCTGGGTCGGGGCATTGGCTTAAGCCGGTTGGAGACTTGGTCGTGCCTCGCATGGGCCAGTAGACCTGCTGCAGTGTTTCTTCTTTCTTATGTTCTTATGTTTCTCAGCTTGCATGTTAAAATTTGACTGTCAGACAATTTGTTTTTCTTTCCTGTGTCAGTCACACATCCGACGTTTAACAGAAGGATGAGCTGCAGTGTGACTTGAGAGTTTCGGAGGCGAGGGAGAGAAACCCCACCCCCACTCCCATACAAATTTAATTCATTCATTGCTGTCCCTCCTGGACCATTAAATCGTTTCTTGATGATGCAGGATGGACCTGTATAGTTTTTACTGTGAATTACCACTACTAGTTCATGTAAAGAAGAAGTTACAGTACCGTGTGATTTATAAATGGTCCAAGTCTGACCGAAACGTCGCCGTAAGCTTCCCTCTCCTATGTGTGGGTTATTTATGTACTAGTTCATGTACACACCACCACTAAGGTGAATATCTGGCAAATGATCGACTCCATTATAGTTATCGGGTATAATTATACACTTCCAGGGTTTACAAGAAGTGCATTGCTATCTTCCAAAGTTCCTTCCCTCAGCATTTAACATACATTCTGAATTATGGACATTGCATCTCTTAAAAAAATGCATTATACGAGTTCAATACTCTCGTGCCGATATGCAATCAGCAGTTATTCTGCTAAGTGAAACCTACGATGCGTGAAACTGCAACCTAATATGCTTTTATCATCAGTAATGATTGTGATTTCGTTCCAAGAACTGCTCCGTGTGGGGTGACTAATGCTTGTTTTCTTTTGAAGCGGTGCAATACCGGGGAGACTTAACCATAAATTATTCTTTTTAAATTTATTGACGTTTAATTTTTAGCGAATACCGCTACTTAGTGCAAAAACAGTACTTCTGCGTTACGAACATTTAGCGTTAAAATGTGCAATTTGAACGGAGCAAGTTTCGAATTAGTACTATGTACTTGCTTATATATGCACGCATGAATTACTATTTTTGGGAAGGAAAAAAGTTTTCCAGGACTAGTCTTGTAAGATGTGTATTTTTTTTTACTAAATATTCGCGTTGTGAATGAATATTTCAGCTAAGATTTACGGGAGTTATACCCAGAATTATAGATCTTGAGAATGGGTAGAAAAGGTTTAGTGCCTGCATCCATTCAACTGCCTAAATATGAACTCCATAAATCTTTCAAACTACTTCGTAGGTCGGTGTGTGGGTGGAAGGGTGGGGGGTGTTTTATTATAATTTATTATTGCACTTGCCAATGTGTTTTTAGGAGGTCGATTCGGGGCTCCTGTCCCCCGCCTTTTCAGTTAAACAGGTTTTATTCGTTTTAGTCTCATTAAGCCCCATCATTACTATTACTACTACTGTGCAGTGTTTTTTTTTTTTTTTTTTTTTTTTATTCACCCAGTTCACTTTCAAAACAAGGGAAATACTTAAGAACATAAGAACATAAGAAAGGAGGAACACTGCAGCAGGCCTGTTGGCCCATACTAGGCAGGTCCTTCACAATCCGTCCCACTAACAGAATATTTGCTCAACCCAATCTTCAATGCTACCCAAGAAATAAGCTTTGACAATTCTACCCACTCATGCGCGAGTCCCACTCAAATCCAACCCCTCTCACTCATGAATTTATCCAACCTAAATTTGAAACTACCCAAGGTCCTAGCTTCAATAACCCTACTAGGCAGACTGTTCCACTCATCAACTACCCTATTTCCAAACCAATACTTTCCTATATCCTTTCTAAATCTAAACTTATCTAACTTGAATCCATTATTGCGGGTTCTCTCTTGGAGAGATATCCTCAAGACCTTATTTATATCCCCTTTGTTAATACCCATTTTCCACTTGTATACCTCGATCATGTCTCCTCATTCTACGTCTTACAAGTGAATGTAATTTTAGGGTCTTCAATCTTTCTTCGTAAGGAAGATTTCTAATGCTATGTATTAATTTAGTCATTCTACGCTGAATGTTTTCTAACGAATTTATGTCCATTCTGTAATATGGAGACCAGAACTGAGCTGCGTAATCTAGGTGAGGCCTTACTAATGATGTATAAAGCTGTAATATAACCTCTGGACTTCTGTTGCTAACACTTCTTGATATAAATCCCAGTAATCTATTTGCCTTATTACGTACGCTTAGGCATTGCTGTCTTGGTTTAAGGTTGCTGCTTACCATCACCCCCAAGTCCTTCTCGCAATCTGTATGGCTAAGTTCTACGTTATTTAACTTATAAGTGCTTGGGTTATGGACACTCCCGAGCTTCAGAACCTTGCATTTATCTACATTGAACTGCATCTGCCACTTTTCTGACCACGAATTAAGTTTGTCTAAATCTTCCTGAAGTTCTATGACATCTATGTTTGAATCAATTATCCTACCTATCTTCGTGTCGTCGGCGAATTTGCTCATATCACTAGTAATTCCCTCATCAAGGTCATTGATATATATTATAAATAACAATGGGCCTAAGACTGATCCCTGTGGAACACCACTTGTTACAAGTCCCCATTCGGATTTAACCCCATTTATGCACACTCTCTGCTTCCTATTGGTGAGCCATGACTCGATCCATGACAGCACTTTTCCCCAATGCCATGAGCTGCCACTTTCTTTAACAGTCTCTGGTGCGGTACTCTATCAAAAGCCTTACTAAAGTCTAAATATACAATATCGAATTCTTTATCGTGATCAACAGCCTCAAAAGCTTTACTGAAGAAGGTTAATAAATTAGATAGGCAGGAACGGCCCCTCGTGAATCCATGCTGGGTATCATTAATCAAATTATGGTTATCTAGATGGCTTCTAATAATATCAGCTATAATTGACTCTAGTAATTTGCCTACAATTGAGGTCAGGCTTATTGGGCGGTAGTTTGACGGTAGTGACTTGTCCCCTGCTTTAAAAATAGGAATTACATTAGCCATCTTCCACATATCAGACACTACACCTGTTTGAAGAGATAAATTAAAAATGTTAGATATTGGTTCACAGAGTTCCATTTTGCATTCCTTAAGAACCCTTGCAAAAAGCTCATCAGGACCCGGCGATTTATTTTGTTTCAGTCGGTCCAGCTGTTTCATAATCATTTCGCTAGTGACTGTGATATTACATAATTTATCTTCTTCTGGGCCTCTGTAAAAATTAATTACTGGGATATTATTAATGTCTTCCTGTGTGAAAACCGAGAGAAAATAATTATTAAAAATAGAGCACATATCATTCTCCTTGTCAGTAAGATGCCCAAAGTTATTTTTAAGGGACCTATCTTATCCCTAACTTTTGTTCTATAAACCTGGAAAAACTTTTTGGGTTAGTTTTTGAATCCCTAGCAACTTTAATTTCATAGTCCCGTTTAGCTTTTCTTATTCCCTTTTAACGTCCCTCTTAATGTCAGTATACTGATTTATAAGATGACCCTCACCTCTTTTATGCGCCTATAAATTCCTTTCTTCTGCCCTAAAATATATTTGAGCCTATTATTCATCCATTTTGGGTCATTTCTACTTGATCTAATTTCTTTATACGGGATAAATGTTCTTTGGGCAGCCTGTATAGTGTTAAGAAAACTGTCATATTGATACCTCTCTTCTTCACCCCAGTCCACAGTTGATAAGTGTTCTCTAAGTCCATTATAATCTGCTAAGCGAAAATCTGGGACCATTACTGAATTATCCCTACTATCATACATCCATTCAATGCTAAAGGTAATTGACTTGTGGTCGCTTGAGCCGAGTTCCTCTGTAATTTCTAAATTATTAACAAGGGTTTCCTTGCTTGCCAGAACCAAGTCAAGTAGGTTATTTCCCTTGTAGGTTCTGTTACAAACTGCTTCAAAAAGCAATCCTGAACTACTTCTAAAAAGTCGTTAGATTCTAAATTCCCTGTCATGAAATTCCAATCAATCTGACTAAAGTTAAAGTCCCTAGAATTACTACGTTATCGTGTCTTGTGGCCTTAACAATTTCCTCCCAAAGTAGTCTCCCTTGTTCCCTATCTAAGTTTGGAGGACGGTAAATCACGCCTAAAATCAATTTTTCACACCCCTCTGAAAATTCTATCCAGACAGACTCTGTATGTGTTAATTCAGACTTTATACCCGTTTTTATGCAACAATTTAAATGATCACGGACATAGAGTGCCACCCCACCCCCTTTCCCGATACTTCTGTCTACTTGGAACAATTTAAAACCCTGAATGTGACATTCGGCAGGCAAGTCCCGATTTTTCATATTAAACCATGTCTCAGTTATTGCAAAAACATCAATATTACCCGTACTTGCAACTAATCTCAACTCGTCCATCTTATTCCTAGCACTACGACTATTGGTGTAATATATAAATAGAGACCCTCCTTTCTCTTTACCCTTCCTGCTCATCTCTGATTTTCCACTATACCTATTACTGTCCTTGTCATCTAGTGTCACTAGCTTTCCACTATCCACCTTATTCTGCCTATTACTAGTTCTCCTACAACTTATAATATTACTACACTGGGACTTCTCTGTTTTCCCCCCAAAACCCATACCACTAACTATTTCTAGTTTAAAGCCCTAACAGCTCCCTCCACTGCAGTTGCCAGTGCCCCCACCCCAGACCTGGAGGGGGTTTCGGGGGTCAGCGCCCCCGCGGCCAGGTCCGTGACTAGGCCAATGGTGACACTATTCAAATCGCTTGTGCACTTTCGTTTAGAGTAGTGTTCAGTGTTGAAGGCTCCATTTAGGGTAAAGATTTACACCCGCATAGAGCCAGTTAAGCATATAAATTACTGGGAACGCCTCAGTCCTAAATACAGAGGAAAGATGCATTATAATATACGTATATGTGGAAAGTAACTTGAAACCCATTTGCTTGCAAATAGAGACTGTCATATCATATTATATTGGAGTGACGAAAAATTAATGTTTAACTCAGTGAATACCCAGTTTTCTTGAATGGGCACAATAAGATAACATTGATCCGACATCCAACTAACAAAAGGAGCAGTGCACTGTAAAACGAATAATAATTAATGGTTTGTAGTTCCTTAAATATCCACATAAATGAGCATGAATGAATGGACATTAATAGTATAGTGGACAGTATGGGAATACCGACAAGTTATACCTACACAACCAGCAATTGGAAACCGGTAATACAAAGTTTCAACTGCACAACTGGCCTCTATTGTTTATAAAGTCTGTCAGACTTGATAAAGGCAGCTGCACAGGCGAGACATTGCATGAGTACAAGCTTGTCTTATCAGTTACAGCCAATTTTTATTTTGTGGAATAAACTAGAGCCCTCACAGACAAAAGCCCCTTTAGATCTTTTTAAGTCCGGTTGCTCATAACTACAGGCTTACTGCACTGAAATTTAGACACTGCTATCACACTCTTGAGTAGCTAAAGATTACTAGATGTCCAGCCTGATTCAACAGAAATTTTGAAAAAATGCCACAAATGATGCTAGGTTTTACATTTTTAGTTTGGAGCATTTTGTGGTGGAATGTGTAAAAGTTTGGCTAGCAGGAAGGCGTGAAGGAAGCGTAGTTGTGCAGATTAAAACTTGGTCGTGCTGGGAGTGTGGAGTGGCAGCTTAGTGCGTCTCTCACTACTATCCGGGTGGCTTTGTGGTTCGTGACGACGGCCACCTTCACTTGCTAGCACTGGTCCCTTCACAGCACCATACACAGTTTGAAGAGTAGGTATGATCGGCATTAGAAGTCAGGAATCGATAAATCCCGTAATATAGTTTTAAGAGGCCAGGAGATATGATTACTCTTTCAAACCCAACTAGGCTTAATATATACACGCCATCCTCACGGACAAACACCAGCTACTGCACTAAAAGCAGCCGTAAACTAAACTAGCTTTCAACTTTAAAAATGCATGAAGATGTATGTTTTAAGAATAATTTAATGTGGATATATACACTGTAGATTTAATCCCTGTGTGTGTAAGCATGAGAACTTGCATTTTTTGTTATTAAATAAAAAAATATAAAGATGGTACTTTAATTGTACTTTTAATCTTTAATAATCGTCAAACATGGTGGCTGTTGAATTGCGTGTAGTAATTTAGTGATTCAGCGTAGGTTAGTCAAGGAGAAAGAGCTTCATTTACACTCCAGGTAACTTTCAGGAGACAAAATTTCATTTTGAAAGCCACTGTGGTGCTGTTAGTGTAACTTAATACACGAACATACGTGCTGGGAGGACACAAGCTGTGCGAGACTGGGTACGTAGTAGTCTCTGCTTAGGATGTATGGCTCGTAAGGTATGTTTAAATTGCCTGCATCTGTCTAATCTTTGGGAAAGACAAACACGCCACGTGGAACAGGTTCCACAGACCTGTTCTTAAAGCAAAGGGTTTTCAAGCCGCCTACAGTGGATGGGGACTTTTATTTGCCTGGGTACACAGTGGGAAGACTTAGCGCTGCGTAAGATGAAAAAGAGATGAAGGATATCTTTAGGATGGGGTTTTGGGTACGTTGTGAAACCAGAAATTAAAACTTCTCATGGCATGAAAAATTGTGAATACTAGTGAAAAGAAACGTTTTGGTGACATTTTTATCATAAGCAAAATTCTTTCCACATTTTTTTTTAATTTCAATTTCCTGGAGGGCGCAAAAATCACCTAGGTGTTGGCTACTACGAGACTGGTTGACGAGGTAGTAACTAGAGAAGTTTGATTCTGCTTAACTCCCAGGTAGCGTCATTAGGACGAAAACTTTGGGTAGCTTTAAATGTTAGTGGGACAGGTATACGAGTGGGTGCGAGTCGGACCCGCCTAGTTTGGGCCAACAGTCCTACTGCAGTGTTCCTTCATTCTTATATTCAAGTTAGGCAGCAAGAATACACAAACTGAAAACCGGCCACAGGTCAACAAGGATACTCGTACATACTATGTAAAGTATGTTCCTTTTTGCCTATCAGGTATTGTGTGTCAAAGTGACCCCTGACAGTGTGAAGGTGGTGGTGACACATCGTCGCCCCTCATCAATATGGAAGCTGGAAATGACGCATCGAGTGCATATCTCTTGTGTTCCTCATCCACCCACACGTTTCCTGGACCACGGTCCATCACTGGTTAGTGGTAAGCCAGCGATTTCTTCTGCCTCGCTTCAGCTCTCCGTAGGGCCAGTTGCTACTCTACATTTACGTGTATTCGTGGATACCACCAACCCCAGTACCGCTATAGGATCACTGGTATAACTAAATAAGTCTGCAGTGAAAAAGACACTTTGTAGAATAATTTTTTGAGACAACGTTTCGATCTGTGTTGATCTAAATAAGTCAACGCTGAGCGAAACGTTGCCCCGATAAAAGGTTGAAGTGCAAAGCATTTTTCACTGTCGGGAACAGATTCAAGTTGGACTACAATTTGACACATAATAGGTGGATTATCCTTTGTTTCTTTTCTTGCGATGCGAGTAGTAAATTATGTCTTTGACATTTGATGCTTGTTAACTATTCCGTAATGGTAGAAGTAAAGTTAAATATACATAAATCTGGTAATCATTTTCATGATAAAATTTCACAATATCGTTCACAGGAAACCCAGGTACTCCCACACGGGTACTACACAGTGAAGCACAAGCTAGAGATACCCCATGGCACCAGCTAATCGGCCCAATGTTTGTAGCTTGACTTATTGGCAGTGTTACTTCGCACAAAACATAAGCGTGGTGTCTCAAATACGCGCTAAAATGTTTATTTTTGGGCGAGTATTTAGAGGGTAGGCTACATTTAACGTTAAGGAACTATCATTATTTTATTATAGGGGGGGGGGACGGAAAGTGATTAGATCAGCTGGTGACCGGGGCGTGGCATCAATAGGAGCAACAGCAAAAAAACAATAATAGAAACTGCAGTAGCTATAATAGCTGCAGCATAAACCATAATAACAGCTGAAGTTGCAAAAGCAGCAACAATAGCGGTGAAAAGCAAAAACGGCTATATTATAAAAAGTTTGGCTAGGTTGAGCGGAGGAGCGGGTGGCTGGTGAAGGGGATTAACATAGTGTTGATGGTAGGATTGTGTGTACCCACTTGAGTTGCACACCCCGCCCTCAACCTTGATATTGCCACAGCTTGTCGAAACTGCTTTTTGGCCCTAGTATGACAGCAGATAAAATTATCCTACATCACTTCAACACTGTGCACACAGATTTGACATTTTTGTAACCTTGACTCATAATTCTGATGATTGCTGTTCTCGACTTTCATATTACGTACGTGTTTTTGTAATAAATTATAAGCATAATTCTAATTTAAGTAGGTCAGCGTTAGTTTGATTGTAGATATAATAGCTGACTTGGAGGGCCTTTTTTTCTCTGGTATAAGAACGACCGAGTTATCTTACGAATCTTAAAAAACCTTCAGTAGGACCATTTAGATGCATGATATTTAACTATAGCCGAATATTTTTGTATTGTTAATTAAATTGGTAATATAAGACTTTAAGACCCAAGTATGAGCATAAGGCTGAGTATCTTTATACATTTATTTTTGGCATGACCTCATCATAGATTATTAACTGCTCTTATAGGAAGATCTAGGAAAACGAGCATTGTGATTGCTTGTTATCGTCCTTATGTTATTTTCGTCTGATGACATTCTTTCAACAGTTATAAATTTGTTTTTAGCATTTATATAGCTTAGTTTTCTGTTTCAGTCTATCATATTTTCCCCGCTTAGCTTTAGTCTATAAATTTTTAAGTACAATCTTAGACATTGTGGTTACTTTCGGGTTATAGTAAAATTTTGCAGTTAAAGTATTAATAGAAATATTACGCTATGGTATATAGTATTAATATAGAGGATAGAATAACACTTAGCTTCGTTAATAATAGTTTTATGACGTGGAACGAGATGGTATCATGGTGACCTTTGCAGCCATAGTGAGGTCGTGAGAGATAAAATGCAGCTCTTGTAACCACATTATGGCTGCATGTAATGTTACCCTTATGCCACCACCTGTGCAGCCTCTTAACGTTGAAGCCTGACTCTCTGCAGCTGTTCTCTGTTGTTGAGGTGTTACTAATCCAGCTACCACCTGTACGTACCTATTTGTACTCGGCTAGTGTTGTGGTTCCTTGAGTAGAGTGACAGCTCCTGATCCCACCTCTTCGCTATCGACCGGTTTTTTCAGGTTTTTCAACTCTTAGATATTATAATATGTATTTGAGGTTAATTTGCTTAATTTTTGCACTCAACGTCTTAACCACCCTGTAGTTAATGATCTTTGTGACGTCTCTACGCCACATTCTCGTATTTAGCTTCCTCTTGTTTCCTTCCCGGCCCGGTGTTTTTAACGTGTATACAATACATCCCTTACCTATTAGTACAAAGCCATTTGTGGTTAAAGGTAGTCTCAGCTCGCTACCTACATTCGTAGGACCTATCATACCTGGGCTCGCTACCTAGACTCGTGGGTGTCTATCATACATATTCTTAAAGCTGTGTATGGAGTCATCCTCCTCCACCATTACTTCATCCAGGCGTGCGTGTGCCACTCTCGCCAACCCCTCGAGAGCAGCCATAAAGTAGATGCTGATGGCCAGCAAATACCTAGTTAGTTCAGTTACGATAATCCACTTAAAAGGCTATTACCTGCGCAAACTTGACCGCCAAATTGGTAATTCATGTGCATGTGATGCGCCCCCCAACACATATGTAGTGTTGGGGGCGCATCACATCCACATAAATTACCAATTTGGTATATATATATATATATATATATATATATATATATATATATATATATATATATATATATATATATATATATATATATATTATATATATATATATATATATATATATATATATATATATTACATTTTTTTTTATATATATATTTATATTATATATTTATTTATTTTCCTGTAAAACAATTGTCCCATTTCAGCCCATCCTTTTCAGTAACAAACTGTATTTCACTGTTGGCAAGACAGTCAAATGGGTGACTGATAAACAAACCTTAAACGGTGATTATTTGACTATTTTTCTACTATTTGGTGGGTCCCCGTTTTCTGTTTGCACTTTCAGAACTTTTTATTGCCTTTATATGTTTCATTTATTGCCGTTGTATTATGATTCGTTATTTTTTAATAATAGATGATAGTCTAGCCTAACTAAGCCAAACCCAAATAACGTAAATAGAGAAATTTGCTACAAACCGTGCGAGAGAAGTCCAAATAGAATTTAAGAGGATTCTTTGAACATTTTTGTTCAATTAACCAGAAACAAGATCATTATAGCAAAATATTCAATACAACAAATCATGAAAAATAGTTTATCCAATGTCAAGGACATCTGGAGGCAGGAGTGTGTATTTTTTTTTTAAACCTTATTTGTTGCTCGATCTTGTTATATATATATACAAGTGTAATTTGTTAACTAATTCTTTCCTTTATATTTTGGTCTTACATTTGTTTTTCCTGAAAAGCATATTAACTACGAATACTAGGTAGTGCTTCGAATAACTATGTGGACTATAAGGCGCTTGGACCATGAAGATTTAAACATTGTATGTTTTAAATTTATTTATCCAGTCAAACCAAAATTTTGTGAAACTAAAGTCAGGGTACTAAGCTACGCCAGCCGCTCACTATTCATTCATATATATGTAATATCTATCGGTATTGAGTTCCAGTGTCACAAATATTAAATAACTGTAAACATTGCATGTGTCGTGTTCTATAACCTGAACTAACTGATTTAGTTTATTCGGCAACGATCGTTTTGACACAAGAGTATATTAGATTTTATTATAACTGCTAAAATTACTGGGAATATTACAAAACTAATATTTCATCGGTAACTAATACTCAAGTTAGGCTGATTGTCGGAACCTTTAAGGTAGACTTTAATGTTCCGGCAGTCATTAGGCCTTAACATGCAACCTGATGTTAGTTGGAGTGGTGCCAGACTGAACAGTGTTTACCATATTTACATGTCAGACACCACTGTGTATAGCACAACATACAAGCTACACCACCGCCATAGTCAGCAGTTGCCTGGTGCAGCCTCGACATAGGGTCAACTGCACCGCTGAATGGGTTATCCGCTGACACTCAAGTCTGGTGATTTTTTTTCCTGACTCTTACAACAAAACAGCAGCAAAAAACAGCAACAACTACAGACGAGTTGATGGATGAGCTCAAATGGCCGCCACAGTGGTGCGGCGCGAATTCACATCTTGCCATTGATTAAATCAAACTCAGTCTGCCTGAAGATTTTTCAGCGGTTTAAAAGATATAATTTAGGACGAAATTAGGTCGCCATTTGTCTGCCTTCAGCACAGTCATATTAATTCATTATCGAATTGATTTGTATAAAGGTCGCGGTGTGACATTGACCTTTCACACAGCAAAAAAAAATCAATTAGTAAGAGCATTAATTGTAACCCTAGAAATGGAGTTGCCAAGGCACCGGTTGAACATAAAATGACGAGCATGTTAATAAAGTCAATTTGAGCGCCTATAAAATTTTACAACGTTTAAAAGTTTATATTTTTATGTTCAGCTATAAAACTGCGTATTTAGTGTTTTGTTTCACGGGGAAAGGGAAATACGATGCACAAAAATATGCTGCCCGGTTAGCAATTAAAATGCAAATATGAGCGAACGTGAATGTTGGAACTGTTTAGCCTATCACTCTTGATCCTCCACTGTGGCACTCAACAACCAGCACTCTGCTTACACTCTCAAAAATATGCATCATGTATATTATTTGTTAGTTGTACTTTGGGATTGCATATATGAAAGGGGGCTTTTCGTTGATTTTTTTTCGGTTTCATTGTTCTTTCAGCGAGTTTTTTTTAGTTTACGAAAAAACATATATAACGCTATTTCGGTATTAGGGTAGTCTTCGTCTTGTCTATTGTTAACTAGTTGATAGTAGTAGAGAGAACAGAATAGCAATAGAGAAAGTAAGGCTACATTACGTCTTTAATTCAGCATGTAACTGTTATTGGCTTGGAGAGATCTGGCGAGATGAAAAAAGTGGTAGGGGAGAAATGGAAGGGGGAGGGGAACGAGCGTGTTACAAGGGAGGGGGAAAAGGGGCAAGAGAAAGGGTTGCAGTAATGGGCACTTAAGGTTTGGAAATGGGTCTAGATCGTGGTGCTCAAAGGGTGGAAATGAGTTTAGGGAGACGGGTTATCAAGTTGGAAATAGTTCGGGAAATGGGTGTTCAATAAAAGAAAATGGGTTTAGGGAGATGAAAGGGGGAGCTGGTGAAGATTATAGGTGCTCCTAGGCGAGAAAGATAGTGTGTAATGACTGTGTGCAAGGGAGAGACAAGTAATAGATTATGATTTATGTCGAGATTCAAATTAGGTTGGAAAAAAAAAACCCGCCGTTGCCCACACGTAGCGGTGAGATATGTGCAGCAGTAGACAGATGTGACACATTAGAGTTATTTGATTTTTTCAGGTCATTCGGTATCTGTGGGTTGCAATATCTGCCAGAACCATCTTTTTTTTTTTTTACTACGCTAATTTTCTTAAGAGATTCATACTCATGTCAGTTTGTATCGCTCCCTGTCAACTTAGTTTTTTTTTTTTTTTTTTTAATTTCGGCTAGGTTTAGGTTAGCTTATACATAGCTATGAAAACTTGAGAACAAAAATGGTCGGAAGATGTCTGGCATGGCTAAGCGGCACCTGCAAGAATTCAAATCTGCCAGAGAATCACTGATGAAACAAACCATACCACGGGTGGGGTTCGAACCCGTAATATGGTTTGTTTGCAATCGTGTCATTACGATTTCGTGAGTCATATCCCTTGTGGTACGAGAATGATTGTAGAAACATAGACCATAAAAAAAAGAATTACTTGTATTAACACCAATATTTGCTCTGCCTCCTTATTAGAACGAGAAATGTTCATATCGTTAATCACATTCTCCAGTCAAAGCCTAATGAATTAATAGCCTAAAGTGTATTTAGGGCTGATATATATGTGGTCCTCAAGGTAGTTCCCCTAAATTATTTAAATTTAAGACTTCTTGGGTAGTATATTAAGGAATTAAGAGTTCAGCGAAAATTTATGCGTAAATGGACGCGAAAATAAATTAAGACTCTTAAATTTGAAGATTGTGACTATCTATCATTTTATTAAAAACCCATAGACAAGTTTTCGTATACTTGCAATTATGTTGGATGAGGTGAATTGAAGGAGAGATGGAAAAAAAAGTGAAGGAATGAAATGAGAGAGAAAAAGAGGAGAGATGGAGGGACTAGTGACGAAGGAAGGGAAAGATTCGGGAACACAGGCAGGGAACAGGCGAGACATGGAGAAAAATGGAAGGAGAAGAGAAGACGCAAGGGCATCAGCTGCATCTTGAGAGGCTTTGAGGAGGTTTTGAGCAACTGGAGAAGACAGCGCTCGCTGTTATCTTGAGTGGACGAGATGAGATGCTGGGTGCTCAAGATGCTCCCAAGCCAGCGTGGGTGAGCATCGCTGGTCCCTCCCAGGCTAGCGCGGGTGACCACTCCTATGTCCTTCCCAAGCCAGCGTGGGATAGCACTCCAGACACCTTCCAGATCAGTCGGAGGGAAATGGTTATAAACAATCACCACTATTTAAAAGACTAAAATTTCCTTCACAGTGATTTCGTGCTTGTGTAAGTTGTCATCCATGTTGTAATGGTTATCTAGGTCTGTTGGCCTTTGACCGCAACCAACTTCCTGACGAACCTACCCTAACCCTAACTTCAGTAGTAGTACTCTCGAAACTGGTCACTTTATGGGGAAGATGGGGGATAGGTAATTGCTGATTAATATTAATTTTTTTATGAAATTAATGCGAAATATGTTTATGAATAGTTATAAATGACAGCAAACAATTCATGACGTACGTTAAGTAGGAAAGGAGAACACTAAAGACTAAATGAGATGGCAATGAATGATGTGTCGAACGTGGTATTAACATCCGTGTACCAAGACTATTTAACATCTTGCCAAAAGATATCAGACTGCTGGGACAAGTGTAGAAGTCTTCATGAGGAAACTGGACAAGTATCTAAATCAGGTGGCAGATCAACTAGGCTGTGATGGATATGTGGGCCAGCGGGCAGCCAGTAGTAACAGCCTGGTTGATCAGGGAAGCACCAGACGAGCTTGGCCCAATGCCGGGCTCTGGTAGTAGGAAGAACTCGAAACTCGTCAAATGTAATTTGCGATGATGCGTATGGTTCCATGAAAGATCAGATCAAAGGTGTAATATATTTTGTGATATCTGAGAAACAGAGACGCGTATTGATGCTGGATGTCGGGGCAGTTTGCCCTTGAAGGTGGTGTTGACGAGGGTTGAGGTTGGGGACGCCCTGGAGATGGTGCGGGGCAGGGTAAAGGACTTGTTTGTGGGGTAGGGGAAGGAGGCCTCGCACTGGCGTGGGTTCGATAGTCCGGCTCCGACAGGTTCATTTGTATGCTTGTCGGGGAAGCGGACTCTTGCAGATCAGCTGGATACGGGAGGCGTGCAGCAGGTTGGCTGTGCTCGCCACACGCCCCAGGATACATGCTGTGGCTCATCATTGTAACTACTTCGCTGCACAGCCTCTTTCGAATCCTTAGTGTAGGTTGTACACAGGACACCCCTCTGCTGGGCTTGGTGCTAGCTATCCTGGTATTGTGGAGGTTCTTTAGCCGTTTCGTGGGCAGATATCAAAGTCTGAAAAAGTCGCTTTAGTATTCCTCGGCATTTAACAAGACTTGAATTATTATGCATCACCTACGGAGAAGTGCTAAACTCGAGGGCCATACAGCGCCAGAAGAATGAGAAGTAATAAAGTTTGATACGAGACAGAGAAGGGTAGTTCTAATTCTCGAGGTCAAAGGCCCCTGTAACATCAGAACGCCCTCCTTGAAGGGAAGACACGCCAGTTATAGTTCAGGTATTTCTTCAATACATTATAAATAAAAGCATGTTACTAATGGTCATTACAAATTAAAAAACTCCAACTAGATATAATATTTAATTTAGTTTCCTGTGATTACACGGTTGCATTTTTTATGGAGATACTTCAAAGTAATTACCATGTTTATTTTGTGTACTGTTGTAGTCGGGTAATGAAATATGTGATGTGTACTTTTATACGTGTACCCTGACCAGGTCCCTCATGGCATCATGATTGACTGTGGTCAGTTAGGCTGTTCATACTTGCACGCAGTCCATCTTAAACACATCATAAGGTACCCATATATACATATTTACTTGTCTTACTGGAGAGACTGGCTCCAAATCTGTATACTGAAATAATACATTAAGAGAGTGGGAGGGGAGCAGCAGTGTAAAATATACTCCCAGTGAAAAAGGAAAGTCGAACTCGTTGAGTTGAAGGGTCAAACAGTTTTAAGCATTCTTAAAATATAAGAGGAATTACCAGCGGACCCCTTACTACACGAAGGTTCTCTCTAAATATATTTAAACTATTCCAAATTACGTAGACTTTGGTGCCTTCCTATGACTGGAAATAGTCACCCAGGTCTTGAGACCAGGCCGCACAAGTGAGGATCCAAGGAATAAACGCATGGTAGGCAAGAGGTAACTGGATAAATCAGCATGTGCCCGTGTTTTCCACTGCTGATGTTCCTAGTCATATTCCATCACACAATGTTGAAATGTGTTAACCTGGGAAACTTCAGAAGTGCTACACCTGTTAGCGTCATATGGCGCCTGGGGAATGAGGATATTGTTAAGGGTTCAGCAGCTTAGTGGTTTCGTTCCAGTAGAGCCGGAGTTATTATCATTTGGTAATTATTATTTGAATATTATATCTCGGGATAGCCTATCCCAGATACCAGGAGCAATTGATTTTTTATATCATCACAGAGAGGATCAACAGAAATTACATTGAAAGGGGAAAGGGGGGGGGGACCTGGACTATATATGTATAACCAAGAATGCACACATGGACACAAGGCAAATTCATTGTTGCAATAACCTCGTCATACCATACTGAACATATGGAAGAAACTACCCATGTGAGCGGTGTGGACGGGGTGTGTGGGCGGTGTGGATGGGGTGTGTGAGCGGTGTGAGGGAATGAGCATGGGTATGTGTTAGGGATAGTTTTTTTTTCTTTTTTTTTTTTTGCCATAGCGGAGTCCTTGTGTGGCACTACATGGGGTCCGGACCCCAAGGGCGCCAGCTTTACATGCCAAGAGGAACCCCCCATGCTCTCGGAGGCCACCCGACAGTCCTCTTGACCCATGCTGCTCTCGTTGACTGAAACAGGGAGAGAAAGTGAGATAGATAACCTATTTGGGATTGTATATCTTTCAAAGCAAAAATAAACAAATGTCATAGAATGTGATAATGAATTCTTCATGAGGTGAACCATGAAGGACAAGAAAAAACTTCCGTCAAATGACTGAAAGCTTATAAAAGGTGATACAATTAAAAACCTGCTCAGGAAAGATTATTTTATATTGAGAAATGCTCCCCACCGTCCATCATGAAGTCTAAAGTGTCCCGTCTTTAATTTATTATAAATGTTTTGAAACTAGAAGAGTTGATGCACTCGCAGCCTCTTAGAGCTCAGCGCACTTTAAATATATCCTATTTTTTACACCACTTTTTGGGTAATTTCGTCTTTTGGCGCCTCTGCTACCTTTACCTTTGATGATTTCCGATAGTTTTTCTACTCTCGGAGCCCGGCCATAGGCCAGGCTCGTCTGGTGTTTCCCTGGTCAATCAGACTGTTGTTGCTGGTGGCCTGCTGCCCCACTTATCCATCACAGCCTGGCTGATCCTCCAATGAATGCGTAAGTGGTTGTCATATTTTTTTCCCTTGACAAATTTAGTTTAATCTTCAAATCTTCGAAGTTCTTGTATGACTCACATTGCATGTTTTTGAATTAGTATAATAGTTCAGTCTGTGCCAAATTGTTACAACCAAAAGAGTTACTGGATTTAACATGCATCCATGGGGCATCGCAAGTGTTGCTGCCTATTTACATTCCCCTCCCTTATCACCGTTCTTTTTTTTTTTTTAAATTCATGCCAAATATATTTATTATGTTTGTGCACTTTTTAAGGTGTTGATTAGATAGTTTTTTTTTTACTCTTCGTTCATTATTTCGTGTAGTCTGCGTTTATCATAATAACTCGTTATGGAAAGAACAAAAGATCTTGTTGGCCTCGTAGCAAAAATATTTTAGTATAATTTGTATTTAACCCACTTGTTTCCAATAGCTTTTTTCTCCGACTTTCCCACCATTTATTTGCAAGGCTACTTTTATTATAAGTAGTCTTATCACCTTTTATTTAAAGTAGCACAGTATTTACCTTTTAACAAATTTACATCCATCTGCCATTGTATCTCCTTTTAAGCGAAGTTTGAAAGGCAGAACAGCAAATAACAATGTTCCTCGGTACATTCATTTAAAACAGATGTTCAGTCAGATCATATTTTTATTTTCATGACTAGCAGTAATTTCTTCCTAGATATTTCAGCTTATTAGTATAAAGCCTAGTTTCTGTGAGTTGAGCCCAAGTTCCTGGGCTTGTATATATTTTATCAGGTGTGGATTGCCCCCAACCCTCATACTTGTGTGTAACTCTTCGATGTATTGTCGTTACACTAAAATACATTTGTTCCTAAAGCATTCCATTTGATCACTGAAAGACGCGCGTGTGTGTGTGTACGCATTCAAACCTCGAGCAAATACGCAGGTTACGCACACATGGAGCAGAAAGTCAGGCGCTATCTTAACACTTACAGGTAGGAGGAGGAAGTGGAGTAAGAAAAAAAGTGTTGGTTAGGAGGTTATATTTAAAAGGATAGGTTGATGGCATATAGGTTGAAGTAACATTGTGGTAACTAATATTTTGGATGGGCTTGAGAGATGGCGTGTGATAGTGGGTTCCTAACCTTGGACCCGGATTATCCTATCCACCGGTTGTAGTAGTGGGCGGGGTGGGAGCTCTTAAGGTGGTGTAACGCTGAGGGGGTTTCTGAAGGGAAGGGGGAGGTAAGGGGGATTATCTCTGTTGACGTTCAGTAAAGACGTGATGGGGTGATTGTGGATGGTTGGGGGTGAACTGGTACCTTTCTCACCCAATGAAATCATTCTCATTTCAGTAATATGAAATATCAATATTTAAATATTCTCCAACGTAGCAACCATCAAAGTGTAATCCTCCCATATTTAGCGCGCACACGCACTCGCGTAAACTCACGCATGAATCCGAGTTCTGACAGAGTAGTAACAGAGGTTGGAAATGTGTATCAAGGGGCACAGGGGTCTCCTAACGATTGCTACAAGAAAAACACGCATTCGACGTGATTTTTGTTTTGCGTTGGTAGATTATTATTGAAGTTTGAGAAATTTGGGTCACCTTCGTCAGAATATTTACGGTTCTCCCACAAAAAATTAGATTGGTAGTCAGAACTGGCACTTAAACAGTTTCACACAAGTGTACAACGTATATAATGTGTTCGGAAGCTGTAATATTGAATAGTATTTGTTATAGAATTCTGATTGTTGCATCACCAGTGTTTTGGATAAGGTTTATGATCGTGTTAACCCTCTTGGATATAATCTCTACATTATGATTATTCTCTTCTCGCCTAAACCTCTGTTTTCTCGTGTCATGCCGTCCTATTTCTACCCTTATTCTTGCCCCAGGAGCTGTTTTTCTCAAGCAGCTTGGCCTGTTACCAGACTTCCCAGATGTGTTGTCAGACCGCCTTGATTTCGATGTGTACAGATCCTGCACTTGTTTCTGAGAGTTCATGTGTCATGCTGATTTCTTCTTTTCCTATATTCAACCTAGTGTTCTGTCTCCCTCTACTACTGATAACACCCGAAACTTCCGTGACGTTTTTAGCATATTTCCGTCATCTTTCGTAAGTACTTCTCTTTTCAACTTTAACACTGCATTCCAGTCTCCTTTCATAAGTGGCTGTGACACAATTTCGGATCAGTTTTTCCATTTTATTCACTCACTCTAATTGTCTTTCCGCTTCACTTTTCATCGTTTCATAATGAATTTCTTGTTCTGCTTCTCTGGTTTGTGACGTCCTGACGAAGAGAGCTGCTGCGAGTAAGGCATTAAACACTTGTAAGACTGAACCGTGTGAACCTTGGCAGAAAGTTCCTAGAACCAGGACACTGTTCTTACAAGGCTTTGAGGGCCACGCTAAAAAGGGAGGGACCGACCGACCTGCAAGATATCTGTAAACTACAGTGAGTTAAGATAACGCAATGCGTGCGACGTGCAGCAGATATGGTGATGGGGGGGGGGATACATGGATGGTCAGGGTAGTGGTGGTAGTAAGTGATGCCTTCAAGCAAGAGGGTGTCGCGTGGCGTGCAGGACCGGTTTTAGCGGCTAACATGCTGAACAAGAAAGTTGCCACTTGACGGCAGATTAAAATGCTAGAATCTCGCTGTTAAGGGATATATATTTTATCAAAATTTAGTACATTTAAGCTGCTACCCTATTCTATAAGATATTTAAATTGAAAACTAAAGCTACGTGTCGCTGTTTCGATGAGGGAAGGTGGTAATGGAGAAAAAGGATTTTGTAAGGTAATGCCCTAAGCACCAGACTTCATATATGTTGACACACTCCATCTAGGGCGGCCGGGTAATACTATACGGCAGCCAGCGGTGAGGGTAGAATTCTGAAGACTATGCCAATCACCAGTTAGGGCTTTGCTGTGTTTAAAATTCTGGATAGTAAGTGTACCTGCTAATCACCACAGCTTAATGGTAATCCAACATACTCCACAAGACTTGATAGTGTTGGCGACCCACAGGTTTGCAGGTCTTTGGACCTACAAGGTGTCGCACCTTGTTACCTATGAAGGCCCCCCCCCCTATTGAAGTCAGGAAGTGCTAAATTTTTAGGGGTAATATAGCGCCTGGGGTATCCATTACACCATCTTGAGAGGGTTGGAGTGATCAGGTTTGATCCAAAGAAGGAAAGAATAGTTAAAATTCCCTGTATCATGAGCCTTTCGCCAGTACAAGTTAGGCGTGAATTGTCCTACCCACACTATTGTTGCATACTATTCATGGACGGTTAATAATACAGGTTTAAGTGGTCTTATATTTTTAGTTTGTAATTACTACACCAATGCATTAAAATTATTGAAGATTAATTACACGAAGATTATATGCAAGGAATTAATTTGCTTACATATTTCTTTGACCAAGTAAAGCTTCAGAAGTTGCCTTCATTCCTCTGGTTGGCTGCGGTCTGTTTTAATATTCCTCTGGGAATTAGTTTCCGGCTTATTAAGTTTCACCAGTGCTCGTTGGTTAGTGTGTTCTCCCCTGCTGCTTGTGCTGTGTAAGTCTGCTTGCCGCTAGCAGCTACACCTTGGTTAAGCAGGCAGTCTGGGGAATGGGAGGTAATCAGGTTCGAACCAAGAAAGGAGAGGGTAACTCGTTGGGTCAGCCCTTCACCAGCATAGTGAATTGTGTATGGCTCCCAGTCTGCGTAAATAATTTGAAGGAAGAACTTGGTCTGCATGAATAAATGTTGCCTTTAAACCATCGAGCACGAAAAAAAAAATAATTGATACACGAGATTGATCCCAGCTAAGGGTACCACAGGAGGTCGGGAGTGTAGACGAGTGTATCACAGTTTCTTCCTCCACAATTGGCTGTGATTACACGACAATGCCACTTTCATACTTTTTTCTCGCCTCTCGATCCCCCTACTCTTATCCCAGTCACAGGTGAGATTATGAATTTATCTCATCCAGCACAACTAGGCGAGTATAAAGTACCAACGCAGGTAGTTGAAGCGTGGAATTACAGGCGGGATAAGGAAGTGTCATGAGATGGAACTACTATTTCCATTAAAACAAAATAAGAAAACGTAAAAACGTTAACTTGCAAGGCAGAGTAACGGGAGAGGAAGGTTCGGGTAAATCACAGGTGGAACAGGAGAGGAGCTGGAAACAAATTACCTTCACTAACAGGAGAGCTATAAACGAGGATCACAAACATGAAATATGGCTTTTGTGATGACAGGTTAGTGGGAAGGCTCAGCCAGCCGTGTAGACCTCCGTTGACCCGTGACTTGTGACACGAGCCCACAGGACACACACAAACAAATACACATTACATAATTATGCACATACGTCAATTATGCATATACCATTTTGTCCAAACATTGCCAATGAATAAAAAACTATGCATTACGCTCTGACATCCTGCTTTATATATTCAAATATGCTTCTATTCTCCCTCTGACAGTCCATCTACAAATGCAAATTAATATTTCTCTTCGCCTCTCAAAATGTCAATTTATCAGGAAGTGAAGTCCTTGTAAATATTTATAGTTAAGAGATAAATCTGATTGTAACTGATTAAGATAATTGCACAAAGAACAAATATAAATAATATATGCCTGGGTATACTGTTAATCCTTAGACGGTTTATTTTCTAGGCCTTGGTATATGCTCACAGCCTACCGTCCACAGGACGGATATGGGGTACAAAATACGCTGGCTACTTCGCCACCAAAATCACATTCATAAAACTGGTCTAGAAATCACTATATATCCGTATTGCGCTTAACTACTATAATTCATTAAGGTTCTCTACTGAAATCTCTACAAACCTGTGAATGGAAAAAGCTAAAGAAATTAATTACCTGTTTGTAATTATATAGTGTTTGGAAGCCCTAAACCCATAGCGGTCATACAGAGCCATGAGAAATGGAAGATAATTGGGTTTGATCTAAGGAAAGTTAGTGGAGCTTCAATTCCTTGATTCAAAGAACCCTTCATCATAAAGGTTTTTGCCTCCCACTCCACCCCGACGCTGGGTCAGTTTAAAATAGTGGCGAGGATTTTAGCCTAAGAACGGGGCGCACATCTCGCCCAAATCCTCCCGTTTGGTGTTGTGTGCAACTGATTGTGAAACATTTTAATTGTTTGCCAATGAATTGGACCTTTTCGTTTCATTTGTGGTATTTGCAACAACTGAGGTACGTCAATGGATCCAAGGGGCTTTTTAAATAGGATTTTTAATTGAAGCTGGTTATTATAGATTGGTGTGATATTTGTTTGGTATATTTTATTCATACTAGTAGTTTTTATGCTTTGTAATTTTAAATTGGATGTTCTTGTTTTTATATTTTTTATTGCCAAGATAGCTGAATGATCACTCTACCCACCAGCATCCAGGTAATCTTGAAGGTTACTTATTTATAGTTACAAGAATAGCGTTTGTGCTACAGTCTCGTTACACATTTATCAAAGTATGTTGTTTAATAGGTGGAGCCCGGTGTGAAGGTACAGCTTCATGGGTTTCCCCTGACTAACTCTCCAGGTAATTATGGGGGAGGGGGTGTAAATGCGCTTGTCCTGCAGGGTGTGAATGCTCACCCTCTGCCAGTCGAACCTTACTATGATGGGAACTAGGAAGAATCGGTTGTACATAGTAGGCTCTCGTACTGAAGGCCGAGACCCAAAGAAGTGGAGCTATCTTCCTCTTGGATCAAACCTGAATGCCTCCCATTATTAATGACTAGAAATTGTGAGGACATTGATGTAAATAATCCATTGAATGGAGAGGGGTTAGAACCCCACTCCATTGGTGAGTTATCACCTATTCCACAGGCACTATATGACTCCTATGAGTTTAGCGCCGAGGGCCCTGAATCTGCACTCTCTAGAAAGGCGTAGAATTAGGGGGGATATGATTGAGGTATATAAATGGAAACATGAATTAATTTAAAGGGGATGTAAATAGCGTGCTAAAAAATATCTAGCCTAGACAGGACTCGCAGCAATGGATTTAAGTTGGAAAAATTCAGATTCAGGAAGGATATAGGAAAGCACTGGTTTGGTAACAGTTGTGGATGGGTGGAACAAACTCCCGAGTACCGTCATAGAAGTTAAGACATTGTGTAGTTTTAAAAATAGGTTAAATACATGAGTGGGTGTGGGTGGGTGAGTTGGACCTGACTAGCTTGTGCTACTAGGTCTGTTGCCGTGCTCCTTTCTTAGTGAATGTGACCTGACCTGACTACCTTAAGGCATTGGCTTAAGCCGGTGGGTGAATTGGACCTGCCTCGCATGGGCCAGTAGGCCTGCTGCAGTGTTCCTTCTTTCTTATGGTCTTATAATATGATAGGCTTGTCTACGTGCCACTTTAATCACGACTGTTCTAACCGAAACTACACCAGCCCATTTTTATTAATAAATATTTGTAAAAAATCTAAAAAAAAGCACTGGAACAGTTTTATTTTTCAACACTGAACATTTATCACAGCTAAGTAACGCTTGGCTGACAGTGACAGTATTACTAACTTGTTGCTGTCAACCAATTTACACTTATCTTAACAATTTATCAACTTCAGTGCTGTCATGACATACTGTATTTTCTCTTCTATTACAGTAATCACAGTTCGTTCAAAACAAAAAGAGCATTAGTAGCATTCCACAAACCTTATGAATAAATAGCAGTCGTTTGCATACAGCACACTGTAGGATATTCAGATTTGATCCGAGGAAAGGGACTAAATTCGCTCCAATTCCTCAAGGCAAGAACCCCTTTACAGTCACGGGGTCTGACAGCCAGAAATAGCTTTAATTAGCTGAGCCAGTGTGTAATTTTCAAACTTTTTACCATACTTCCTTAAAAAGGATTATCATTTCTCATTCACACTAAAACCAATCTTTACGCGGCATAAAATTAATCACACTGCGAAGAAAACACACATGTAATTCTTAAACAATGGTAGAGTTTTATCGGTAGGTATTGCGGTCCAGTTCTCGCGTTTCGTGTCATGTTTATTGTCGTAGATGACCAGCTAGGCTTAATATTTTCATGTTATCCGCAGTGCCGTCAGCCAGTACGAGACGAGGAAATAGAACTGCTAATTTCTCGTATGATAAAAGTCGATGTAAAGTATCCACGTGAACCTTAACCACAATTGTAACCAAGATGACGTAAATCCAATACACGAGGCGGACAATAAAGAAGCGAATTCTAGTAATCAGTACCTAGTTGTAAAAAAATATATATATACAAGGCGTTGTTTCACTTTAAACAGCCTAGCCACAAGAAAAAATTCATTCACAGATTCCATAATGAATGCCCTCCACATGGTGAACAAAAAAACAAAAAACAATGCATAACAATGCCGTGTGTTAATTCACCAACTCGTATATACACGTTTAATTAAGCAGCTCATGCAGGGAAGCTAGGTTTATCCCACGGTGAATCAGAGGCTGAAGAGAAGACAGTTTTGTTCCTCTGGGCCATCACGCACTCTTTGAATCATCCTCGCTGCTTCATCACGCACTCTTTGAATCATCCTCGCTACTTCATCTCAGCATTAAGAAAAAAAAAGCAGGAATTTCCTGTCCGCTGGTCATCTCGGTGAGTAGAAAACTGACTAAGCCCACTCACGTGAAACAAAATATTTATCAACTTTGTTTAGAATTTGATTTGAGGTTATGCATGAGTAAGAATTAGTACATTTATATACAACTATGTATTATTATTAACGTACATATGTATGTAGTATAGATATACTGTATATAATAACGTGATTGGTTATCCTATTTTGTTCCTTTTTATTTAAAATATATGCCAAATTAAACAATATTCGTGTAACTTGTAAAGTAAATTAGACATTTTTAAAGCACAGAAAATTTTATTTCTAAATAACAAGATCTCCCAATAAAAACAAACTATTGTAATACAAATCTTTATCATGAATTATGTTACAACTTCAGCTATCGGGAATACCAGTTTGTTTCATCTCTACAGCGTTAATTGTTTCGTGCTCTGTAAATTTAGTTTTTAATTGGTTGATACTGTTACTGGCCTTGACGTGATTCGTTCATTTTTTAAGTCCTGTAAGTTTAATATAATGTTAATGATAATTTATTATAAATGTGAAGGGATCATACACCACGTGGGAAATGGAAAGTAATCAGGTTCGATCCGAGGAATAGGGTGTATCTAATTTTTCTGATCCAGAATTCTTCACTGAGTCAGTGTACCTTTTCTTGATGGGTTGTATAGCTTCATAAAAGGCTTTAGATCTCCGGTTATATACAGTATGTTTTTTGCTTTTGTCAGGCTATTCATAGAACACGAAAATGTTTGTTAATTCCCTTCGAAGGTAACAGTAATCTTTTTTAAATCAACCAATTATGGGATTTATGCTTAGGAAGATAAGATTCAAGGGCGAGAAGGTTTGGCATTTCCTGCCGGACGAAAGGTGCCGCTAAAGGTTAATTTGATTGTCCAACGCGAGGGGGCAGCTGGGCGGCTCCCACCACCTAAATGTTTAGTTTACACCAGTGGGAGATTTAATATACACACACCTCTGCCATTTTTCACATCCCGCCTACACAAGACCCCTTTTTCCCATCTAGTGCCCATCAAGAACACAAGCGGGTGGTCTGATGTAGTGAGCCTGCGCACACTTCATTGCAATACATGCAGGTTAGGTTTGACGAAATGAAAATGGAAGAAAATTAGTCACCTGAACTATTCAATTTCGGTAACGCATGGTTAGCCAGGCTTGTTTGGAAACTTTTGCAAGATAACGCGGGTGTTCTGTTGCTTGTCTGTCACATAGCACATTGAAAGACCTTATTTATTAGTAACATTACGGTGTATGGAAAAAAAAATCTGGCTATTTTTAAAAGCCAGTCTTGCAAGCGTTGTGCTGCCCCCTCGATGGAGGTTTCTTAGCGCCGTTGAGTGGCTATTGAACCTCTCTTTTCCTTGGATCGAATCTGATTGCCTTCCATTTTCCCAACCGCTGTATAATCCTTACAGGTTTAGCTCTTCCCCTAATGAATGTAACAAAGAAACCTTAATGCGTACTTCCACACCAGAAATTGTGGTGATCTGCAACTTGCCTCTTCCACCCACATGGCCACATCATACTTCCACCACCCACATGGCCACATCATACCCCCACCACCCACATGGCCACATCATACCCCCCACCACCCACATGGCCACATCATACCCCCACCACCCACATGGCCACATCATACCCCCACCACCCACATGGCCACATCATACCCCCACCACCCACATGGCCACATCATACCCCCACCACCCGTCACACATTACGTGCTTTGAACCAGAGTACATCGAAATATAATTAGACAACGCATGTAAAAGAAAAATAAATTGCGTGTAACGCTACAGACTGTGGCTCCGTATAAGGTAGACAATGACCAACTACTCTTGAGCATGGTAAAAACAAGAAGAGCGCACTAACCATCACACTTTTATTTTATCTTTAACTAATATCTAGCATATCTGCGCTTAAAAATGTAAGTAACGTCCTTTAACCACGAAATAAAATGCGAAAACGCACTATACAAAACACCTACTCGTACTTTTTTTTCGACACGAGCTTTATATATGAACATCCAGTGTCAGTATTCATTAACCCAATGTAACAGAGAAACCAGCCCATTCACGTTAGCCCTCAGCCATTCTCTCGAGTATGTTGACTTTTAATTTCGACTGGCTGGCATTACTTTATTGTGGCCTATTAGACCCTATCACCTTTATTCTTCAAATTATGTAGTGTTTGCTTCCCACATCCTCATCCCGCTCCTTACAATTTCTTATTCTGAGGGTGAGGTCTTGATTCCTAACGCACTTATTACTGGGTTTCATCATGTAAAGTGTCATTATCACGTCTTCCCTGGTCTTTTTCTGTCAAGGTTGGTTTGGCTCGGTTACTTTCATAGTTTAAACCCCTCAGTTCAAGTACCAATCTATTTTCAAACCTCGGAACTTATATCATGTATAATATTCTGTAAGGGCTGACCTATATTGAAGTTTGTTTTTTGGCGATATGTTTAGTTAATGTTCACTCTGATCACTTTCCTTGCAAATGTTTTCCCATTCAGGCCACATTTTTTTTATCTGGTCCATCTCTTTACTCCTATTTGTGTAACCATATTGTTTGGGTTGAACTCTGTAACCACTTACAAAACCACTTGAGCAACATGCGTTTTGTATCTTGTCTCACTCCTTTTGTTGTTCTCGTTAGTTTCACGCCATTAGGTAACAAAAGTAGTCATTTACTTGGGTTCTTGGGGAAACTTGTTTATTACCATCCTTCTTGGCTTGCTTATTTAGCGTCACATTGGTCTCTGTCATGATCACTTGTGTGCGGTTTTTTGTAATTACTTACGTAGCTCAGGTCATCTCGTAGTTTAAGGCTCCGTAGCTTTGGCACTAGCCAGGAGGCATGCTTTTTCATTTGGGGTTTTGTTCTGCACTTATGCCACACATGCCTTGGTCGCTCGCATGTTTAAGTAGTTTAGTATTTTGGTTAAGATTGAACACCGTCCTTGTTTGCAAGGGTATAAACCTTGGTAATTTATACCAACATGTGGTTTAAAAAATGACGTGAGCAAACACTAGACATTTGTTCGAAAACGTTTAGGCCGTAGGACCCTGATCACTTCTAAGTTGCCAGAAGTGATGAGGGTTTTCTAATATGTTCTAATATTGGCTTACGCGTCTTCCTGTGTATACGAGCCTAGTATATGCAGTTGTAATTTTGTAAGTATTCCTTTCAGGTGGTGGTGTTGTCTCGTTGCCTTAGGTGCTCCGTTTTATTACTTCGCACATGCAGGGGATGAGCTAAAGTATCCTTATTTGGACCGGTCTTGTAGACTGTCCGTTATTTTGCAGTGTGCACATCCTTATTTCCTTAAGGTGTTTGATCATGAAAGACATTTTCTTTTTCCTTAAGGGCTGTGAGTTTAGTGAAGTGGGGTGGCCCTTGCAACAAGAGAGACGCCATTTCACTTCCTCGACACGCGTTACCCATGTGAGGGAGGAAATAGTCATGTTTGTTGGCAGTAAACCTTGTAAGGTGTTAAGAGGCAGAGAGGGTGAGGCACCATGCTGGGTCGCCAGGAGTCTTACACCTCAGCCAGCGCTTATTTCCAGGAGTTGCAGCTTCCATCTCAGATCATTCCTAGTTTTCCAACAGTACAGTATTTTTTAAGGTCTTTTAAGACGTCACTTCACCTAGCAGTAAAAAAAAAAAATTGAGTGGGGTCACGTGTATGTCAGGTGAGGTGGACGGGCGTGGTCATCGTGGTAAAGGAAATGCCTGTGTTTAAGGCGGCCTGTGATTGTGGTTAATCTGCCTCTGCTTCTCAGCGTTCTGCGGCCTCCTGGGCCCGACTCTATTGTACCTCTTCCAGTGTCAGAGAAGAACGAGGCTTTAACGCCACGGTGTTTTTTCCTTCATCGTTGAATGTCCTCGACTCTCGGCATAACTGACAACGTGCTTGTTGGAATAGTCATGTATAGATTTGCAAGAATAGCAGAGAGGAATTGGTGTTCAATTTATATATATATATATATATATATATATATATATATATATATATATATATATATATATATATATATATATATATATATATATATATATATATATATATATAAATCTTGTATTGACTTGTTTTTGCAGAACAAGGTTGATAAATTAGCTATTAAAATACGTTGAAGTAGTCCGATATAACTTTTATATCAGTCCTTATTTGTTTTAGTAACGTAATGAAAGAATTGTCACGGGAATGCAGTTAACCTTTTATGGACCTATAACCCACTATGTCAACATGAACATTGACAAGCATGTTTACAAAGCAATGTTCATTGTTAACAGACGGACAGATGTTGCAGTGGTTAGGCATATATTTGGTTACTAGTACATTTGGAAGTTTGACACAATGAACAAAATAAATGCAAGGTATGTAGTCAGACCTATACGTTTGAACGCAAATATACTGGACATTAAATTCAATAGTTTATTACTTTTTTTTTTTTTTTTTTTTTACTTTCTGTATGATCATTGTCAATATGCAAATGTTCACATATATTTTTTTTTATTTCTTCGTAGAAGTCCTTTATATAAATTAAAACATGATTTTTGTGGCACACGCGGTGACATTCTCATGAGGTGATTGTCGTGTGTGGAGGCTGCCTGATCGATTCCCAGTACTTCTTACACAATTTCCTCTTAACCTCGTTCGCATTTTCCTTCCAAAAATACTTTTTACTGCAATTGTTTGCTTATTGTTCCTCCTTTTATTGTTTTTGTTTTATACAAGCCTTTCAGAGCGAATCGTATTGAAATCTTTTTAAAATCTAAATCAGTGTAATAATCATGTTCAAGTGATATCATGTCGGTTGAATGTAGAAATATAAGAGTATTATAAGGATTAAGTAGGATGTAAAGAAATAAATATCAGCTAGGTGGTGGGGGGGGGGTGATCTGGAAGAGGCAGTGCATCTCTGTATTGTTTTTTTTTTTCTGACTGTCACGTGAGGATATTTCAGTTTTACCTTATGTTCAGAACGTAATTGTTTTGAAGGGATTTTGACGGGCTTTGGAGTCCATTTTGTATATGTAGTAACGTAATATGCATTGTAGGTATAGAAGAGTGCACGGTGGTGTGTCCTTAAGTGTGCACCGTTCATTGTTATTTATTGACATAGTACTTCATAATTATGGCATGTGCCTATTTTCTCATGTGTGCGGATCTTATATGAAGGTAATATGACATGTATTAATACATGTATTAATGTTTTCTTTTAAATAAAAAAAATGACACTTAAGTAGTTTAATAGTACTAGTCTGTTTTAATTGAGGGATGTAGTGTCAGCTTTTATCTCCGCCCCTTTACTGAGCGTGAACTAGCGTCGTAGGCCCTATGGTTAACTTTTAAAGCTGTGAATAAACTCTGACTTAATAAATTACACATGTGCAACACTTGGGTATCTTTATCGAGGAAACTTTTCGCCACACAGTTTCTTCATCAGTTCATACAAAGAAGAATGGTGAAGAACAGTAGGAGTTTGAGGTAATCAGTCCCTCAGCCTTGAGTCGATATAATCAGTCCATCTATCTTGAAAAGGTTGTATATACAACAGAGTTGTACAACTTCATATGCCATTCGTTTTTCTTACCATTGCTAAGGCTCGTGTGAAGTAATTGCCTAATAGTTCCTATGGGAATAAAGCGTAAGCTTGCCGTATCTCATCTTTTATTATTTATATCATGTTAACTGTGGAAGGTAAACAGTGTTTATCATAAGGAGCCTGGGACTCCTAGCAAGAGTTAATTTGTGTACTAGAGTTCAAACTGTGTGCGAGTTTAGGTAGAAAAGGTTTAAAGGTCGCTTACTGTATGCTGTAGTACATAGTGTGATCATGTTCCCATCTATTGGACAAGTAGAACATTCAAGGGACTGGCAGGGTCGGCTGGCTTGAGGAGTATTTACATTGTTGAAAGTCTTTTATAGCTATTTTAGTGATTTTTATTGGATTCCTTTAGGGAGTCCGGTGTTACAAGATAGTTTATAACATTTGAGCAAAGGTTTCAAAGATGATTGTAACTAAGTTATTATAGTAATTTTTGAGCAATGTATGCCACATAATAGTTCGTATATATTGGCGTGTAAATAAATACAGTCCAGATTAATGGTGCATTCTTTTGAGAGAATTCTTCAGTGTTAGGGAACAATATCTTTTAACGGTAGTTTGTACTTCATTAAAATTTCCCCTATCTAAATTTCTTGTTTTATATCAGGAACATTAGTTCTTATAACACCCTACAATCACATATACATTATATTTTGAAAGTTAGCGTAGTATATCACATAAAACTTTCATTTTCCCTCTTTCCTCATGGGAAAAAGTGCTGGGGGTAAGTTAGCCCCCACATTAACGCCTGGTACGACTGCTTTTATCGTCATTTGCAGCTGGTTCGTGCGAAGTGCCGCCAATTGGTCGATGATCTCACTCACGGTGATCATTATGCAAAACAAAACATAAACCTTGTTTTGCCTCCATCGCCCGCCTTTGTTGTCCCGACCTCCCGCCTGATGCCCTCCCGTTCGTCCGCCTTTGTTGTCCTATCCTCCCGCCTTTGTTGCTCCGTTCTCCTGCCTTTGTTGCCCCCGTCCGTCCGTCCGTATTTGTTGCCCCCGTCCGTCCGTCTTTGTTGCCCCCGTCCGTCTTTGTTGCCCCCGTCCGTCCGTCCGTCTTTGTTGCCCCCGTCCGTCCGTCCGCCTTTGTTGCCCCCGTCCGTCCGTCCGCCTTTGTTGCCTCCTTCCGCCTGCTGCCATCCCGGTCTCCTTTGCTGCCCCATCCGCCTGCCTGCTGCCCTCGCTCCCCCTTTCTCCTGCCCTCACCCCTACCCTCTTCTGCTACCCTTCCATCCGCCGGTTGCCTGCTGTCTGCATTTATTCTTTGATGCCTGTCAAAAAACCAGGCTTTTTATTTTTTTTACTTTCTCACAATTTGACTTGCATGCTCTTCCTGATTCCTTCTGCAATTGTCTTCATGTGCTGCAATCTTTGTGGATGAGAGTTTGATGCATTGGATGAGTGGGTTGGGTGATGTGCTCTTGCTATATTACTCCCTCATCGTATTGCCTGTTTTCCTGGTAAATAACTGCACTTCTCGTTTGCTGTTGGTATCCAATTTTGGTTTAATAAAAACCTTAGTAGATACTTGAAGGGTTGCGTTAATATAATCTCTCTCAGCTCCATTTAAATTTATTTGCAAACCATTATGCAGTACATGTTAAATCCTGGACAGGTTGGTGGTGGCGGCTGGTGTATGGCTGCCAGAAGTTAAGAGTTGTGAGTCAGGCTTATTTACCTGCCGAACACCCTACAGATCTTCAGTGTGCTGTATACATGTAAAATGTATACCGTGGTACGTCGCTGTTACGAATTGATACGCCATTTGCTGTTTCTTGAGGTCCCACCTTAGCAGATTCCCCTCCCACCTTTTTTTTAAGGTCCCTGTACTGCAGGAAGGGGTTATTCAGGCCTCAGTCAATTCACTCGCCAATATAAAGGTTATCTCAGTTCCTATAATGGGGAATGAAGCAAAGTGTACATGAATTTGTAAAAAAGTTTTTATACTTATCTTTATCCTTTGTTTTCCCATTCTTACGAAGCTTATCATTACTAAGGGTTTTCTCGGCTCAGTTGTCAAGTCTTTCTTCTTTATATTCTTCCCGCTAACTTGTTGCGTAAGTTTTAGTGGCGTAGCTCTTCCTGCGCTGGCATGTCTGGGTGTAAGCAACACGACACCCCTGCACGATGCACTATATGGATTGTAAACTAGTTAATGTATGGTTGCCGTGTGCGCCCATCACGTCCACTAACTCAACCACAGTTGATTTCACTTTAGCCCCCACTGCCCTGCCTCTTGTTAACTGTGGTGCGCCCATTACACACTGCAAACTTCCCACTCGCCTCATTTTTTTTCTTTATATGGTCCTATCATTCATTCGCTGTGTACATTTTCCAACATGCCAGTTTCAGTTAACTGCTTTCACTAATCCCATATTAGTAATATATTTTTTATTTGGGCAATATTTACTACTATTTCGTTTTCATACCACTTTTCCTACATCCAACTGTTACTTTCCCCTGTTGCTTGAAGCCACTCGTCTTGACACCAGCTGTGCCCTCAGCATAGCAACAGTGCTTCACTGTCCTCACCCCCGCCTCCTTCATTTCCATACCAATCATATATCTTGAGTAAGGCACCACACCCTTCCTACGTTCACTAAACTCGCCATCAACCAGCAGGGGGGGTGTATAATACCCTCTGTGACCCCTGCCTCATGCCATGTTGTATGATCAGTCAGACTGTGCTCCATTGAAGTGCTCTTAGGGATAAGGAATGGAAGGTACCTTCCATTTCCTTGGACCAGATCTGATTACATCCTATCCCCCAGGCCCTGTATGACCCTTAAGAATTTAGAGCTTCCTCGTGAATATAAGTGGTGCTAACATTGGACCACAGGAAGTTTCTTCCAAGCCTGACTTTTTCTGGTGTCCAGGTAATCAGCCAGAAGGCCTGGTCAAAGACCGGTCCGAAGATCCCGGGAATTATCACCAGGTAGGTAGACGATGGGTGATGCCCATGACTTGAGCCACGTGGGGCAGGGAAGGACCCCGCATCCTCCTACAGCCTCAAGCTAGTCGTGGTCGCTCCCGAGCCTCCCCATGATATATTAGTCATGGACGTTGATGGATAGAGTAGGTAGGACGAAAGGATAGCTAGGGTTGTTGGAGGAGCTGGCCAGGGTACTGATTAGATTGGGTAGGTGAGATAAGTGGGGCCGTCGAAAGGGAGGGAGAAGTAGTAACGTAAGGTCCCCCCCCCCCGGGGAGAGAAGGTACAACCTTCCCTGGGAGACGGCCATCACCTCTTATTGAATCTTACCTGAAGACGATTCTGAGGGTAAACCCACCCATCCATTCACCCTCCCTCAGCCCAGACTAGGCATCATGGGTAATACCTTACCAACCAGTCTGTTGGTTCTAGTCGCACGCAGTCCATCCGTAGGCATGACAGTCCACAGCTGACTTGAAACTTAACAAGCTCTCACTTAAAGGCAGCCAGGGGTCTGTTGGTAATTCCCCTTGTGTATAAAGGGAGGGTGTTGAAAAATCTTGATCCCCTTGACACTTATTAAATTATCTTTAGTGTACCCACTGCACCTTAGCTTTCCATTGTGGTTATTTTGAATAATTTGCTGAGCCTCTTCGTTGGGAGTGATTTCGTGATGCAGATTTGGGACAATCCCCCTTGCACTTTCCAGGTGTAAATTATGATGAGTCTTTCTTCCCTCCATTCCAGTGACTACAGTTGCAGGGATTTCTTTCATTCCCAATAATTTACTTGATTGAATTTATACGGGTAGTGAAGATTCACGGTACATTCTCCGGATTTAGTTTCGTCTACTTTAAAAGGGGTTGTTAGTGTACAGCAGTAATCCAGTAAAGGAGAACAGTTGACTTATCATCATTGGCTTGGCATCTTCTTGTTTTGAAGGTTCCTGTTAGCCAATCATTTTCCTTGCGGTTGTGATAAAACTTACCCAGGAGGAGAGGGGGCTACAGCATCACACCTAAGACAATTGTAATTTATTAATCATATGGGACCTCCCCTCCCTCCCCCATCAGAGTGGGAGGGTCAGCAATCAGGACAGAACTCTGGAATATGGTTCTCCATTTACATTGAATTGTGAATAATGTGCTCAATTAACAACTTAGTTAAAACTGTGCCAGAGTTATCAACAAAAGCTATTCATTACAGTGAAAGGGATTGTAGCACACCTGGGCTAGCTTCTAACGTCTATTCATATAGTAATTTTATTAAATTTAGTGTGTGGTGTTGCAACCAGGACTGGCATGGTAGTAGAGCTTAAGATGGTAACTTCTTGTAGTAAAACTTGCTGTTATTCATTGATATGACCGATTGATTGATTTTCACATTTATCTATCATCACATCAACTTTGTGGTGGTAGTAATACGGTAACGTCTGCTTTTATAGCTTTCTGCGGCAGCAGTGGCGAAGGCGAAGACTGCAATTGATGCAGCTCGTTCGGTGATGGCAGCGGCGGCGACTGAAAAATTATGGTGCTATGACTTTCTCCTTTGATTTTCTTGCTTTGACCTCTTGCAGAGAGAATAGAGGTAACATAATATTACACATCATATCTCCCGTCTTCAGTTGGGGCTTTGATATTTTTGGCCTTAAGGATTTTCTTGTATAAAGAATTTCTCTGGATTACGTATATATTTATGACCCTCATATTCAGCGAGAAGTAACCAAGAGACCTTGCCTGGTATATTATTTATTCAATAAACCGTGCAAGGCAAGCCGTTTGTGATATATATATTACACATCGGCAACCTAAATGAAACCTAAATAGAAGCCCCGAGCTTCATTTCTGGACAGTAAATTCCAGCAGAGTTGCCTTTGTCTTGTTACATGTGGAATAAAGTGGTCGTAGCCATGGTGCTGTAAGAGATTTATTGTTAATTGTGGTTTATAGTGGAGCCTAGCACGATAGAGCCCAAATTATATAGTGGAACCTAGCAGACTATGCAGCAGAGCCTAGCAAACTATATAGCTGGCCTAGCACAAGAGGCCAAAGTATCTAGTGATGCCTAGCAAACAATGGAGGCTAGCATGATAGTCTAAACTAGTTATCTAGTGGAGTGGAATATAATACAGAAGCCAAACTTTTAGCTTCTGGTGTGTCCGGACAGCTCAGACCCGGTGCTGTTGTTTCTTAACATTTATAATACCTGCTTATTTAAGTGCCTGAATTATTTTATATAACCATCAGAATGTGTTTACTAGTAATGATATAATTTTGCCATGCAAAAATTAGACGTCGAACATCGCACCATAAGAGCAGCAGTTGCAAATGTTGCCGATTATTCAATGGATGATCGTATCTCTACGGCAGCTAGAGAACTATTGTATTCGAAAATCTAGGAAAATGCTATATTAGGTGGTTATAAGTGCTGACCGCATCTTGGCAGCCAGTGACTAAGATGGACGTGTAGGTAAGGTAATTATAAAGATCAGTGTTCATGGAAACGCCCTGTGTGAAACTGGTTCATATTTAGTTTCATGGAGAAATAAAAGGCTAACGAGAGAATAGTGGAAATATAGCAGGTGGGTTTCTTGCTGTTTGTAAATGCTACTGGCGCGCTTCTGACGTTTTTCTTGGGTAACAGTTGTAATATGAAACTTTTGAACTTAACAAAGTGACCTTATAGATAGCTTATTTTTATCTTTCATGGTTAATTATTCAACAAGGAATTTCCAAATGACTTTGCAGTGTAAAGCGTCCATGTAAATGAAACTGGTTTATTGTATAAGAACGCATGTGTTACCAGGAATTACTTCGTACCTCAGAGGTCACTTGATAAAGTTTAGAGTAAGAGAGAGTTTATCCTGGTGGGATGATCATAGATGATACCTATGTGACTAACGTGTGGTTACTGCTGCCGTTGCTTGTCATGGCACCAACGACAACCAGTTTGGAAAAGTGAGTTCCAAGACGTCAGTATCTCCAGCGTCATCATAAAACCATCGATGTCACGGAGAGAGTCACGATTTGACAAAGACCCTGACAGGTGATTTTTTTTTCCTCATGGCTTATATATATAAGCAAACCTTTGTGCAAGGGTTGGCAACCTGCATATCACGTCCAGTTGGTGCATATTCTTGTTTACAGAGACTGCACAAACCATCCTTTTTCACAAATTTGAAGAGTAGGTATAATCAGGCATTGAAGACTATGCATCAGTACAGCTGGTCAGGGTTAAGTGGTGGGGCCAGAGGCTATGAATCAACCTCTTCAAACAAAACTGGACGAATATACCAACACTAATGAGAGAGTATTAAAAATATAATAGCCAGAATATATTTTTAGTCACTACCAGTAACTGCGAGCACTGTAGCAGATTTTCTTTAGGTTCGCGAGAAGCATTTTCAGAGCTTGTTGATGTCAAGGCTAGCCTGTGCAAGTTGATGAGCCTCATGCGTTGCACAGTCTTAAGTCTGTGCACTTCTCAAAAACCTGAACAGCGCTGAGACTCCAAGTAAAGACCGAGAGCTGGCGCTGTATTGTCGGGATCACGATCTTGAGGCCAGCTGTGTGTGAAGGCTCACCTGCCTCGTAGTGGAGTGCTTCTTGCCAGGGCCCTCCATACAAACACCCGGGGGAAGGGGAGTTGCACCTACTACTCAATATACACAGCTTATTTTCTAACGCGTATACTTCTACTTTTGAAGTATCTCGTTAGTTTTGGTTAAATTATTTTAATATAAAATATCTTAAATTTGTATATCGTTAACACCATAAAAAATTATAAATAGGAGGGTAACGTGTAGCAGCAGAGGGTATATAGACCAGTCAGTGAATTAGTTGAGAAGTATATGATGATGTACTACGTAAGGACTGGCTGTGGGACGAGGTGAGAGCTCGGCTATTTAGAGTTCTCGAAATGAATATGGAAGATACAGTACTGTGATAGTCAGTCATTTGGTATTTTGAAAAGTATTTGCGTTAAGAATATTGGTGAGCTTTGTGTTTTTAGAGATTAACTCTCATATTCTCATCCATTTTTTTGTATAACTTACCTAAACGAGCCTTAAATATATAATGTGAAGTAATTTATTTTTCCCTCTGAAAATATTAGCGGATATAGTGACCTATATAACAAAAGTGGAAATTTAGCGCTTCGTGTATTTACAAATAGAATCATCAATGAAAAAAATAAAACTATTCTCTATGACGGAATTCTAAAAATAAAATATTAAGTGCTTAGGTTGCCGTGAAAGGTCTACCGACTACCTTTGTGGTGTACATAATGAGTTTTAGCCAGAGGTTTAAGGCACTAAATACTGACCTGCGAGGGCAAACATACCCAGTGAAATTGTGCGTTAAATGTTAAGGTGTTGTGAATAAGCTCCTCCAAAGTTGACCTAACTGTACGGGAACATTGAGGAAGGGAGGAAGGGGGGTATAATCCGTGCACGTAATGTTAGGACTACTGTAAAAGACGTGCGTGTATGCTGCGTCCCAATAAGGACCCCGGCTACTGGTAGATAATAGACCCAGTCGGGCCGTCACAGATCTACCCATCTGATTTAAACACGAGTTGTGTGCTGAAGAAGGATATTAAATCAGTTGTAGTGGGGTGTGCGTGAGCCTTCGGACAGGTGTCTAGCTGCTGTGGGTCACCGCTCTACTAAATCCCCAACACTGCTTAATTAAAAGACAACTATATACATCATTAGTATTAAAAATCTTTATCTGAAACTTATATATTATTTGTCCCTTTAAATTCTCTCTCATATTCTATATATATATATATATATATATATATATATATATATATATATATATATATATATATATATATATATATATATATATATATATATATATATATATATATATATATATATATATATATATATATATATATATATATATATATATATATATATATATATATATATATATATATATATATATATATAATTTTTAAGATATTCCGTATTGTTTCGTTTTAAAGTTAATTTATCTAATGTCACCGGGGATTAGTTTTCTTTGTAATTTTGTTTTTATTCGTGGAATGTCCACATTTCGATATTTTTTGTTAATTTATCTTTAAGGAATTTTTTTCAGGGCGCTTATCTGTTAAATGTTTCTTTTCGTTATTCTTGTTATGAGCACCCGTCACGTTTGACCCGGTCCTGAACATAGTAAGTCGCCACCTTGTCCCTACTCATAGCTCCATTATCATAATAGTGAGTACTGCAGTAGGCCAACTCGCCCATGGTAGGTCATACACCCAACCATTCCCACTCGTGTATTTGTCTAACCTAACTATAAAAAATGTCTTAAGTACTCTCTTCAGTGACGCTAATCAGCAGTTTGTTCCATTCATCTACAACTGTTAACAAACCGCCGCTTTCCTATTATCTTTTATAAATCTGGATTTATCAAACACGAGCCCATTGTTTAGTTCTGTTTGGGTTAAATATTTTCTGCGCCTGCTTAATGTCCACGTTATTATTTATCTTCACTGTTCCTCTGTTTTTAGGCTGTGGCGAATATAAATTTATTTCCCAGTTCGAAATATCTCGGATTTTATCTTTAGGTATTATTGTTTATGCCAAATAAGTGAAAGCAGACCAGGTAGTAGAGTAAATATGTGCAATATTCATTACCAATATAGTTTAGTAATTGACTGTTCTGAGGCGTCGTAGTCAATTTCTCTTTTATTAATAATTATTCAGTGTGATTTATCGCATTTGGAATATTTCTGGAGGTTGACATTGAACAAAAGAATGAAAGAACAAAAAAAATTAAATAGGGACTGGCTAGTTGTAATTGTCAGATTCCCTGAAAGGCTATTTAACTTACCTCGATGCATTTATACTAATTTAGTAAATGGCTTTGGGGCATTTATATTATACACAGGAAAGTCTCCTGTCTTTATGATCTTCGTGAGCAGGTGATTGCTTTGGGCGTCCCTATGGTGTAGAGGCTGCGTTCTGCTCGCCAGGTGTAATAGGCTTTAGGTGAGTGCTGGGAATGCCTTAGGTGGGAATACATTATGTAAATGTGTGTGTACTCCTGATAGTGTGCGTGAGCTGGTTGAACTCCGCTTATTAAATCCACGTCCTCAGTGGCCTAGGTTATGATGGCTGCGTCACAGGCCCTGAATTTGGCCCTCCCTCGACACTTGCAAACTCGATGCTGTAATTAGTTTTCATATATATTCTTAGTCTGTCTTAAATATTTCTCTTTCCAAACGATATTTTTTATCAAATCATGTAAGTAGAAGTCCTGTCAGAACTTTGTAGCTAAGGACGAGCACCCTAGATAAATTATGTTGCAGGAATTTATCACTAATATTTTCGTAAAGTACGTACTTTAATTTGTAATTAGTTTTTCTTTTGTCCATGTAATTTTAAAGTTGATACTTCTAAGCTTTTCTACATTATTTATTATCTCACGTACTCTTGTACACGTCCAATCTTTATTTAAAGCTACCCAAAGTTCTCCCCTGTGCTTTATTAACACGTTTATTTGTATTTTATTACAGATGAACTGGAGTCCCAGATATTCCCGGGCAACAGCAGCGAGACGGACTACTTTCGGCTCTTGCAGCGGGACGGCGATTCACTCCTCATTGGTGCGAGGTAAGTTCATCTCTTATACGCCTTGGTATTTATAGTTACATAATGGCAGTGAGCTGGGTAAAAAACATTTGTAAACGGTGTAGTGGGTGTTATATTGTATTTGCTGCCCACGCATGAGGTCATGTAGTGCCAAGCACAGTGGATTCCTTTCATATTTTATTGATTATTTTACAGACTAGGCCACAACCACATTGAATGTTGGTCATGAATAAACGAGGTCAAATGAGGCAGGGAAAACTGGTAGTATCACAGCTGTTGTAGAAAAAATAAATACAGTAACGATCAGTGAAAACAGGCAAGGGTGGGGGGGTTGTTAAATATAGGTGTTCACGGCCATGTGACCTATCCCCTTCACCTATCCACAAAATTCTACTCGACCTTCCGCATCAAGGGTAACCTTCATTGATTTCCTCACTGACTCATATGGGCAGTTACATGACTGTTCAGACTACCTCCCCCAGACAGTGCATGGTGAAATTAATATTTATATTAAAAGCTCTTGAAGCTCTTACTTTGGTCTTCACGTTTCAAGAGATAGGAAATTAACACCTTATTTACTTTTAAGGAAGTATTAATTTAAAAAAAAATAATGCTATTTTATAACCACTGAAATGTATCATAAATGGAAGTTGCTTTCATATTCAGTCATACGTTTTTATTTTGTTGTTACATTATAGCTATTATTGACATGGACGATTTTAGTGTGTGAATTGTGAGCAGATGCCAACGGAAATATGGATTTTTCGCCTAACATTATTAAGTTTTTGTTACAGTTGATAAGTGGTCTTTTTATGAAAGACATAATAAATGCCGGTTGCAGACTTAATTTTCTCTTGCATAGTTGCACACACTTGGAGCGTACTTAAGTATTTACACCTACATAATTGACAAAATGGCAGAAATTCTTTCATGGTTAATGAAGTTAAGCCTTGTGTTTGAAGGTGTTTTCATACAAGTTTGATAATAGGAAGCAAGCAAGAGTGTTGTGGCTGGATGATCTTGGCAGCTTCTGGTAAAGTTGTATACTTCCATCTCTCCTCATGGTTAACAACACTTTTTTGGTAATGTATATTAAAACTGACATCGCAGCATTTAAAATTGTAATTACAATTTCTATAATTGTTCTGGGCATGTTGTAAAATATTTTGGAAAATGTATTGGCAATTTCCTTCGTTAGTCTTTGTGAGATCAATGTTAATATGATCATTGGTTAATTATTTTTATTTCCATGTAAAATTAAATGAGAAATGTGATCTCTATTACCAAGCTCTTCTGTGATCTTTAGGTTATTAACGAGGATCTCCTTGTTTGCCAGAACAAGACTGTCTTAAAAAATAATCTTTAACTTCTAGGAAGTCGCTAGACCAGATTACCAGTCTAGACTTAGTTTGGCTAAAATTAAAATGTTCTCTACCACATTTTGTCTTGATTTCCTCCCAAAAACACTTGGCTTTTTTCCTAGTTCAGAAAACACAATTAAAATAAACTTTTCATGTGACATAAATTCTGTTCTGATAGATTGTCTGGTCCTTATTTCTTTGTATGTTTTATGCAGCATTTCATGTTTTCTCTGTATGTATATATAGCCACCCCACCCTCCTGGTTCTTTCAATCAGTGTGGAATAATTTAAACCATTGAATGTGGCATTCGGCAATGTTATTGAATGGGTTTCCATTCTCTTGCTTGATATTAACTGAAAATTCTATTATTTCTGTTAACGTTATTTCAGTCCTTAGTATCACAGTCGTTCTAACAAGTTACTTTGTTTAAACTTTTTTTTCTTCCATACCTAGTAACGCAATATTTTTGTTTCACACTCATACCTGAATCTTCAACAGTTTCAAGTTGATACATTTCAGCAATGGCTTTCTCGACTGAACTAGTCAGTGCTATCATTCGTGTCCAGAAAGATGCGCCTCATCTTTTGCATTCATATTTATCGTAGGAATTATTCCAGTTTTTAATGAACAGAAGTTGTAAATTCCTTTCGGCACTTGTCTAACTAGTAATTTACACCAGTTGTCCTAGACATCCACTCACTGGTCAACTGCTCAGCCTTCTTGGCAAAATGTTATGTATAAATTAAGAAATCAGCCGGATACACCAGCATTGATGATTCTTGTTTTTTTCATCTAATCAAACATCACTGATCTTGGATTTTAAATATCATTTTTATACCAACAGTACTATTGTCTTTCCACCTTCTCCTACTAAAAATCCCCCTTCCCCCCCAAAAAAAAAAAAAAAAAAATCTCGCCTATCGTTATTTTAGGCTGGAATGTTTTAAACTTATAACGCAGTCTCTTTCATGAACAACACAGGGCATGTAATATTTCTGTGCAAACTGCATGTGCATATTTCTGGTCTTTTCATTAGTATTGTGAAAATTTAATTGCAAAATTTTAAAAATAATCATACCCAAAATGTGTCGCATTTAGTGCAATTAAATGTGTTTGTAGTTTTATCAGCGCTCATCTCACCCACATTGCACTGATTATCGAAAATCAAAGCCTATGATGGTTGTTTTTTTCCTGTCACTGTTGTAGCAGTGATGGTGAGGTTTGCATGGTGGTTGATGTGCCTAGTGTTGAGTGGCAAGGATCAGTTTTCACTGTCTGCACCTCCTCCAAGGACAAGGTGGTCTTTGTTGTGGGGTGAACCTTCCTAAAGGATGCAGTTACTAATCACGGAGTCGGTAAGCATATGCGTGTGTTTCAGTTCAATCACATTTTACGTCTGGATAATCAAACTTACTTTGAATTTATACTTTGCTCACTTTAAAGTTTTCTTGTTGTGGGAATGCAGTTAGTCTGAATAGATCTATTACCCATTATGATGATATGAACGTTAGATAAGTAGGCTTATGGAGCAACCTGCAGTGTGAACAGACCGACTGATGTAACCAAGCCTAAGCTTGGCTACTACAAGTACCTCAGGTAGTTTGACAGACATAGATGAACAAACCAAAGCAAAATATGTGGCCACCCCCATTGTCACTTTTATTGTCCACCTATTGAAAAATAGACTATAACCTGTGTAACGTCAAAGTATCTTATTAATGAAAATAAGATTCCAGACGTATTAAGCAAATTTCTTATATTTGCTTGCAACAGAAGTCAGTTTTAGATCCAAATCCAGATGTCGCGGCTGGTTCTGGACCTGGCAGCCGGGGGGGGGGTTGACCCCCGAAATTCCCCATAGGTATACTGCTATTAACTTGATGGGACGTATGTCTAGTGTGTATCTATTTGCTCTTGCGCTACCATGCACAGGATGAATATGGGGTGCATAATAAACTAGTCGCTTCGGGGGCAAAATCTAATCTAAAATTCTTGGCAGTAACATATAATTTGTGAAATGTATGAATTCACACATTGGACCTCCAATAATTTGTTTAAAAAAAAGATACATCAAACTGCACTTTACTCAGTACACTATTCATACATTACTTTGAAACGTGATATTTAACGTAGCTAATGAGTTTACCCTGCAAATGTATCTTACCTTTGATGAGTTCCGAGAGTCTCTACTCCTGGAACCCGGTCATGGGCCAGGCTCGTCTGGTGCTTACTTGGTCAACCAGGCGGTTGCTGCTGGTGGCCCGCTGGCCCACATCCATCACAGCTTGATTGATCTGGTACCTCGATGTAGGCGCACCCCTACTTTAAGCTACATTAAGGCGATTTCGAGGGTCCCAGGCTGTCAGTTCTAGCATAAATACACCATATCACAGCTTAGTTTCTGGTCAGCCGGGATGTGATGCAAACGTTGGACTGCGTTCGGCTAGAACCAGCAGCCTGGTTGATCAGGCAATCTACCGAGAGGCCTAGTCTGAGAGCGGGTCGCGGCGACTTTGGCTCTTGTAATGGTCCTCAGATAAATTTCAAGATTCATGGAATTCTCTAAAGAAGTGCAAAACACTAACACGAGCATTTTGTATCCTCTGAAGAATGAGCATAGATCTAGGTTAAATCCCAGAAGTCTGCTTTTGGGAGTGGGATTGTTCCTATATAGTTGCATATATTCTAGTGCTACCCTTCACAGGAATGTGTATGGGGACCGCAATCAACCTAGTCGCTTCGACGGCAAAATCTAAATCTGTGAAGCGGTGACTCTTATTGTGAAAATAAATCTAGTGAATAAATAAATAAATAAATGACATCTTGCAGAGAAACCGCTCCCTGGCACGGAGAAATAATAGACTAGTCACGGGGAAAATACATCACCTGGTTTGATAATGTACGCCTGTGACTGTAAATAATGAGGGACGTTAGTCAGCCAGTCTGCCCCAGTCTTCCTATGAGAGCCGTAGCCCCTCCCAGACTGCTTGCACACGTACTTGGTGTATCAGGAAGCTGCTAGTCACCACCAATCTGTCTTCGTAAAAAAATGTGTTTATAAAAGAATTGAAGGTGCATTATTAAACGTCTTTTTCGTGGTTTACCCGGCCGCTGTTATATTGAAACACATGGTACTCTTAAGAACATAATGAAACTGCACTAGGCTTGTTGGTCCACGATAAGCCAGGTCCAATAACACCCACTCTTCGGGTAGATTTTTTTACGCTGTTACTTGGTTAATTTTCGGTAATTTGCATTTAGTCTCAATTTAAAATAACGTACATAGAAAAGATGAATCCATACTCTGAGCCACCATCGGTGTGGCAAAGTAGAGAATTTGCTTTTGTAGCGAACTTCCAGTCGTTTGTAAATGCAAACTGTCTTAAGAGGACAGGTTGTCACCAGATAAGACAGGTGTGTCGGACCCGAGACAAGTCTAACTTGATATATTTATTGGCGAATACGTCTCCCACGTCAAGCGGATTGAATTGAGTTTCTCGACAGCCGAGATTTGGTTCATGATTTTGTATATAATATATATATATATTATTATATATATATATATATATATATATATATATATATATATATATATATATATATATATATATATATATATATCTTAACTGGTATACCTATATTAAGAATAAGCGCTTAATTATGTTTGTATGTTAGTGTAATTTCACATTTGTACTTGTATTGAGCTGTGTATTATATGACTATTACTAAACGTCGTTCACAGTATTCAACAGATTCAGCAAGGTTGAGGGATCACCTCTGTTATTTCGTTCTTCCACCTCTCCAATATAATAATAAAGATACTCAAATGTTGTACAGGTGATGTATTCATACATGTATTCAGTTCTTGGTCTTTGAGCTTAACAAGGCGAGCACAGTAAATGTAAAATTCCAAAAATAATGTTTTATAATCTATAGGCCGCACCTGATTTTCCTAATAAACTAGAGTAAGCCGCATTGACTTCCTATAAACAAGGCTGAGCGCTCCTGATATCAGGTCTCCAACGAATTTTCTTAGATAAATTTTCTTGTTGGCGTGAAATAATTCAAAGGATGTTAAGGAATATTTTGTGTTGTCTCGTAAGTAACGTCTCGTAAGTAACGTCTCGTAAGTAACGTCTCGTAAGTAACGTCTCGTAAGTAACGTCTCGTAAGTAACGTCTCGTAAGTAACGTCTCGTAAGTAACGTCTCGTAAGTAACGTCTCGTAAGTAACGTCTCGTAAGTAACGTCTCGTAAGTAACGTCTCGTAAGTAACGTCTCGTAAGTAACGTCTCTTCGTAAGTAAGCTCGTTACGTCCGTAAGTAACGTCTCGTAAGTAACGTCTCGTAAGTACGTCTCGTAAGTAACGTCTGTGACGTCTCGTAAGTAACGTCTCGTAAGTAACGTCTCGTAAGTAACGTCTCGTAAGTAACGTCTGTAGTACGTCTGTAAGTAACGTCTCGTAGTAACGTCTCGTAAGTAACGTCTCTGTAAGTAACGTCTCGTAAGTAACGTCTCGTAAGTAACGTCTCGTAAGTAACGTCTCGTAAGTAACGTCTCGTAAGTAACGTCTCGTAAGTAACGTCTCGTAAGTAACGTCTCGTAAGTAACGTCTCGTAAGTAACGTCTCGGTAACGTCTGTAACGTCTCGTAAGTAGTCAAACGTCTCGTAAGTAACGTCTGTACTTTGAAGTAACGCCCTAGTCGTTCGAAGTAACGTCTCGTAAGTAACGTCTCGTAAGTAACGTCTCGTAAGTAACGTCTCGTAAGTAACGTCTCGTAAGTAACGTCTCGTAAGTAACGTCTCGTAAGTAACGTCTCGTAAGTAACGTCTCGTAAGTAACGTCTCGTAAGTAACGTCTCGTAAGTAACGTCTGTACGTCTCGTAAGTAACGTCTCGTAAGTAACGTCTCGTAAGTAACGTCTCGTAAGTAACGTCTCGTAAGTAACGTCTCGTAAGTAACGTCTCGTAAGTAACGTCTCGTAAGTAACGTCTCGTAAGTAACATTGAGGAACTACACAAGACTTGATCACGCCCGAGTGCTGCATTAACACTAATGTATTGGCCGTGCACTCAAGCCTCCTTACACGGCTGGTCGCACTCACTACGCTAAGCTTGACCTTTCCCGTGACTAAAAAGGTGCTTGTTGGGACTGAACGTGCTTCTCTTTGACCTTATCGGACCATTTGAAGGGCACTCATTCATTTTGGGGCCTGACCAACGTATTGTTGATGTGGTGCTACGTACCACTGACGGATTTAAGGGGTGTTACCAGGCAAGAGGGAGTGTGGGGGATAATTATGACACGGTAGCTGAGATCTTTAGCACATTGACCCTTGTTAGCGCCCTGCTTGGCCTCAGCAGGTGCTTTATATTCGTGTGTTTGATGCTCATTTTCTTTGGAGATCATTCCAGCACCCTTTTAGAACTCTTATATTCGTTATTCTGGCTTGCAATCATTGGAATGTTCTTTCAAAACCCTTTGACTGTTTTTGATTCTTTGTATAACTTTTTATATGTTTGTTAATGATCCCGTGATCGCCGTTTTCGTGGCCCTGTTTCAGACCAGACTTAAATTGCTAAGGAATAAGAACTAGGAAACAAGAAAGTGAAGTGTGCGCTGAATCCAGGTAGTAGATGGGAAGAGTTGCAACTCATCTTGCAACCCTTTGATGGGTTTCGCGAGTTCTGCTTCCACAGCCCGACCTTGAGCGAGTGCTTGTCTGGTGCTTACCTGGTCAACTAGGCTGTTGCTGCTGGCGACGTGCTGTCTCGCTTATTCGAGACAAACTAAGGACCAGCAATATTGACTCTAAAACTTACAACTGGCTTCCGTGTCACTCTCAGGACAGTAGTAAATTCCTGGATAGTTAATGTCTAGCAACCTCTTCTGTTTCCACCAGAGCTATATCTCTGTTTTATTGTCTTTTTCCTTATGGCCACTAGGAGCATGATATTGACGGTGCGGATCACGGCAGCTACCTCGTAAAACCAGATTGAAAGGATTGTCAGTAGACCATGAAAGGTTGAAATACAGTCGCATTGACAGGTGATGACAGGTAAGTTATTGCTGCCGGATCATGGCTAGTAAAAAATATAGCGGTCTCCCTATGAGGTTATGGAGGTGAGGCGGAGGGAGAGTTGAATGTAAAATGTGGCAGGAAAGTGCAAGACAGTTGGCGTGAGAATTGAGTTATTGTGGTAGCGATCCTATGGGAACATTAGAGGTTGTAGAGAGTTTTAAGGATGTGGGAGGGAAGTGGAAAGCGAGTGATTCCAAGATGACGTTTCTATAGTGGGGGGGGGGCATACAAATATTTTTAACTAAGGGTGAAGTAAGGAAATTGCGATTATCAAGTGGGAGGACAAACACAGGAAAAACTTGTGGAAGATTGAGAATAGTATATAATTACCCACATCATAGAGATTATTTGGATCTGGTAGTATAGTAAGAGGCTATAAAAGCAAAAATATAAATCCTAATATGAGCACAATATATTAATTATTGAGAAAATAGATCTTAGCCTCGTATTAAAGACAACAAGATAACTAAGTATCAGTACTAGGGTGCGAAATCCTAATATTACACATCTGGAAGATAAAGGGTAAAGGATGGTGATGGAGTCCGTGACAGTCGCTCCTTTAGCACAGTAGTACTTAACACAGCAGACTGTGACTGGAGAGGTATGGTGATACCGACAGTATATAGATCAAGACAAGGCACAATTCAAGACATTTATTGAGGAAATGGTTCGCCGTAAGTGGCTTCCTCAGACTGAAGAAGCCACTTGTAGCAAAACGTTTCCTCAATAAATGTTTTGAACTGCAACAAACTGTGTAGTCTAAGCATTGACACTGACAATCGAAAAGATTATAGAACTTAGTGTATATTTTAAGTTTCCCAAACCTTAGTGTTTATACCTTTGAAGAGTTTAGAGAGTTTCTCTACTCTCTTATCCCGGCCATGGGCCAGGCTCGTCTAGATTGTAGATGTTATCTTAATTCACACCCCGACTTTTTTCGTGATGGTAAATGGGTATCTAACAATGTGGTCATAGTATATCAGTGTCGGCAAGAGGGATGACAGCAGCGGCCTGGTATCCCCTCGAGCAAGACCATTGCCGCCTGCAGCACTGGTGGCACCCACAGCTGGTACATGCGCAACAAGAACCTTGCCCGCCAACTTACAAAAACGTGTGATGTCATTGCCACTCTGGTGGCAGGCGGAGAAACATGCTAACGATGCTCCGCACAAAATTCCTTCATGTTCATGTAATTTGTTTTTCTTGGCCCGCCTATTTTGTTAATATATGTGACTGGGTTTATCCAAGAGAGGCAAACTCCTTTTTTATCCTGGCGTCCTTGTATGTTTAAACCGATGGGGACAGGCAGTGATTTGGGATTTTGTTTTTCTCAGTTTTTCAAAGGGTTCAGGGGTTTTGATGGTGCTGTAGCTGTCATAGGACACTACTTAAATATTTACCCCTCAATAAAGCATTTAAATTATTGGGAATTCCTTTAAATTAATAAATATGTACTCACTGGAGCGGACAAAAATGATAAATATATACCTGGAAAGTACTTGAGGGCCTTGTCCCAAATCTTCACACTAAAATCCTTTGGAGAACAACCTAGGAAGTTTGAACCAGTGAAGACCGGCTTGACTTTGTATTATTCCATTTTTAACTTTTTAGCTGCATTATATATCTCATTATTATTAAATTTATTTGGTATATATCGTGTAGCTTTTAGAGAACCTTGTGCCTTAAGTACAGGTATAATGTTAGTATTAATACCTAATCAGTATTTTACGCCTGCCAATCCTGAACTGTATAATATTAGTATAACAGTGAAAAGGTATTTAAATATATGAATATCTCAATTAAAATTTTAACCACTATGCCTTTTTTTGTAAAGCATGGTGGGTGGTAGATCTTTTTTTTTCGTCTACAGTAACCACTGCTGAATAATTCATCAGGGTATGGTGCGACCATGCATGTATTTTATCTTTGAAAATTTGTAAGTGTGTACTTAATTTGAAACATTGATTATAGGTATGTGGGTAGACCTAGCAGCAGGGTCTGACTACGTGGATAGGCATTATATTGTGCTTGGGAACGTTAATAAGCATCGCAGTGCCTGGGAATGTAGGGAGGCCGGCCGGCCAGTGTGTCTGGGAAGGTAGTTGACAGCGCTTGGGTGGTGGCAGCGAGGCTGGTTCACACGCCATTGGACCTCCTAAAGGCAGCCCTGCTGGCACTGCACTTGGCTACCCTTTTGAGGCTGCATTAACAATTAATTGCTGTCAGGGTTGAAGACCTTTTTAAGTAACCCAATTAACATTGCTTTTGTGGTTATGTAAGTTGTTTCGTAAATGTGTGGGCATTTTTTTTTATTCGATTTTAGCCCCTGATTTCATTAAGAAATTGTACCTACCCTCTCTTTCCTGGGATTGAACCTCATTGCCACCTATTACCCTTCCCCAGACGTATGATCCCTACATAAAAATCCAAATATTCTTCCTCGAAGCTTTATCTACTACTCCGAGGCTATGGGTCCCACAAATTGCACGTAAGGTGGACCCCTTTATATATATATATATATATATATATATATATATATATATATATATATATATATATATATAATCTCAATAACACTGCGACTAGCCAAGGAGTCGAACCCATGCTGCTTTGGTTCGCTTCATGGTGAGCGAAAACACATGACGCTCTAGTCCACGGGACCACACAATCCTCAAGAATGACGCACCCAGCCAAGCTAATTTCATTCTACTCCTTGTTTGGTGTACTAACCCAACATGGGAGTAGAATGAAATTAGCTCAAGAGGCATCCACACCACCGTATGCCCTCGGATGACGGTACAACACCTAGCTTGGCTAGGTGCGTCATTCTTTAGGATTGTGTGGTCCCGTGGACAAGAGCGTCATGTGTTTTCGCTCACCATGAGGTGGGCCAAAGCAGCGTGGGTTAGACTCTTGGCTAGTCTGTGTTATGGATCAATACCACTAGTTCGTAGTACAGTAATATATATATATATATATATATATATATATATATATATATATATATATATATATATATATATATAATATATTCGTGTGTGTGAATGTGTATAAAAAATTTCGTATTTCCAGGCTTTTCTTAAATTTTTATTTTCATATTGACTTGTTTTTCGTTGCTAGCAAATACCACTGGTGGGTGTGGTAAGGCACGACACAGTACCGCTTTTCACTAGTTCATTGTACTCAGTTTAATTAAAAAGAGTGAAACTGACGTGTCGAGGCGCGTGTTGTTTTATCTAGTTGAGTATTTCTCACTGTGGGCCACCGGTGGCACTTATTTTATTTTTACGGGTATACAGCTTCATTTTTTATTTCATGCAGCTACAATAAAGCGTGAGTGAAGCAGAGGAATACAGAGCTCTTCGTAATGTTGATTTATAGATGAGGGATAATCGGTATAGGTAATTTGAGTTATGCTCTGGTGGTGGTAGTGGAGAATGGCTGCAGGAAGCGGGGAGATGATGTGGGTTAGTAGTAATTGTTGCTTGTGTAGTGGTGGTTTTTGCGAATGTTTAGATTTTTGTCACATACAAGTCATTATGCTTTCCCATATATCATGGCGGTTTGTTATCGCACTTGGTTTTGTGGTGTACATCCAACTGTTATTGTACATGCCTCGTGGGATGCTTCTTGGTACTGTTGCAGTTTTTATGTGGCGTAATGAGGGAGGACGAGCTAGCTAATCCTTGTGTGATTGTGGTCAAGGTCAGGCACCGCCTGTGTCCTCCATCCCCAGTCTCTATTAGTAAAACATTTTACTCAGGAATTCGGTTGTCTTTGTGGTGAACGTCCACAGCGTTCACTACTTGTTGATATACACACTGAAAGGCATTTCTTGTGGGATATATACTGAGATTAATCTTTTACTCTGTCAGTGATTACGTTATTAATGGTGGTAGCTGATAGATCTTTAAATGTAGTCTCCATCGTATTAAACTAAAGTCCTTCTGTTTTAGAGACTTTAAAAATAAGCCTTTTACAGCACACCTCCATCCTGGGCCTCGACTCGTGGCACAGTACGAGTGTAATCATTAAATGGTCCAGGAATATTGTGGGCTATAAATATCCAGTGAATAGTTTAATCTGAACACTTCACAAAATCTATAAATCTCTATAGCCAGTTTCACAAAGGTGGCAGCAAAACCGTGGCAAAGAAACTGATATGACATTATCAGTCTTAAAAGAATTCTAAGATTAGAAGGTACTGTATGGTTCTGTCGGGGTTATTATTTTCCCATGAATGTAGTAATAAGAATAAGATTGGTAGACACACTGAATCACATTATTTCCACGACAATTAAGTAGAGTTTAGAGCACGACACTTGCGCCTCGTTACTTAAACCTGCATCACATAATTTTAGACATTGAAATGCTATTAGACACTGATACGACAGGTTGAAATTCCATGTGTGAAAAGTTAAACATGCCAGTCACAACTAACAATAATTGCCCTGCAAATTTCTACACGAAAACTGAATGCTGGAATCTCCAAGCCTCTCCTAGAAAAGCGTTACTCATCTATATAAGTGGTATCCCTGATACTTTTTTACAAAGCTACAATTACATTATACAACGAATCGCATAAAGATCAGTAGATTAGACATTAAAACCAACACTAGACGAGCTTGGCCCAAGGCCGGGCTCCGGGAGTAGAGAGTTACTCATCAAAGGTAGGTATAACAAATAAGTCTTCCTAACTGAAAAAATGTAGGGCTCTGGTTAAGTTAGATTAGACCAAGGTGTGGCATAATGCAGTTGTAATTGTCTCGTGGGTTAAAATATAGGTCGCCAGACACAATTTAGGGTGTCGCTTTCGTGTGTGCATGCAGTTGTGGGTCAAGTACCCTCCTGATGTCCGTCTCAGCACGGGATGGAAACTCGATATATTGCTGGTACCTTCCTCTTCGTCCTCCCACTGCAGCTTCGTAACCTTTCAGCCCCCTACCTTTTTTTTTTTTTTTATCAGTTCAGGGGTCTACAAGGGTTAGACTTAAGTTTGTTTATTTTCCATCTTAGCTTATTTCGAAGACTGGTTCTAACAATATCATAGTGTTTAATACTACAGCTTATATAAATGCAACAAAGTGAAGTTGGGGAAGGATATGGACCAGAGATACGGGACTTTAATTAAAAACGTTTGTTTCCTATTTGCCCTCTTCTGTCCCTACGTTCCTATTCCACTCTTCTCCATTTCGTTGTTCGTCGTAATATTCATAATGGAAAATTATCAGACGGGGATCACTCATGATCCGCCACTGGTTCAATAGCTTCAGTGATTTGTATTAAACGCTTAATAAAGCATAGTTTAAGGTGTACCATTGAGATTGTTACTTTTTTTAAATATCACAGGTAGAACCCTCGGCTTTTATTCACTTGCCTACTTCACATATGTGCCTTTTCTAAAACAGCCGCCTCCCACTTCCTTCCCGCACCACTCGCTGGACCTTCCACTGTATTTTTACTGACCCCGTGGGACTTGGCCGCTCCATGCCAGTTCAGACACGGTCGAAGCCTTTTTTTTTTTTTCTAGCCTTGTCATTTTTTATGTTGATTACCACTCGTCAAGCATTTCCTAAAAACAATTTGAGGCATACATAAGAGTTATAGTTATAATGCTAGGTTAGAAATTCATGTAGACTAGTGGCATTGTAGAGTATTCATGGCTCTACGTAGCGCAGAGATGAAGGATAGCGTGTTCGGACCTCCCCCCCCCCCCACACACTATTGTGCGATCCTGTAGTCTTCGTTTTGCATTTCAGGAATCATTGAACCATCTGTCCAGGTGATAGAGTAGTCCTCCCTAGCACAGCAGTTCTGCCACCTGACTACTGATAGATCGATGCCCATATACTATATACTTTTGCCCCCATTTTTTTAGTCTCTTAAAAAAATAAAATAATCCTCCAGTTGCTACTGTGTAGATCTCCGTGGCAACTAGAAAGTATTAAAAATTATTTAGCTGCTTCATCGCGTTGGAACTGCTTTTAACATGCTCGTGTGGCTGTTATAGTTATTCCAGAGTTAGGTAGGTATTTCGCCGTCAGGTGTAGCGTTGTGTTAATGGACTTCTGCGACTAGCTACAATCTAATTAAGACAGTTAAGAGTAAATGCTGCTCTTTTCCGAGTAATGGGTAGTGGAATCAGCCTACCAGTGACTGCTGTAATTAAGTTTCCTTTAAGAAAATGACAGTTCTAAATGGCACAAAAGACGAACGGCCCCCTTCACACCCCGTCTCCGCACGATCCTTTTCTCCATCTCTCTCTAAGAAAACTTATTGAAGTCTTCCCTTTCCCCCCCCCCCTCCACCAAGCCTCGTAGCTAAGTAAAAAGAGCAGCTCCTGAAAAGCCTCCCTATTTCCTTTCCTGATGGAGTTGGCGCCCCTCTGGAGGCCGGCATAATATCCGAAAGGGAGGGAAGAGTGGCGGAGCACCACTACAATCTAGAATTTTTGCTCTTGAAACTATATTGATATGCAAACTGGCCACTTGAGATGTAGCAGCGTAAAGTGGATTTCCTCTTAAGATAGTTCTCTTGGTCTTTTGGAAAGTTTGGTCAGGCATTTAACGGTAAACTATAGGTACAGGTACAAGCACTGTTAAAACTGTTTGACCGATGCAATATAGAAAAACACGCTTTTTGTGACGTCGTATTTATAATCTTCCTTTATCGGAATATTTATATATTCTCTCTGGGCAAATCTGGAAGGAGTTCCAAAACATTCTTGAGGATAGTAATAAATACAATGAGGATTAAACTGCTCGTGAAAATGAAAGGCAAGAGAGCGAGTGCTGCAAACTGCTCAGTATACTTGTAATAATATACATACATACTCAGTGTACTTCAGTATCCCAGCGTCGGCAGCCTTGTCGGTCAATCCGGTTCTCTCAAAATATTTATTCAGACTAGACTAATGGTTTACCTTCCTAGAGGGTCTTCTTAAGGTCATCGCCCCTAGGGCTCCCGGTGGAATCAGGGCCTGATCAACCAGGCAGTTTCTGCTGGCCGCGCGCAGTCCAGCGTACGAACTATAGCCCGGCTGCTCAGGTACTGATTTTAGGTATCTTCCAGTTTCTTGAAGACAGCTAGGGATCTGTTGGTAATCCTCCTTATGTATACGGGGAGGCAACATGTTGAACAGTCTTGGGACCCTGACACTTACTGTGTATTGGGATGTGTTCGTTTCTGTATTTTTTTTACCATATCTAGCATTAAGACTTAACTGCATTTATGAAGGAATTTAATCGTCAGGACACATGGCTCAGAGCTGACACATGTTTGAGAGATTGGAATAAACTGATGAAGATAATAATGCTTATTAGAGACGACTGTTATGTACTCATGACTTTATTTCTGGCTTGATTACAAGTTTCTTATAACTAAGTCGCTTAGTTTTAAATTTAAAAGATTTAAATTATATTAATCCAAAACACTTTAGCTTTTAGTAATCTCGAATTGTCTTTTTTTTTTTTGTTACGGATTATTCAACACGACTTGAGGGCAGGAATACATTAGTTGACCTTATTTAAACTGGAATAAACAATTTCCTATGTATACTTTATTTTCAGCATATATTAAGAGGCCCTTAAAAAGGTTCTTCCTACTTAAGATGTACTTAGTTTGGTTTTTATTTTAACCCACATCGCTGCATAGTATTAGTGATCTGATGGGCATTTTATGGTGAAATTTTGTCGCGCTCAAACGTTCTCATCGGTATTCCTATAAAGTTTTATTATTCATGCAATATGTTGAAATGTTTGCGGTCTGCCGTCTTTCTTGTTTCAGCAGCGGCTAATTTCTTGGTGTTTATTTGTGCTTATTCTTTTGTCAAAGTGAATTTCGATATTATAATTATTAATGATTATATACTTGCTTGATAATTACATTAAACCAAAGATGACATTAAATTGTAGAAGGTTGACACACGAAATTGCCCAGCGTAAAGTTTTACTCTCATGAATAGCTCCTAAGGGATCTAGGTTAGGTGGAGTCATGAGGAGTGGTGGGCAACGCGGGAGACTGTGTCCTCCGTCAGGAAGCTCTTAGGGCGGAGATGGCTCGCCAGCCCTACGCAGCCTGCCCCAGCCATTCATTGGGCCGAGGGCAATTTATTAAACTTGCCCCCCGGGCATTCTTAACCCGTGCTAACTTGTCGTTCTGGAGGAGGGATCGTGGGGCAGGAGACGACGAATGGGAAGCGTCGGGATGGAATAGTAAAATCCGGCCGCCAGCACCCGCTGTTAAATGTTCCTCGGCTGGTGCAGCCAAGCCAAGAAACTGCTAGTTTGGAACACAGCTGCTCAAACAAAAAGGTGGATTAAATTCCACGAGACTGGAAGGAAGGACAGGAAGGAAATTCTGCAAGGGTGGAAAAATAATGAAGTTTTCTTAATTGCGAAGTGGTGCTTTGGCGAGTTGTTTAGTTTGTGGACCTGGCCTCGCCAGAGTTAACTATGAAAGTTAATAAAGCTTTAGCAGTGCCTGGGATCAAACTTATAATATTTGTCTTAGAACGTGGTGAGAATGTTTAGTATCTTAGAATTGAATGTAGGGAGTTTCGACAAAGGAAACTTCCAGCAGTATTACTTAACCTTTATCCATATCAAACCTAACAGAACCTGACCTGATCTTCACCAAACTTAGCCAGACTAACATAACCTAATGTAATCTAAGTACCTAACATTCAAACCTGCCAGAGTAGTCCGTCTATTCGTAGAATTATAGACATTCGTGGATTTATCAACTATTTTCAAAGCTCTTCAAAATACTTGCTTCGATGACAATACTTACCAGGTTGTAATATATATTTACAGTTAAACTAAAACATATCCATAGGTCTTGTAATTAATTCACTTAGGGGAGGAACCTTTAAGACGACGTTTCCCTCAGTCCTGGACCCTTGTCAGTGATCCAGGGCGGAGCGAAAAGTAATAGTTTCCTCTCTTCAGTACGACTTTTTGGTGAATTGTTCCAGCCACGGGATCGAAAAACATATTAAGTAATGCCAGAAAATAGAAGAAAAACGTGGAAGCAGGAATGAAATTGAAAAACGAACACTTTATCTTATAAACGGATAGAACTGGGAAAATATGAGATCCAGAAATATCGGAACTGCAATAGCAAGGCGAAAAATGGGACAGCTAGTGCCGTGCCAACTGACTATATTGTCGGCTCTGTTGCTGACACAAGGAGACGCCAAGCTGACACTTAACACACGTCTGGCAAATTTTATGACGTTCGGTAAAACACAGGAAACTGTTTTTATGTATTGAAAAATCTTAGGATTTTTAATATTAGCTGTAATTATTGTTCAGTGGAATAAATGTAGATTGATAAAACATTCAGCTCAAACACAAAGGAGTGTTAATATTTAAAACCATAAAGATCGTAGGCTTGCAGAAAATTTGGTTGCAATAGTGTATTACTAGGTGATCATATAACCTAATTGATGAAATAAGGAAGCCTCATTCTAACAAGTCACGTTCAATTCATTTGCAACTTAGAAAAAAAAACTTGTTTAAGTGGACAATTTACTTCTTTCTATTGGTGATTGTTTGAGGCTAAATAGTTGAGATTGTTCCCTGCGAAAGGTTTGTGTGCGGTTGTTTAATCGTGGTTGCTTCTGGTTGGGTCACTGTGACGCCGGAGTGTCTGGCTCCCATCAGTCTCGCTCGCTGCCACAAGTTCTAACTTTTTGAAATGTTGCTGCTGCTTTCTGATGAACTTAATAGAAATGGAAAGATAACCACATTTTAAATATTTTTATTTGTATGATCTTCCTCTTTTTTCTTTTTTTTTTTTACAATAGTTCAGGGCAATTCTTCTTTTGAATACTTTAAAATACTGTTAACTGAAAATGTCAAAATCAGAAAGTGTCTTTTCGTTAAAAGAAAGTTGAAGAGGACGGTTTGAGAAAGAAGAGGCAGCGGCGGCGAGTGTTATTTACGCAGTGTTGGGGCTGGAGATCCAATTCTTATAATGGATATTGAATTCCTTCGTGTGGGGCTGGTGCCTCGGTAAACTAGGATTGTTTGGGGGGAAGGGAGGGCAGGCTGGGGGAGAGTACACTATTTGAGGGATCTTCCACCGCCTCCCTCAAGAGCGTTTATATCTGACAACTTGTGATGAAGGTCTGATTTTCTGGGGTGGGGAGGGGGGAGATTGTTTTCTGACCAGGAAACTGTCTTTTGATTTTTCATAGATACTTTTTCTGTACATAAAATAGATTTAAGGTAATGATACATAATCTGCAAGCATTCTAGCAACCATTAATAAAAAAAAAATTATACGCTCACAAAATAGCACATTATGTATAAATGCTTTTTGTTAATTTGTGTTTGTTCCCTTTTCATGGGGATGGGGGGAAGGGGGTGCCTTGATGCTGGCGAAGGACTCTTTATCCAAGGAGTTAGGGTTAACTTTTTCTTTGCCTGATTTGATTACCTATTTCTCCATATGTATGCTTTCTGTGCGCTTAGTGCTGCCAAGATTACTATGTTGATACTAATTGTGATAATAGATTGATGCTAATAGTAATAATATCAATGTCAAGTGTATTTCATAAATTTTAATTGTGAAAACATTAAATTGATAGTTTTAATACAGATATTAATAGTAATGGTTACAAAAAAGTATAAGGAAGCGTATGATTTGTGGTGGTATTTATGTTTATATATAATGTTTTAGGTATAATTGATCAAATAAGCGAAACCTGTCCCAGTAATGTATATTTTGGGGAAAAATCTTATGCCTTGATATATTTTTTTGTGAATTAACAAGGTACACAAGTTATGGATTTTCATTACATAAACTTAGCACGCTAATAATCTAACCTTGCTAAGATTACCATAATCTAATTGGCCTTATTGAACGCCAATTAAATATATTAATAACACGTTTACCGCTTTTATAAAGTGGGTGATGCAGTTATCTCCTGTTATTATATACTTAAGAGAAACTAAAATAAAAAGTGTTAGTGTGGGAGGCAGCGAGCTCTTCCTGGCGGCCTTTGATAGTTTGACAGCAATGTACCCAAGTTATGGTCCAACTTTTCCTTTTGTTTGCTCCGTGACTATTTTGGTCATAGCTGGAAAACACCAGCAATGCTGCGAAGATCGGGACTTTCAATGTATTTGTTCTTAATTCAATTGTAGTCCAAAGAAAAAAGTGAGGGGGGAAAAAGTATCGAAAATCAGACGGGTACTGCTAGGCGCACGTAAATTGTTTTGCTAGTAAAACGTCTCCTAGAAATTTCCTTTCTTTTTCAAGAGTGTTAAAAGTTTGAAATCTATTTATCGAGCTAAAGCCGCGAGACAGGAATGAGAGAAATTTTGAGTTATTGTTGGAAAAGAGTGGTTCTAAACAGAATTAGCACCACTTGGGAAATAAGTCGATATATCAGTATTATGGAAGAGCGTAGATGAATGGTTCAGAGAACCGACAAATTGTTAAATTAGACACATATGCAACACTTGGGTATCTTTATTGTGGAAACGTTTCGCCACACAGTGGCTTCATCAGTCCAATACAAAGAAGAAAGTAGTAATAAAAGGAGGAGTTTGAGGTAATCAGTCCCTCGGCCTGGAGTCGATGTGTTCAGTCCATCAATCTTGAATTAAATACAATATAAGGCAAATAGAAGTTCCTTATATACTGTAGACAGGTGAGATGAAGCAGGAGGAGGCGGGGTCATAGTAGTATCATCCACTAGTCGAAGTAAGTCCTTATCCAAAGGTTTGGACAAATGTTGAAGAATCCTTTGTATCAAGATCCCAAGAGTTGCTGTGTCAGACAGGATGTAGATGAATGGTTCAGAGAACCGACAAATTGTTAAATTAGACACATATGCAACACTTGGGATCTTATTGTGGAAATGTTTCGCCACACAGTGGCTTCATCAGTCCAATACAAGAAGAAAGTAGTAATAAAGGAGGAGTTTGAGGTAATCAGCCTCGGCCTGGAGTCGATGTGTTCAGTCCATCAATCTTGAATTAAATACATATAAGGCAAATAGAAGTTCCTTATATACTGTAGACAGGTGAGATGAAGCAGGAGGAGGCGGGGTCATAGTAGTATCATCCACTAGTCGAAGTAAGTCCTTATCCAAAGGTTTGGACAAATGTTGAAGAATCCCTTTGTATCAAGATCCCAAGAAGTTGCTGTGTCAGACAGGATGTAGATGAATGGTTCAGAGAACCGACAAATTGTTAAATTAGACACATATGCAACACTTGGGTATCTTTATTGTGGAAACGTTTCGCCACACAGTGGCTTCATCAGTCCAATACAAAGAAGAAAGTACAGTATATAAGGAACTTCTATTTGCCTTATATTGTATTTAATTCAAGATTGATGGACTGAACACATCGACTCCAGGCCGAGGGACTGATTACCTCAAACCCTCCTTTTATTACTACTTTCTTCTTTGTATTGACTGATGAAGCCACTGTGTGGCGAAACTTTCAAATAAAGATACCCAAGTGTTGCATATGTGTCTAATTTAACAATTTGTCGGTTCTCTGAACCATTCATCTACATCCTGTCTGACACAGCAACTTCTTGGGATCTTGATACAAAGGATTCTTCAACATTTGTCCAAACCTTTGGATAAGGACTTATTTCGACTAGTGGATGATACTACTATGACCCGCCTCCTCCTGCTTCATCTCACCTGTCTACAGTATATAAGGAACTTCTATTTGCCTTATATTGTATTTAATTCAAGATTGATGGACTGAACACATCGACTCCAGGCCGAGGGACTGATTACCTCAAACTCCTCCTTTTATTACTACTTTCTTCTTTGTATTGGACTGATGAAGCCACTGTGTGGCGAAACGTTTCCAATAAAGATACCCAAGTGTTGCATATGTGTCTAATTTAACAATTTGTCGGTTCTCTGAACCATTCATCTACATCCTGTCTGACACAGCAACTTCTTGGGATCTTGATACAAAGGGATTCTTCAACATTTGTCCAAACCTTTGGATAAGGACTTACTTCGACTAGTGGATGATACTACTATGACCCCGCCTCCTCCTGCTTCATCTCACCTGTCTACAGTATATAAGGAACTTCTATTTGCCTTATATTGTATTTAATTCAAGATTGATGGACTGAACACATCGACTCCAGGCCGAGGGACTGATTACCTCAAACTCCTCCTTTTATTACTACTTTCTTCTTTGTATTGGACTGATGAAGCCACTGTGTGGCGAAACGTTTCCACAATAAAGATACCCAAGTGTTGCATATGTGTCTAATTTAACATTATGGAAGAGCGTAACCCCAGGTGTCGTGTCTTCCCTTGTTGGCTGATTTACAATTGTGTTCCCGGTAAAGTTTGGGAAGGTGTCACTAACTCTTTCTTACCTTGTATTCTTACAGAAACATCGTCTACAATATCAGTGTCCACAACCTGGAAGAGAACTTCAGTCAAGTAAGTTATGATTTGTGTTTATACGACATAGTTGTACACACAGGTGTCTTGTGTAGGGACATGGGTTTATTGATACTTGGTTAGTCAATAGGCTCTCTTGACTATCCAGATAGTCGATAAGTTTTAACCATCTCATCTATCGATAGACGCATAGATTTCAGCCTTAAAAAAAATTATATATATATAAAGTCATGGTTCCGAGGTATATTTTTGTATTGGTATTAAGTTTGATTAGTAAATATTAAATACATATAGCTCTTATATATTAATGTATATTACGATTAATAAATTTAATTGTAAACAAATTGGGTCACTAGAACTCGAGGAATGGCTAATAAAAAACTTGTACACGTTTACGCTAATTAAATTAAAAGTGAAACTGTCCACATTTTCCAGTTTCTTTTTTTAGCAGACAACTAAAATGTCTCGGACTCTTACCCAAATCCCCAATAGCATTATTCCCGTGGTGTTGGCATACCATTACCGAGGTCTCCTAAATCCCACCGATATAGCAAATCCGGGGGTGAGCCTGGTGGTATCGGCAGGCGGGTCCATTTCATTATTCTGGAGGCGTGATAGAGCCTTCTTGATGGCGCGTCACACCCGAGGCAGCCTATCACAATCCTCTCTCCTTCCGCAGAGCCCAGGCATCTTTAGTAGGATCATCATGCGGAAAATGTCATGTAATTATGTGATTTATAATAGTTGCGCTGAAAAAAAACACTTAATGGAGTATGAATTACATAGATTAAGGTGGAATCTGCGGTGATGAGTTTGATAATCTCCCCAGCATGAGGTTACATAAAGTAGGTATACAAGAGGGAGGGTATCTGGGGTTTAAAGTAAAGCTTTGTGCTGAAAGCTACTTAAGTAGGGTAGGTGGGTTATTTTCAGGGCAGGAACCTTGACTTTACTCCACTGAAAAAATATAAATGTGCTATAATGCGATAATTGCTCGGTTTCGCCCACACAATGGCCCAGACAGATCTGTTGGAGACTTTATGAAGCCCACTGTGGGCGAAACGTTGTCAGTCAAGGGTCTCATCATATTGCATTTCTCTTTTTCCATCGTGTCGATATTTTATACCATTCATCTCCAGTTTACTGCCGCAGCGACTGCTCAGTATTAATGTGAAGTCTTTTATGCTGCCAGTGGTGAGGAAGGTTAAAAAATTATAAACTGTCAGTATAAAATGGCGACTAAAGTATACTTGATGGTTAGAAACAAGGTATGGTCCAGATGGCAAATAGGCCTCGACATAAATACACATACAGGCATGTCCCGCTTTACAGCGCTTCACTAATAGACATTTTCATTTATACCCATTCTTCATTTATTCACACTTCTACAGTAAATATATTCATCACTCACTATATGCTAAGAATGAAAATATTTTGTGTGTGTGTACTGTATATGCACTTTTTAGGCCTAGCTATATTGCTCACTTAATGAGTGTAGACATGTTATCAGGCTTTAATATGCATTTGAAAGTGAATAAAAGATTGATTCACTTTACAGCGATTTTAGCTGTACAGTAGCCCGGAACCTAACCTGCTGTATAAACGGGGCCCTTCTGTACTCGAATTTCATGTAAGTAAAAAGAATACATATGAAGTATGGATTGGAATTAAAATACGACACGTTGCAAAAGTTAGTGTTGGAATAAACTGTAGCCAAGATAAAAACTTTTGGCATTTAACAGAAAAGTAAAGATCCCAAACTATTGATCAAATGTTGAAAGAAAATGCCTGGAAAAAATGTACAAAGAAACCCTGGAACTCCAGGTAACAGGCCTAGAAAAGCAAAACAGGCAAAATAAACTACAAAGATAATTGAAAACCATGAAGAATCTCGTATATCTCAGGCTAGGAACTTTATCAAGGCATTAATAAAATCACGTTGAAGCAACACTGGATCCTCCATAACGTCCCTGGGAATCTGGGTTAGAATGCCGTGGTGGGAATCATTGAGCAGTCTGCCCTTCGGGGAGGTGATGGGGCTGGTCACAACATCCTTGGGACAGGAGGGGCCCAGGGCTTGCCTGGTGTCATGCTCTTAACTGGACACGTGATACATGGCTTCCTCTCCCCTGAACCATGAGGGCCGTCACATAATTTTGCATGACGAGTTTATTCGCAGTTAGTGATGGTTTGTGCCTTCCTGCTATGGTGTGTATGGTTGGGGATAATGGGTGCATGTATGTAAGGTGTGGGTATGATTCTCTCTCTCTGTATTCCATTTCATTTTCCTTCTCTTCCTCCTTTTCTGATCCCTCCTCTCTTTTACCCCTTCCCATTCTTCCCCCTCTTTCCCTCTCATTTTTTCTCTTATCCCTCTTTTACTTCTCTCCATTGTTCCCCCCTCTCCATTGTTCCCCCCTCTCCATTGTTCCCCTCTCCATTGTTCCCCCTCTCCATTGTTCCCCCCCTCCATTGTTCCCCCTCTCCATTGTTCCCTCTCTTCCTCTCCATTGTTCCCCCTCCATTGTTCCCCCTCTCCATTGTTCCCCCTCCATTGTTCCCCCTCCATTGTTCCCCTCTCCATTTTCCCCTCTCCATTCTTCCCCTCTCCATTCTTCCCCCTCTCCATTCTTCCCCCTCTCCATTCTTCCCCCTCTCCATTCTTCCCCTCTCCATTCTTCCCCCTCTCCATTCTTCCCCCTCTCCATTCTTCCCCCTCTCCATTCTTCCCCCTCTCCATTCTTCCCCCTCTCCATTCTTCCCCCTCTCCATTCTTCCCCCTCTCCATTCTTCCCCCTCTCCATTCTTCCCCCTCTCCATTCTTCCCCCTCTCCATTCTTCCCCCTCTCCATTCTTCCCCCTCTCCATTCTTCCCCTCTCCATTCTTTCCCCCTCTCCATTCTTCCCCCTCTCCATTCTTTCCCCCTCTCCATTCTTTCCCCTCTCCATTCTTTCCCCCTCTCCATTCTTTCCCCCTCTCCATTCTTTCCCCCTCCCCGTCTGGTCAGGTTCACGTTCAAGGTAGGGGCTGCGGAAACGAGACTGTTTTGCCCTAAATATTAAAGATTGGATATTATTGCCAATACAAGTTAGCTTTTAATTTCCACAAATTACTCTCACTTTCGTTATTAAAGTATAATCTTCATAATTTAGTGGACAAGTAAAAGTTTAATAATCCACCGTCAGCCTTGTCTAGTTTTTTCTACACCAAGGCGGTTATGGATTTAGTTCTTCCCCACGAATGTAATAATGCGAGGCTGTAAGAAATGTATGATTTAACAGTAATAGGAATGATATTGATAGTAGACATGAGTACGGAGTTACTACAGTATTACACATGAAAACAAGAGACTTCCCCCTATCCCAAAATGAAAGCATGAAATAATTTTATGCGCAAGTTCATTGATAGCCTAGGTATATTAAACTAGGTTTTACATAAATTTCAGTAAAGTTGGGTTTACATTCACAAATAATCCATACTTGGGAAAATTTAGACGAGGTTTCGGTCCGTCCTAGACCATTATCAAGTCACAGCTGAGCGAGAAAAAAGCAGAGAAGACCTGAAGTCAGGTTGAGGAGGGGTAAGAAGATAGATGGTTCTAGAGGGAGGGGTATGATATCAAAAATCTTGCCGATATTCAGTTTTAGGCAGATATCGATGCCATCTAAATTATCCGATTCCTACCGATACCTTGAAAAACACCTTGCGCGCGCTAACAAAATGTTAATTTCAAGTTCAGGGAAATTAATGATAGATTTGAAGAAAGAGGAAAGCAAGGGCACTTCTGCACAGAAGGTGCATAGTAAGAAAAATAGCGAGTGTATGTACATTCACTGTGCCTAGGCATGAATAGACGAAAAGAGAAAAAAGGGCAGTGATAATGCGGTGGACATGAAACATAGGAGGAAGCTTGATTCCTATTAAGCTTTGGACTTCATAGACGGGGGAAATTTGAGGGCATGAAGGAGGAGTTGGTAGACTAGTGTAAGGGCCAGAGAGCAAATGCGTCATCTCTTGGTAACGTTAGTTTTGCTGTGAAATAAACACCTGGCATATCCTACACCTTTTATTGCTCATGCTATAACATATGATTAACAAATTAATTGTAACTAATTTGTTTGATGCTTTATTTTGACAGAGAATTGTGTGGTTCTCCAAAGAGCAGGACAGTTCCATGTGCTTCGATAAGGGCAAGTCGGTGGTAAGTACAATATTGATTTTATAATTTATATATTTTTTAAAGTTGTATGTTAGCTTTTTTTTAAGCAAGTCCTTTAAGTACAGTATATGTAAAGTCCTTAATTTTAGTTTGAGTTAATATTTTAAAGATTTACACATTTAATAAAGTATTTAAATATGCATTTTGATTAAATCAGTAAAATTTTCGTCTTCTTAGCCAATTAAGAGTCGAAAATGTAAAAAAATTTAGAAAAATTTTATGAACCTAACTGAAAAAAATGTTAATTGTTTTTGTCTTATTATTTGAATTATTCTAAACTTATCTAAAATATATTTAGATTGGATTTCAAAATAAATTTAGTTTATATATATAATATGTCGTTAGGTAAAGTTTTCTTTAAAGAGTCTTTTTGGAATACAAAAATTATTAATTTTACATTCAACATAATGAAAAAAATATTTATTTTAAATTTTGTAATTATAAAATATATTTAGAATGGATTTTGCTAAATTAATTCCTAGTTAAAAAGTAGAATTTCTATTCTGGTACAAATTATTAATTTTAATATAATAATGAAAAAATAACAAACATAAACAAATTAAAAGGACAATTTAAATGAACATAATACACAACACCACACACGACATATATATATATAATATAACATAAATAATACACACACACACACACACACACACACACACACACACACACACACACACACACACACACACACAAATCTATACCTATTGGTGGTAGGAGAAGTGGAATATTCAAATGGCTTCAGGAAGAAATCCAAATATTCTTCCTTGAAGCCTTTTTATCCACTAGCCAAGGAGTCGAACCCATGCTGCTTGGCCCTCATGGTGAGCGAAAACACATGACGCTTTAGACAACTAGTCGCAGTGTTGTTATTGATCAATACCACTCGTTCGTGGGTACAATATATATATATATATATATATATATATTATTATTATTATATATATATAATATATATATATATATATATAATGTCGTGCCGATTAGGTAAAACTTGCGATTTTGGCTTAAATAACAACGCTCACCTTGCCATATAAGACAAGTGAAAATTTGTGTATGCAATAATTTCGCCAAAATCATTCTGAACATAACGAAAAAAATATATTTCATTGTGGTTGTTTATTATTAAATTAATGTTAACGTATCTAAAATATATTTAGTTGGGTTAGCCTAAATTAAATTGCGCTTGTTGTAATAAGGTTAGGTAGGTTTTCAAAGTTTCTCTTGGTACAAAATTATAAATTCTTACATTAATATAAATGAAAAAAATATATCTTTAAACGTACAAGAGAAAATTTTAAAAAGGACTTAATTTTAAATGAGTTCTTGCTAATTGACCAGTTTTACCTAATCGGCACGACATATATATACTATATATATATATATATATATATATATATATATATATATATATATATATATATATATATATATATATATATATATATATATAATATAATTACAGATTTTGTTGTAACTGTGTTTAAATATAATTAAGTTTATTTTAGTTTTTACAGTATCACTTGACTTGTTTGAGAGTGTGTTGGCAGGCTTGCCTAGGCTGGCAGGGTCCTGACCTGATGGTAGAGGCAGGCAGGGAATGGCTAATGACTAAAGTAGACTTATCGAGCGTCACTCTTAAGCTAGATTCCAGCACGGCCCTAAATCACCCGATAATTACCTCGTTATGGAGCAGTGTCAACCTGTGAACTCGCTATCAGAGCAGACTGGTAATGGTGGAAGGGTTGAAGAAGGGAGGAGAGGAAAGGTTGGAATGGGTGAGAGAATTTGGGAGAGAAGGATGAACGAGGGTCAAAGGAAAAGTGAGAGGGGTCAGAGGAAAGGTTAGAATGGTAAGAGGAAAGAGAGGCTTGTGTAAGTTTACAAGATAAGTTAACTGAAGATATTTTACCTTTCATTAGCATTTGCTGCGGCATGGCCTGTAAGTTGGCGTTCTTTAATTTAGTTGGGTTTGTCTTTCACTGATGGGTGTTACTTAGTTCTCAGTCTGATATTTTACAATTTGTGAAACTGTACACGCAGGTAGTGCATAATGCATAATGCATGGAGTGAGAAGTTTTGAGTCAGGTGTGCACGCGCATCTTGACCATCCAGTATACCCTCAACCACACTGGGTTAGGTTAGGCAAGATTCGTCAGGAAAAGGGGTAATTGCTTTCTGATGCAAATCTGTCATATGATGATCCGCCACTGGGGTTTTGATCATCTGACAGAGGCCTTCCGTTGGCTTACCGATCCACCCCTTTAAAAAAATAAGATTAATATCTATACTTTATCTTGGAGATCTGAAGACTTTGAATACAAATTCTTGGGCATAAGGATTCTTTTTTTGAAAACGGGGAGAAAAAAGATTTCCTGGATTTTACAAAAACGATAAGGAAATAGCCATTGCATTTAGGAAGATGTTAATGGACATGAAAGTAGGTTTGCTCCAATAATTGTAAAGAACGGGTTTATCCAGTAACTTGTTGGAAACTGGGCAAGCCCTAGTTCGCTAGGAAGCTTTCTTCATCCTGAGAGAGCATGGTGAGTGAGCCTGTCATTATGTGAAATTATGGTGAATGTGCGGGGTGTGCTCTATAGTCACTGAGAAGGGAACAGCAGCGTGGAGATCACTGCTGTTCACATGTGGATGATAACTTACACGAGTGTTCTCATCTAGCTATGCTTGCAGGAGTTGATTCATAGACCCCTTTTGGTTCACCTTCTGTCGAGAAACTTAACCGATTACTAACCCCCCAGGGCCCAATCATACCTACTTTATCTTTAGATAATGTGCATAGAATTTGCCTCCCATTTAGTTCACATCATTTACTTAGAAACAAAAATAGTACTCAGTCCCTATCGTTTGTCTGCGTCCTTGGTTGTAATCTATGTGCCCTGTAAGTGTGCGCGCCTGTCATGGGATGTAAGTAAGTGTGTTTAGCTATATACTTATCGTGCACGTGATTTGCGTGATAAATGCTTTATTATAAAATGTGAGAAAAAATTATTTAATTTTCAGATTTTACTGAAAACATTAACAAGTATAATAATGCAATCATTTAATATATTGTATGCCTAACTTTAAAGTATGAAAAGACTGAAGGCCGGCATATAAGAGTAATAAAGATTGGTAGAATACATTATTATCTAGGTAATGTATTTAACAAATGAAGGCAGCTTACAGCGAATGCCTAGTAGTCATGTGTTGCCACTGACCAGAAAATTGCAGAACCATCGTGGTATTGCCATCATCAACCAGGGTGTGATTGGTATGGGGGCGGTGGGCCGCCAACAGCAACAACCTACCTGGTTGACAATCAGCAGGGAGTCTTGGCCTCATGCCGAGCCGCCAGAACTGAAACTCTTGTAGCAGGTCACAGGTGAATCTCAAAAGTAAACTTGAGTTTAGTTAGGATGCTGTTTGTCTTTCTGATGGTTACTTGTCGGGCAGTATCGAGCCTCGATAAAGATACTAAAATGCTAATTAAAGTTGTGTGTATGAATATAAAGCGTTAGTGGAGTGCGTGGGAGACCAGGCTCCACGGATTAAGAGGTGAACTTGACTGGTTATTTTTTCATTTCCTTTAAGAAGGGTATATACCACATAGATGTTTTCAGGGGTCAACGTCCCCGCCACCCGCTCCCAGACCAGGCCTCTTAGTGCATCATAACATGATTAACCAGGCTCTTACTGCTGGCCGCACGCAGTCCGACGTACGAACAACAGCCCGGCTGATCAAACTGATTTGGGAACTTTTGACATGTGTAACGCTAATATACAAGGCATTGATCATCTCAAAGTTTTCCGGAATAAGATTCAAAGGTGACGTGAGATAATGGGATGACACAGACACTGAAAAACATTTTTTCGTGGCGCTTGAATATTAAAATAAATTAATTTCACGCTGCAGTTTTTTGTTGCACATTTGGTGAGCCATTGAGAGAAGAATCAACTGTGTCTCAGTAAGGTCATATGTGCAGCAGACTTCAGTGACCTGCCTTTCACTTTTGCTCATGGGGTGAGGGCTCTGTATGCTTCAAGATCTTGTCAGACATCTTTAAAATTCGAGATGTGCATTACCACGAATACAGGAGCGACAGTTGTGTGTGAATATTGATGGTAGTCTCCATGAGAGTATTGTCCAATCGTCGCTGTGTGCTGCGAACTCTCCGTATTTAAAGTAAAAGAATATTTCTAGTTTACAGTTAGATATTATCACGTGTGAATGTTAACGCTGCAGCAGTATAATATGGCCGACAATATGGTGTGTCCAGATACTGATCTTGAATAGCATTGATGACTTAGATTATATTTAATAATAGCAAAAAAAATACAAGTAATAGAGAAATGCAAAAATAGTTTCTACATCTGCTTTTAGATAACATGGGGATACTATACATACACATTAACGTGACAATAGCAACTCCAACGGCATCTCTTCTTGATGGGCATAAATTCAGGGAATTAGGCTGTGATGATAAGGCAGTTCGTATTTTAACAGAGCCTTTCCATTGATGAGGTACCTACAAATATTTACTGAATGTATTCAGCTGAGCTTATATATATATATTTGTATCGTTGGCTGTTGTTATTGGAGTTTGATCGTTGTGTGATTGAGGGATTTACCTTGCTGGGATAGCCGAACCATTCTGTTGTTTGTTCATCTCTGGCGTAATTTTCTTCGGCGTTATTGGATTTAACTTTAACAAGATTTTAGTGCCTGTATTCTATTTTTGACCTAGTGTGTTTTATTTTTTGAGGGTTGGGATTCAGGTTGTACCACATTGTTGTGGAAACTTTTTTTAAGTTAATGTAGATTTTAAATAGGGTTTATTTGTTAATTTTATGTTCATAAATTAGTATAATGAAAACAGTAAAGCCCCACAACATTGCGACTACACAAAAAAATTATTTCATTACTGTCATACACTTTTACATTGCTTGTAAGTTCACTTATTCACACGCTAGGATATATAGCATCGCTGGAAATTATACTGTAACAGAAACCAAATTAACTTTCCATGTGCTATTTTCCTCTTTTAAAGACCAAGATGTTTTACTTAATTATAATGGTAATACTTTTTTTTTTTACATATTCCAATGTGCATCAGTAGGAATGCTCTCGGTCTATGATCAAAGATTTTTCTCACCTGTATTATATTTTTTAGAATATGAGGAATTTTAAGTCTTGGATGATATTCTACTTTTTTCATTCAAAATTCGGTGAGCCTTTTCATACACACCAGGTGAAATTGAGTAATTTATATCCTTTTGTCGCTTTACATTTTTCCCTCTTTTTCTCAGTAGCGTTTGTTCATAGCCGCTAGCACGTGGAAAATTGCGGCTTGAAAATGTGCTATTCATTAAGGAATTTTGTGGAGGTCTGGAGATAGGAAAAAAAAAGTGGTTTGGCTTTTGTTGAGCAGCGATGCTGACACAGGATGACTGTAAAAGGAGTAAGTTTTTTCATCACTTCAGTGATTAGGGATGATAAGTTTGTGTACGAGATGCTTCATGTATTCTGTCTGCTCTCCTGTATGTATATAAAAAGTGTAGCCTCCAGTAAATTTGGAAACGTGACTACGCTTTCAAACGCTCGTCCTGCGAGCCTTTCCACCCCATCAAAGAAAAAGATCAGCCGGGAATTACGACGCAGCATAACTTAGTAAATAAATATGTCTAGAATAAATCTTCGCGACCCGTCAGTTAGTATGAAATGACGAGGATAGACTTGTATGAGAGATGTTTATATACTTTTAGTTAACCCTTTCCAAAATAAAATAAAAACTTGCATAATAAATTAGTCTTGGTCAGGGGTTGACAAAACACTGCCCTGAGGCCATACCCGTCCAGCTAAAGAATTCTATCCGACCCGTTACTATCTAGTAATTAGTGCCTAATATTTAAGAAATAATTAATTTTGATTTTATTGTCCTAATTAGGAGCGGGTGTTGGTTAGTCGTATCTTCAAGACCTGGCAGCGCTTAATTGCACCTATTAACCTTTTGAATTAATCCCAAGGCGAGTGCACGCTAGTGCCATTTGTGCTTTAGTGTTCGTACCATCATGTGTCCGCCTGGTAGCCCAAGAAATTTAAATTTTCTTTGGTTTTGTATACTTCTGCCCGGGAGGGTAGGGATCATCTAACCGATTTCAACCTTTGTCTCCCAAATGGGTAACACCACCTACTGTTTCCCTGGGTCAGGGGTCACTTCACCTATATTTAGAGACAAAACCGAGACGAAAACTACGGAGCCGTATAACCCCTGTGGGTTTCCCGCTTTCCCCCCTAACAAGTTTTTCATCGACAAGTGTGGTCCACGTAGCATATACAAGCAGGATAAGCTGGTGATGTGGCCCACTATTCATAATTTTCTAACCCCCCTGGCCTGGTCTAAACAAACGCTTCCCAGTCTCCCAACCCCAGTAACAACATCACTAACATAACACCCCACAACTCTAAGTTTATCTGTGATTAAAACGAGGTTTAAACACCGTCATCTACTATAGAGGGCCTTGCAAACTAGGACACTAAAACATCACATTAATTAGATTACTGTGCGTGTTAATATCGGTCACTTCAGGAATTAATCAGATTTTCAGAAAGAATAATTTCTCTTGTATAATGATGGAATATTTTTCAATCTTAAGTCAGCTATATGACATCTTTTAAGGTTATAAATACTGATTAACACCGACACGTATGTAAGACACAAATGCGGTATTAGGGCAATTGTTAAAAACATTGCTCCCTTCAGGTGGGGGGTGGGGGGAGTCCATCATCAACCCATTGATTGAAAGCAGAATTCCAGGCGAGTGATAGGTCTCTTTATTAAGTGTCATAATATAACAGTATTTGTCGTACTATTACCTCGGCATAGACTGTCTTATCCTAATCTTGCTCCGAGTGGCACCCATTATCTTCAAAACTGATGTGCTAAGCTTAATGTGTTCAGTGGAATCATAGTGGAGACTGCAGGAACTCTCCTACTTAGTGAGAAATAATGGTTTACTGCAGGAGGCGTCTACCTCATTACCATATAATGAGATAGCTCTTCTTGGATCTTGTCGGCTGCACCACACCATCGACATAAACACACTCGGCATATTTTTTTTCCTGAATATTTAAAATTTCGGCTGTTCCATTTAGATTTTTTATCGAAATTTGATACACTTGCACTTTGCAGCTATCCTATTCTTTATAATAGTTAATCGTGAAAACAAAAACTAGTTACATTTCGCTGTCATATTCCATCTCACAGGGTAGATTCATACAATAAGTAGATTTTTTTTTAAATGGAACTGTAAGATTACAATAGGACAATGAGGATATCGTCAAGCAAGTTCAGTATTGCGTACTAAGTTTAGGGAAGAAGCAGGTAGTTGAAGCGATTTTGTAGTGATGGTTGCCATGTTAATACAAACAATGGCATTGAGCTGCTGTAGAAAACTTTTTTTTTACTTTATTTTTTGTGGAGGGGACGTAATTTAGTAGTGATGAAGTATTGGCTTCGAAGAATAGGGATGATTTGGCAACCTGCCAGTTTTGGCGGTTTTAAGTGTAAGATGAGAAGGTGAATATTGATTTACCACGAAGACTGGTGGCTTTGAAGATGGGTAAGTTTATTAAAATGAAAGCGGATTTAACATTTTCTTAAAGGTTATCTTTGATATGGCAAAAGTTGGCTGTTGATTGATATGTTAGTGTAATACTATGACTAAATAAAATTGTTTTTAAACCCCCAGGACGAATGTCAGAATTATATCCGAGTTCTGGCCAAGGAGGGCGAGGGTAGGTTCCTGGTATGCGGTACCAACGCCTACAAGCCACTCTGCCGAAAATACGCTCAACAGGTAAGGGAAATTCTGGTAATCAAAACGTAAGGTAATAATTTCTTAAGGTTAATATTTAATCAGCGTGTAAAAATTCAACGTAGCTAATTGGCTAATTATTGAAAAACAAAATATCCGAAAACTGAGGAATGGTAGATATTCTGTGTATTTGTACTACGCAAGTTATTTTGATGTATTAATCAAGTCAGACTTCTTAAAAATTCACGAAATACTATTTTTTAAGCAGGTTATTCAGAAATCTAACCAAATGCTTAGAGTTGAGTGCTGTTTATCAACTTATCTAGTTCTAATCTTTTACATAGGTAATTTTTGATAGACTGAAAACTCTCAGAAACACTCGAAAGTTTTTTTCTCCTTCATGGATATTTCATTCATTTTTGTCAGGTGTACCCAACCTGTTCTATTAAAATATCTAAAAATTATTGAAAAAGGAATGTCTCTAGTAACGTTGGTTTTCCCATGTATTGATCTTAGCCATTTTATCAGATTATTTCAAGTTAGGCAAGGTTTATAAACGCATTTCATAGGAAGGGTTAAGTGTATCGACAGAATTGTCCAAAAAAAAAAAAAAAAAAAAAAAAAAAGCTGGATATCGTATTTTCTCTGAAAATTTTAACTGGTTGATTTATCATTACAGTGGCTGTAGCGAGCATGATCCGATTTTACTATCATTTTTATATTAGGGTTATGATTGAATGAATGCGTGGATACGAGAGTTTGATCACAATGATACTCTGAGCGGCCGATCGAAGAGTGATTTTCCCATCAGGTATTATTAACTTTAATAGTGGGATCCAGGGCACATGATTTGGAGTGATATTAAATTTTCGTAAACATAATAGATTTCCAAGTAGACTGAAGGGGTTGAATTACGAGAGGGGCGAGGGGTAACAGACCTTAATGACATAGGACACAAGGGAGATGTGATTATAGCTTACGAAATTTTTAAAGATTCAACATGGTATACAATATGTTAGGAATGAGAGGCTTATGAGTCTCTCGGCTAGTGGTAAGTACTTTCAGTCTATGGGTGGTAAAGAAGTGGGATGAGATGGGCGAGGAAGTGGTTGAGACAAAATGCTTGTACATGTTCAAGAGCAGATGTGATAGTGCCAGAGACGAGAAATCGATAGCGTCGATCCAGGAGCAGACAAGACCAACTTGGCGCACACTAATGTTAAGTACACAGGAAGAGGTAAACAAACAAACTGGACACCATCTTTATAAAGTATATAAAGGCACAATACCGTGACTGGAACAGTACACAAATAACCCGCACATTAAGAAATTTATGACGACGTTTCTGTAAGACTAACCATTAACCAGTAAACAAACACACACACACTCTCGAAATATTAATCCTAATGCTTTTACCATTCCATTAGATGTCACTGATTTGTCTGGCTGGAAAATGGCATCATGTGGCGCAGTGTGCTAATGAGAGTTCATAGTCTTTTCCTAGTTTATAACTACACTGAAACGCTTATTTAAGACACGTTTGCTCTGCACACACTGTACGTTTAATGTATACATCCGTATACACCTTTGATGGGTGGCAGAAGGGTTCCCGATCAACCACGTTGTGGTGGATATGCGGGCCAGCGGTCCTCCAACTGCAATAACCTGGTTGACCAGACAAGTACCAGACAAGCCTGGTCCAGGCCGGCCTCCGAGAGTAGAAAAAAAACTCGCGAAACTTATCAAAGGTATACCTGAAGGGTATTCCCAGTCTATGACCAAGCCTCCCGGTTTATCAGGACCTGATTAATTAGGCTGTTACTACTGGCCGCATGTAGTCCAGCGTACAAACCACAGCCCGGCTGATGCAGCACTGACTCCAGGTATCTGTCCAGCTCCCTATTCAAGGGTTTCGATATTTTTGTACTCTGGCAACCCGGTCCTGGGCCAGGCTTATCTGGTGCAAGTCATTCAGGGAGGCAGTGACGGGCAAGGAAAATAAACCTGAAAAACTACAAGAACTTGGATAAGAAAACCCGTGAGTTTTTGTAATGGGTAAAGTAAGGCATACATAAAATGAAATATAATTCTAAATGCAAAATTGAAAATTATTAAGTGTCAGATAAGGAAAACTTTCTTGGTCATAAATTACCCTGGTGGGGGCTGACATACGCCTGGAGTTGGGTCACCACCAGAAAAAGATGGTGGCATTGAAGAGGGAGATGTCCATTTGGGGAAGACAAAGACGTAACCAAGTGGCTCGTTGAAGGAGAGCTTTGGCACCTTTTCTAGACCATTTTGGCAGCGACCACCGTTCGTACTCGACATGTGTGGCCTCACCCTCCAGCGACTCAACACCAGTAACCAGACCCGCCTGGAGAATGAGTGTTATGCCAATCGACTGTACTTGGGAAGTTGAATGTTCTAGCTCTGAGCAAAACAAAGCTGTGCAAGGGGCTTAGACATCCAGCAAGTGTGTATGAGCGTGTTATATAGGAGTGAATGGAGGCAAGTGAGTGATGGTTTTTCCTCGTTTTCGGGTCACCCTGCCTTTGTGGGAAATTCTCTCTCTCAAAAAAAAATCTATTAAACCACGTTTGGGTTTCTCCAACTTTCCACTGTTTTCATGTTTGGGAAAGTGCAGCCTGTGTATCGACCACATGCGTCATACCCATGGATACCTCGTGGAAAAACGTCCGGCACCACTCTGCGATGATTGCCAGGTTGCAATGTCCGTTAACCGTATCTTAATAGATTGCCCTGTCAATCACCGGGCATACAGAATTCACTCCGTCACCGTCCCAACACATTTACTCTGACCTCTACGAAAGTTCCACCTTTGATGCCGACTCTTGACTTTTTTAACAAACTAACTACACTGTGATTTTTAATTTTCTCTTACATTCTCCCTGCCCCCTTTAACCCCTGCACTCTCATACTCTTGCACTACTCACCTTTGTACATCCCTAATTGCAGCGCTGTATGACCCTTTCAGGTTTAGCTCTTCATTTGAACATATAATTTCACTGATGTCATGATTTTACTTATCCGGATGATCAACCATATTGGTTATATAAAATTTGTGAAGAAAACCACGTGTACAGACTTAATGATGTTGGAACTTAAAGCCGACATACCTGCCCAAGGGCTAGGCCTCGGTAGTAGGAAAAATCTTGAAACCCATCATAAGTATAGAATTCCCGAGGGTTTAGCGTTGCCTAATGAATGTAATAATCTAAAACCTTATTTTTTAAAATGGGTGCTATGTGCTGGGTACAGTATTTTGTTAACCAATACGTGGATGGTGATTATGCTAATAAGATACATTACTAAGTTGTAACAAGTCGTTATCCTCGGTAAACTTGCATTCACTTAACGTACTAATGGCCAAAGCCTTTCGGTGAGGAAATATTTGCACTAAAGCTTTAACGCTAAGAAGGGTTTCATTGCACACTTACGTATTACAAGATTGATGATACGGATATTGTTCTTGCATTGGTGAGCATGTGTACCTCTCTTGACGCTGGTGAGGGGCTCTTGATCTAGGGAATTGGATCTGTGCTCCAGTTCCCTGAATTGGGCCTGAATACCTTCCATCATTCCCCCCCATAGGCGCTGTATAATTGGACCAATTGGCATAGAAACGGAAGTAATACACAAGTGTATTTTCATATACTGCACATTTTATATTTTACTTAATAGTAGGTTAAGTTAGGCAGAGCATCTAACCTTTGCTAGAAAATGCTGTAAGTAAAATGCTAGCTGAACACTATAATATATGTGCTTTACAATCAGCATGAATTAATTACAATATACGTTTTTTACTGACAAATGTTTCATCAGTAGAATCAATTATTCACACTTAGTGTCCTTTTGCTTGCTGCAAAAACTTAAAATTGGAAATTAACAGTAGAATTTTCAAAATGTTCTCCTTTCTTATAAATATCAGCATTAAGGCAAATTAGAAAAATTATTTAGAGAGATGGCAAAAACATGTAAATAAGTCAGATATGTGAAATGTCCTATTATCTGGGGCTTTCTGCTTCATATCACCTCCATGAACCTAACCACCATGAATTATGGGGTTCAGCTATACTTGTACTGTATATGAAAATGTGATATATGTAAGGGTGAAAAAGATAGCTTTAAAGCATTTGGATTACCCCCAGAGGATTAGTACCTCAGGATAACCCAAAAAAGCTAAGTGTTATGGCTATATTCCATTTTTTTAGGTCCTCCCCTAGAATGTGATCCATGATAGTTGATTAACTTGCAAATATTTAGTGCTAGGTAACAGGATAGCAGGTGTTAGATGACTTGCCCATGTTTCACCTTGTAGTGCATTACAACCTTACATCCTCTTAGTTGTGGGCCACATGTCATAACCACTGCACTACAAGGTATTATTACTTTTAATGACGGATTCAATTAATCTAGTGTAAAAGAAATGGATTTATTGTGAAAATGAACTTTTTAATAATTTTTCTATTTTTTCCACTACCCAATAGTACTGTGGTTTACGACCCAAGAAATCGTAATGATACAATTGCAAGGGCGGGGATAGAACCCAGGATCAGAGTCGTAAAACTCCAGACGCTAGCGCTAGCCACTGGGCCAGTGGCTAGCGCGTAGGTCTGGAGTTTTATGACTCTGATCGCGGGTTCTATCCCCTCCAGTGGTATGGTTTGACTGTGCTTTAGTATGCAGGTGCCTATAATTCCATTCTATTTTGTATAGAAAATTAATGATACTTCGTACTACTATCCTTCAGTAAACTAATGTAACAGGATGTGCAGTATCTTAACTCTTTAAAATTATGTGCACCATACTATGGCTACCTTGATCTACACAATTTTTTACAAGGTTAGAACAAGAAATAATGAATTTTTAAGATAAAACTTTTAGACAAGTAGCAAACATTGTATAAGTAATTGTTCAGCAAATATATTTAGAATGGATAACAAAAAAGGCACAATACCATGACTGGAACAATATACACAACCCGCACATAGAAGACAGGAGCTTACGACGACGTTTCGGTCCGACGTGGACCATTTACAAAGAATGGCATTGTATTTCATGATGAAATAAAGTACGTATTCTAACTATGGCTGAAATATCAGTATAGTATCCAGCATTCAGAGTTTATTATAGTAGACAGTGAAATAAATTTTATATTTGTAACCATGTATTTTTTCCAAATATTTATAGGCATTTATAAAAAAAATCTGTACTATTATGCACAATAATGCATAATATTAAATCTTTATTTCTACAAGTACATAATACAACTTATACAGACCTAGCATAGTAATGTGTGGATGTGGTGTGTGTGTACTGGACCAAACTTATTTTACTTCATTTTTCCTGGCAGACTGACGGCAGCTTCAACTTCACGGAGACCAACGGTGCTGGCCAGTGTCCCTACGACCCAAGACATAACTCTACTTTCGTTTATGTTGGTTAGTGCCATGAACCTTGTAATTTTAGTACGGTGACTAATACAATATACTAGTATAATATGGAAATGGTAGGAATGGGTATACAGTGGTCCCTCGGTTTTCGTGCATCTCCAAACTCGAACACTTATGTAAGTGTATTTTCGTAAGTGCTGTTGGAAGTGTATTTTTGGGGGTCTGAAATAGACTAACCTACGTGACATTATTTCTTAAGGAAGTAAATTCGTTCGGTAATGGCACTTGAGCAGCATTCTGGAACGAATTTTCGGCGGAAACCGAGGGACCACTGTACTATATCTTCCTAGAATGCAAGAAGGCATTTGGTACCTTATAAACCAAGCTGACCTACAGATTGGAAGAGCAGGTGAATATCAATGGATATAAGAATACCCAAAACACATAAAGCAGATGGTAAAAGAGCAAGTTTGGGCTCAAGGTAATAAGCAGAGTACCCTAAGGCTCAGACTTGGTCCCATTTTATTCCTTGTATGGTATAGGAGGGCCCCGCTTATACAGCAGGTTAGGTTCCGGGCTACAGTGGTACCTCGACATACGAGCAGCTCCCAACTCGAAGAATTATGTAAGTGTATTTCTGTAAGTACTTTTGTAAGTGTAATTTTGAGGGTCTGGAACGGATTAATCTAATTCACATTATTCCTTATGGGAACAAATTTGTTTGGTATCGGCACTCGAACAGCCTTCTGAAATGAAATAAACTCGTAACTCGAGGTACCACTGTACTGTGCTGTAAAGCAAAAATCACTGTAAAGTGAATCATAGCCTTTTTTTTTTTTTTCCCCAACTTTCAAATATTAAGTAAGCAGTATATTAAGAAAGCAACATAGCTAGGCCTAAAAAGTTCATATACAATACACACATTACTTACCTTAAAATATTTTCATCTTTAGCTTATAGTAAGTGGTGAATATATTTATTGTAGGAACTCTGAATAAATGAAGAATGGCTATAATTGAAAACTGCTGTAAAACTCCAGACTGATGCGCTAACCACTGGGCCAGCTGGCTAGTTGGACAAATCTTGTAGCTAGCTGTCCCAGTGGCTAGCATGTCGGTCTGGAGTTTTATGACTGATCGCTGGTTCTAACCCTGCCCATGGTATGGTTTGTTTGCAATCGTGTCATTACAATTTTGTGAGTCACGATGACGGCTTTGAGGGGACTTAAGCTAGAGCTAGTCACGGCTACGCTGGTGGGAGATTCGTCTGTAAAAACTTGCATTTGTGGCCACAGTGGTGCCTATGCTAACCTTCCTATGGTGTATAAATATACCTAGTTGGACGAATCTTGTTGTAGCCAGCTGGCCCAGTGGCTAGCGCATCGGTCTGGAGTTTTATGACTCTGATTGCGGGTTCTAACCACGCCTGTGGTATGGTATGTATCAGTTTTCTGATGATGGACGACTATTAAAGGATAACAGCCAACGAGGACAGAGACAAGAGAAGCCAGAAAAAATTTCAGACTGCATATGTAATCATACATGTACATACTGAACTGCAGTCTTTTAGTACAAGAAGACATTAAAGTTGTGTTATAATATTTATAATACAGTTTCATAAGGGTTTTTGATTTGTTTAGTAAGTCTAATGAATATTTTATGATCTAATAAAGCTTTATGTATGCTTTTCTATTATATTAACTCTCTGATATAATGGACCTTTGTACAATTGACTTTGGAATTACAGAACAAAATCCTCTACATTGGTCAATTCGAAAATGGACAAAGTTCATTAGTTACAGAATTGTCTGTTGTAGTTATTATCACAACTAGACAGTGGCAAAAGCTAATAAGTGGGCATAAAGACATTGGTAGCAGAGGATTCTTTTAATACAATGTTTCGTCTAAGGCTGGGCCTTATCAAGTACACAGGAATAAGTAGTCCATCGCAGCCTTCATTCTTGCATCATGGACTGGGAAAAAAACCCAGATAAATAACAAAAAAAGGCACAATACCGTGACTGGAACAATACAAAAAACCACAGCTGTTACACCACGAGAATGACAGGGCCAGACACAATTTTAGAAGCAGCAGTGATCTACCTCTCCAAAACCATTGAGCAAAACATGTTGGCTGGATATATTACCCACATTGCCCATGATTTATATAATAATCATAATAAACTTGTCATCTTGCCCCACACTCCCTGCTCCTTCCGATACCTGACCTCACCAGGCTTGATTTCACAAATTATGAATGACCTGTTCTCACAAAGATCTTGTGTGACATGTCATTCTCTTAGCCTGACCCCATAATGTTTGTTTGACCTATGGGGCAGTGTATTTGCTCATTCCTGTGTACATAGTATTAAAAGGAAAGTCGTTATTCCCAAAACACCACCTGTGGTTATAATAATGACATTATTATAACTAGAGCTGAACCTCATTGTTACCCCTGACTTTCTCCGTACTTTTGTCATTGCCTTCTTGAAATTTTATGAAGTGCTGTATTTAATGAAAGCATTATTCATTTGGGAGCAAGGGGCTAGTAACCCCTTCTCCTGTATATATTACTAAATGTAAAATGGGAAACTTTCGTTTTTCATTTTGGGCCACCCCACTTCGGTGGGAAACGGGCGACGTGTTGAAAGAAAGAATTATTCATTTGATTAGCATTTACATAATACATTCAGTATACACTTCAATATTTTGTGAAACATGAATAACAGTACAAGATAACATAATAGAAGTTAATAAGAGAACTTGGCTTTTTTACAGATGGTGAACTTTACTCTGGGACAGTGGCAGACTTTCAAGGAACGATCCCTCTCATCTTCAGACACCCTCTTAAGACGGATCACAATGATTACAAACAGTTAAATGGTAACCTTGTGTGAATTTTTTTTATACAGTAGTATTATGACTTAATTTTATATAATACTGAGTAAATGTTTTGTTAGCATTTCTACTGTTTATAAAGTTCTGAAATGTTTAATGTGGAAAAGAATAAAATATTGGAAAGATATTTCTTTTGTCAGTCGTTTAAATTTGAAGTACACAGTAATGCTTTAATTTCTTGCTTAGAATTGTATTGTGAATACTTACTAGGACAGGAGAAAATTATCTTTGGTAACATTTTGCTAAAAACATTCGAACTTATCCCAGTTTGTGTTCATTTTTATTTACATATTGTTTTTTAATCATTATTTTCTTTCAGCACCAGATTTTGTGCACTCCTTTGATTATGGAGACTTTGTCTTCTTCTTCTTCCGGGAGACTGCAGTTGAATACATGAACTGTGGTAAACGTGTTTACTCTAGAGTCGCTCGTGTGTGTAAAGGAGACAGAGGTGGAGGACAGCAGCGTTTTAAGCTATCCTGGACTTCTTTTCTTAAAAGCAGACTCAACTGCTCCGTCCCAGGGGACTATCCCTTCTATTTTGATGAAATTCGTGAGTTATGCATATTTTTCTTTCTTTTCAAAAGTGAACTTAATAGAATATGAGTTTGTGAAAATACTTACAGTAAAACTTTTAAGAGGTTGTGTATTGCTTATTTTTGTATGATACATCCATTCTCTGTGGCACTAATGATGATTTTCAACTTCAGAGTCAACGACGGATGTGATTTCGGGAGTGTATGGCGGTGAAAGTCACAAAATAATATATGCTGTTTTCACTACACCACCCAACTCAATTCCGGGATCGGCCGTATGTGCGTTTTCTATGAGAGCAATTTTGGACACGTTTGAGGGATCCTTCAAAGAACAAGAGACGATAAATTCCAACTGGCTACCAGTTCGCCAGTCTGAAGTGAGATTTGTATAGCTTACTGTATTAAAAGGTTTCATTCTGTAATAATGATGAGTTATATATTTTGGTTGCTGGGTTTTGTATACTTCATTGGTTGCTGGGTTTTGTATACTTTATTGGTTGCTGGGTTTTATATACTTCATTGGTTGCTGGGTTTTGTATACGTATACAGTATTGTGCAATCACTTTTGACACTTAAATGTATTGGGGTAATTTAAGCTTTCTAATTTTTAAATCTGTTCTGCAATTTATCAAGCATGATTTCCACTTTATTCATTGAAGTAATGATGCATTACAGGTACCAGAGCCCCGTCCAGGAAGTTGTGTTGAAGATAGTCAGACTCTACCTGAACACAATGTTAATTTTGCCAAGGATCATCCACTAATGGATGAAGCAGTTCCTGCCTTTTTTTCTCAACCTCTCCTTATGAAGGCTTCTTTTGAGTAGGTTTAATTTTGTGTTATGTATGTGTAATTGAGCACTTTTTTTTATCATGAACTGGTCATGAGTTTGAGAGGACAGGCACAGCCAAGATTCCATCATATGCAGAAAGCAAAAATTTATTAAAAATTGCTTTCAAAAATAGGGTATAGAATTACACTGAGGATTGCACAGGATGTATTATCATAGCATAAAGTATAGACTTCACATTTTAGCGAGGTGGTGGCTAGAGGCTTTGGAGATGTCATGTTTGAGAGCATTGTGGGATGTGAATATTATGCAGAGAATTCAGAGTGTAGATATTCAAAAACACACTGGGGTTATTGTAAGTATGGCTAGAAAATCTTCACGTCAAATACCTCTGCTACTTTGAACTCTTTAAATCCACTTCCAGTCTGAACTGACCAAAATCATCTCACCTTCAGTACATTGGTGCTTTCCATTCTACCATTTAATACCAAGGAACAGCCAATAAAATAAGAACTATCCTAGAAAACACTTCAGTTCCAGTGTTTATATATATACAGTAGTACCTCAGTTTTCGTCAATAATTCATTCCAGAATGCTCTTCATGCACTGTTACCGAACGAATTTGTTCCTATAAGGACAAATGTAAATTAGATTAGTTCGTTACAGACCCCCAAAAATACACTTACAAAAGCACTTACAATAATACTCTCACATAATTGTCGAGTTGGGAGCTGTACGAAAACAGAGGTACCACTGTATATATATATATATATATATATATATAGATATATATATATATATTCTCCATGGGGATGTGGAACAGAATTCTTCCTCCGTAAGCCATGCGTGTCGTAAGAGGCGACTAAAATGCCGGAGCAAGGGGCTAGTAACCCCTTCTCCTGTATATATTACTAAATGTAAAGGAGAAACTTTCGTTTTCCTTTTGGGCCACCGCTTCAGTGGGAACGGCCGACGTGTTGAAAGAAGAAAGATATATATATGTATATATTCTTTTCTTTCTTCTTTCAACACGTCGGCCGTTCCCAGTAGGTGGCCCAAAAGAAAACGAGTTTCTCCTTTTACATTTTGTAATATAGAGGAGAAGGGTTACTAGCCCTTGCACCGCATTTTAGTCGCCTCTTGACGCATGGCAAGGAAATTCGTTCACTTCCCATGGAGAATATATATATATATATATATATATATATATATATATATATATATATATATATATATATATATATATCTATATCTATATCATATATATATATATATATATATATATATATATATATCTATATATATATATATATATATATATATATATATATATATATATCTATATATATATCTATATATATATATATATATATATATCATATATATATATATATATATCTATATATATATATATATCTATATATATCTATATATATATATATATATCTATATATATATCTATATATATATATATATATATCTATATATATATCTATATATATCTATATATATATATATATATATATATATCTATATATACAGTGGTACCCGGTTCTAGATGGTCCCCAAACTCACCCTTTTATGTAAGTTTATTTTTTAAATGCTTTTGTAAGTGTAATTTTGGGGTCTAAAAGGACTAGTCTATTTTACAACTTTTCTTAAGGAGATAAATTCGTTTGGTAATGGCATGAACAGCATTCTGGAATGAAAAATATCGTAAACGGGGTACCACTGTATATATATATCTATATATATATATATATATATCTATATATATATATATATCTATATATATATATATATCTATATATATATATATATATATATATCTATATATATATATATATCTATATATATATATATCTATATATATATATATATATATATATCTTTATATATATATATATCTATATATATATATATATATATATCTATATATATATATATATATCTATATATATATATATCTATATATATATATATATATCTATATATATATATATATATCTATATATATATATATATATCTATCTATATATATATTCTTTCTTTCTTTCAACACGTCGACGTTTCCCACAAGCGGGGTGGCTAAAATGAAAACGAAAGTTTTCCTTTTTACATTTAGTAATATATACAGGAGAAGGTTACTGCCTTGCTCCCGGCATTTATGCCTCTTACGACATGCATGACTTACGGAGGAAGAATTCTGTTCCACTTCCCCATGAAGAAGGAAATAAGAACAAGAACTAGTAAGAAAATAGAAGAAAACCCAGAGGGGTGTGTATATATATGCTTGTACATGAATTGTAGTGTGACCTAAGTGTAAGTAGAAGTAGCAAGATGTACCTGAAATCTTGCATGTTTATGAGACAGAAAAATGACACCAGCAATCCTACCATCATGTAAAACAATTACAGGCTTTCGTTTTACACTCGCTTGGCAGGACGGTAGTACCTCCCTGGGCGGTTGCTGTCTACCAACCTACTACCTACATATATATATATATATATATATTCTAGGTAGTAGGTTGGTGACAGCACCGCCAGAGCTACCGTCCTGAAGTGAGTGTAAGCAACCTTATTGTTTTACATGATGGTAGGATCTGATCTTTCTGTCTCATAAATATGCATGATTTCAGGTATGTCTTGTTACTTCTACTTACACTTAGGTCACACTACATTCATGTACTAAATATATATATATATATAAACACCCCTCTGGGTTTCTTCTATTTTCTTACTATTCTTCTTATTTCCTCTTATCTCCATGGGAAAGTGGAACAGTCTCCTCCGTAAATGCGTGTCGTAACGAAATGCCGGGACAGGGCAGTAACCCCTTCTTCTGTGTATATTGCTAATTGTAAAGGAGAACTTTCGTTTTCCTTTAGACCACCCCCATGGTGGAAGCTGACTGTGTTGAAAGAAGAAAGATATATATATATATATAATATCTATCTCTCTCTCTATTTCTCTATCTCTCTCTATTTCTCTATCTCTCTATTTCTCTATCTCTCTCTATTTCTCTATCTCTCTCTCTATCTCTATCTATCTCTATATCTCTCTATATCTCTCTATATCTCTCTATATCTCTATATATATCTCTATATATCTCTATATTCTAGGTAGTAGGTTGGTAGACAGCAACTGCCCAGGGAGGTACTACCGTCCTGCTAAGTGAGTGTAAAACGAAAGCCTGTAATTGTTTTACATGATGGTAGGATTGCTGGTGTCTTTTTTCTGTCTCATAAACATGCAAGATTTCAGGTATGTCTTGTTACTTCTACTTACACTTAGGTCACACTACACATTCATGTACAAACATATATATATATACACACCCCTCTGGGTTTTCTTCTATTTTCTTACTAGTTCTTATTTCCTCTTCTCCATGGGGAAGTGGAACAGAATTCTTCCTCCGTAAGCCATGTGTTCGTAGGCGACTAAAATGCCGGGAGCAAGGGGCTAGTAACCCCTTCTCCTGTATATATTACTAAATGTAAAAGGAGAAACTTTCATTTTCCTTTTGGGCCACCCCGCTTCAGTGGGAAACGGCCGACGTGTTGAAAGAAGATGATCATCTCTATATATCTCTATATATCTTTATATATCTCTATATATCTTTATATATCTCTATATATCTTTATATATCTCTATATATATCTATATATCTCAATCTCTATATATCTCTATATATATATCTCTATATATCTCTATATATATATCTCTATATATATATCTCTATATATATATTTCTATATATATCTGTCTCTCTATATCTCTCTCTATATCTATCTCTCTATATCTATCTCTCTATATCTATCTCTATATCTATCTCTCTATATCGCTCTCTCTCTATATCGCTCTCTATATCGCTCTCTATATCGCTCTCTATCGCTCTCTATATCGCTCTCTATCGCTCTCTCTCTATATCGCTCTCTATATCGCTCTCTATCGCTCTCTCTCTATATCGCTCTCTATCGCTCTCTCTCTCTATATCGCTCTCTCTATATCGCTCTCTCTATATCGCTCGCTCTCTCTATATCGCTCGCTCTCTCTATATCGCTCGCTCTCTCTATATCGCTCGCTCTCTCTATATCGCTCGCTCTCTATATCGCTCGCTCTCTATATCGCTCGCTCTCTATATCGCTCGCTCTCTATATCGCTCTCTCTCTATATCTCTCGCTCTCTATATCGCTCTCTCTCTATATCGCTCTCTCTCTCTATATCGCTCTCTCTCTTATATCTCTCTATACTCTCTATATTCTCTCTATATCTCTCTATATCTCTCTATATCTCTCTATATCTCTCTATATCTCTCTATATCTCTCTATATCTCTCTATATCTCTCTATATATATCTCTATATATCTCTCTCTCTATATATCTCTCTATATATATACTCTCTATATATATATATATCTCTATATATATATATCTCATATATATATATCTCTATATATATATTATATCTATATATATCTCTATATATCTCTTATATATATCTCTCTCTATATATTCTCTCTATATATTCTCTCTCTATATATCTCTCTCTATATATCTCTCTCTCTATATATCTCTTCTCTATATATCTCTCTCTATATATCTCTCTCTATATATATCTCTCTATATATCTCTCTATATATCTCTCTCTATATATCTCTCTCTCTATATATCTCTCTCTATATATCTCTCTCTCTATATTCTCTCTTATATATCTCTCTCTCTATATATCTCTCTCTATATATCTCTCTCTATATATCTCTCTCTATATATCTCTCTCTATATTCTCTCTATATATCTCTCTATATATAATCTCTCTCTATATATATACTCTCTATATATATATCTCTCTCTATATATATCTCTCTATACATCTCTCTCTCCCTCCCTCCCTCCAGGTGCATAAACATTTACTATAATCCTCTTTTCACATCCAACCCTTATTTTACACCACATAATCCTTGAATTTATACATTTATATTCCATCTTTTCCTGCCATAACTTCTCCTTCAACATTATTGCTGCTCCTTCTTTAGCTCTAATTCTGTTTGAAACCCCTGACCTAATCCCATTTATTTCTCCCCAGAGTATATATATACAGTGGTCCCTCAGTTTTTGCCAAAAATTCGTTCCAGAATGCTGCTCAAGTGCCATTACCAAACGAATTTACTTCCTTAAGAAATAATGTCACGTAGGTTAGTCTATTTCAGACCCCAAAAATACACTTGCAACAGCACTTACGAAAATACACTTACATAAATGTTCGATTTTGGAGATGCACGAAAACTGAGGGACCACTGTAAATATAAACAGTAGGGCCCCGCTTTTCGGCGTTTCGCCTTTTGGCGTTCCGTTCAAATTATGATCAAAACTTTTGTATACGGTGAGTGGTCTTTCAGATATGGCGCGCGCCACCCAGTTTGTTTACATTTTCCGTGAGCGCATCTCTCTATTATGTAATAATCACTCTTGGGCACATTAAATGTCCAATTTTACGTCATTATAGACATTTTCATTAATCCATCTATGATATTTTCTTCAAAATTATATAAGAAACACGTTACATAGCATATAAACTTACTGTTTGTATGCTATGTAGGTGTGGTTGCCAGGCGGATGGAAAACATTATGTAATACTAATAATAATCACTCTTGGGCACATTAAATGTCTTATTTTACGTTAATATAGACATTTTCATTAATTCATCTATGATATTTTCTTCAAAATCATTTAAAAAACACATTACATAGCATATAAACATGATACATACACCCACAGAATAAAAATTGACAAATATGATGTACAGTGGACCCCCGAGTAACGAACAAAATTCATTCCAGAAGCCTGCTCAAGTGCCATTACCGAACGAATTTACTCCCTTAAGAAATAATGTCAAGTAGGTTAGTCCATTTCAGACCAACAAAAAAGCACTTACAAAAGCACTTACAATATTATACTTACATAATTGTACGATTTCTGGGGTGTTCGTAACTCGGGGGTCCATTGTATTTGTTTACCAAGTGACTTTGTAGGAGTGTCGGAAGAATTACATTTTCTCTAGTCAAATACTGAGGGATAACTGTAGAAAAATATTCCTTTCATATGCCTCCACTCTATATATAACTATTCACGACCCTTGTGGGTTTAGCGCTTCTTTTTTATTATGATAATAATAATAATACTATCATTAACTCTAAAAATAGTGTTGCATGAGAATGGGAGTGTTGCTGTTTGTTTATTTTGTACTAACTTGTACACAATGTAAGAGTATTTGTATTGTGAGGTAATTATTATTATAATAAAAAAAATTATTTTGATGTAAAAGTTTCACAAACTCTTACAAACGTATGTGAATGAACTAAAAGTGGACACGTATTAATCGCATTCATTTCGCCTGACCGAGTGATCGCCCACTACCTGTTCAGTTTTTTTTTTTTTACCTTGTCTGAACTCCGTATCTCGTTCTCTCTCTCTCGTTTACTCTTTTGTTAACTAGTTGTGATTAAAAGAGGAGTCGTAAGTCTCTTACTTTAAGTGCCAAGTTAGAAATGATTAAACTCAGTGAACTGACTTTTTTGGGTTATCCTAGGTTCTCTACGCATATTCTGCTATGTATGATAATCTATGTAACTGTATTTGTGTATACCTGAATAAACATACTAACAAGGTATATGTTGATCGCTGAGATAGCCATCAAATACAGTTACATATAGCAGCATATGTGTAGAAAACCCAGGATAACCCAGGAGTGTACTCACCTAATTGTGGTTGCAGGGGTCGATACTTAGCTCCTGGCCCCACCTCTTCACTGACCGCTACTAGGTCCTCTCTCTCCCTGCTCCATGATCTTTATCATACCTCGTCTTAAAGCTATGTATGGTTCCTGCCTCCACTACATCACTTGCTATACTATTCCACTTCCTGACTACTCTATGGCTGAAGAAATACTTCCTAACATCCCTTTGACTCATCTGAGTCTTCAACTAACACTTGCTAGGAGCTAATGCTGCTGGGGATTGCAAGTTAAAACCTATGATAATTTATCACTCAGAGAATCTAGGGCCCTAAAGAACTATGCAAAAGGTAGCCTCCCTGTTTATTATAAATCCAATTTGAAAGCTTGGATGACTACTGATCTTTTCATAAATTGGTTCACATACTATTTTAAGCTAATGTTAATATACTTTAAGGTAAGTAATAAGTGTACTCTGTGTGTATCTTACTTTTTATTGTATTTTTTAATGCCTAGTGCTATTGCTAATTTAATATAAGTTAGTGTAAGCTTGTTGTCTGGCATTTATATGCATTTAGAAGTGGAAAAAATGGCATTCTGCTTTTCGGCGATGTCTGCTTTAAGGCACTAGCGTCGAACCTAACCTGGCGTATAAGTGGGGCCCTACTGTATAGATCTCAAACACAAATTTGTAGGTTTGCTTTTCCCATCATGCATAGCATGGTGGTAAATTTTTTTTTTATACTGTGCACAATTGCCACCTCTCATATCTAGGATAAAATTTACCCTGCACAGCTTATTTGAGGGAGCCAAGGTCAAAACATAGATCTGTCTGAGCGACTAGTGTTAGTGACTTTG
>WNWK01001948.1:205000-239126 GCA_009830355.1 Cherax destructor
TGCACAACTCACTGGACCTGTTCTTCAAAATATCACAGGCAGCCACTACCCTTGTCCTTACAGTAAGTCTTCATTGATTTTATTTCATTTCAGTAACGCCTAATTTATTTTAGGCTTATATTAATTACTTTATTTTTATGAACTGTAGAAATTATAATCGTACTAAAACTGCTCTGTCTTGTTGCTGTTTATGTATTAGTTGTAAAATAGTCAATTTTATATTTACCTTCAATATTTTACTGTATATATATACATAGCATCTTCTAATTAGCTTAGCTTTGTCTGTGAATGACAGGAAAAACAGTCATATCATTTTTTATGAGAACTTGAAAAAACTTTTGTGCATTAGACATCTTGTTGAATTAGACATAATAACCTGCTGTGTGTTTGTTAAAATGTTAACATTTTGTACTGAATGTTTTAATTTTATTTATAATAGTTGTTCCAATCATGCAAGTTCTAGTGTGTTTTGTTTTATGCCATTAAACTGTGTGATCTTTGAAACTGTCTGTTGCATAAAACTGCATTGTGGAGATGCACTGAGCTCTCATGATTCGAACATAATGAAGTATACTTTCAATCTCTAGGGTTTTCACATCTTTGACTACAGATACTAATACAATAGAGAAAAACTTTTTAACATTTAAGAATTGTAAATATAATCAAGGCTGTCTTGCATCCCATTCGGTCGCTTACACCGCATTATGGAAATGCGAGTACAGTTTATCTCCCATTAGTTGAGAAACTCAATTCTTGCAACACAACACAGTTTATAATGCGTCAAACTTTTAAATCTTCGGCAGCAGTTATTTAATGTCCGTACTTTTAAGACAGTTTGATAATTAGCCAAGAGAATGTTCTGCCATTATTGTCTTGTTGCCTTTGTGCTTAGCATGGCCACGCTTCATTACAGGCGCTGAGAATGAAGTATACAATCCATCTACCCAGATTCAAACAACTGGTAAGTTATTTAAATTTCTGAAAAATTCAGGGAGCATTTTTTTTTTTTTTTTTTTTTTTTTTTTTTTTTTTTTTATTGAATATTTTGTCTATTGTGGTATTCTATTTACAGCACATATTTGTGTATGCAAAAGATGTCACGTGATTACCTATTTGTAGCTACAGGAGCAGAGCTATGCTCGTGGTGTCCCATCTTCAGCGTGTAATCTATTGTGCATTTAAAATTTTCAGTGGCCGATGTGTTAATAAAAAAAAAAAATGGCCCTTATTACAACCTTTCATTTCCAGTTACATTTTTCTACCACTGACAATAGCACTGTATACCTTCTGCACAGCATTATTTAATTTACATTCATGGTCTCTTGGTAAATTTTTTATTTACGATCTTGTATGTAGGTACGTATTGTATAATTTCTTATCATTCCTTTAATTCAACTAGGGATTTTCATTGTTTTCGGTATTTCTTGGTGACTTTAACTCTGGGAATTATTTTGTTGCTCATCTTTTAAATTTTTTTAGTCCATGTGATCTTAGGTGAGAAAGTGACACTACTGATGTGAGGTCCAGTTTTGGCCTAACCCTGCTTTGACGGGAAAAGGACTGTCGTCATCCAAAATTAATACACTAACAGTTTTGTAACCATATCCTCATACACGTATTTAACCCTTTCAGTGTCACGAGCTTTCTCCCTGGGTTGAAGAATTTAATAAAAAAATATTTTATGAAATGATAAGAGAATCTTTTTCTGAAGGTAATGAAACCAAAAGTATGAAATTTGATGGAAAACTTGTGGAATTATGCTCTCGCAAAGTTAGCGGTCTCAGGGATATTTATAAATTGGCAATTTCTCCCAGTTTAAGCTCTATTTTTGGCCAATTCCAATTTTCCAGTCGACCAAACTCGTAGCTATTTCGCTTGTATTCCTTCTATCAAATGAGTTCAATAAAGAGCCCATTTACCTATTTCAGCTACCCAATAAAGTGATCAGAAATCAATAATTTGGCCAATTTTACACAAAATTCAACACTTGCCAATCTGAAAATAGGGTCCATAATAAACACTAGACATTTCTGGCACTAAATAAACATTTTCTCTGCTCCTTTGTCATGTCTCCCGGCCTCTTATATTATACTTGATTTTCATTTTGAATTTTTATTCACACAAAGTAGAAAATTTACTTTTATGCAGACTACTGCATTATTGTAATAATTGTATAAATTATGTCGGTGCATTCTTAAATGTGTATTAGATTGGCCAGTTGGATGCGTATTGGACAAGTGTACATTTGTGTACTCTGGAATATTCAGCAAAAAATCGAACAGTTGCGCTACTCTGAGGTCAATTTCTAGCTAATTTCAGTCCCTGAAACTAATCAAAATCATCTCTATTTCTGTAATATATCTTCCATTCTATCAAATGAGACCAAGAAAGAAACTGAGAATACAACTATAAAAACCATATGAAAATACACTGCAAAGTCACTGTTTTAAACCAAAAACAGTCGTTTTTTTCTCATTCACTGTGTGCTACAGGATTTTTTTCTATGGTGCACTCTTACCACATAGACCCATTCTTTCACATCTAGGCCCATATTTACTGCTCACAGCTTATCTGAGTGAGCTGAGCTCATGGCGTCATACTGTGGGACCAACACTCGCTTCAAAGTCGTGATAAAACAGGATCAATACTGAAAGGGTTAAAGACAGTTTTAAAGTTTACCAGTATAACATATTTGGTGAAAAATCTTCATTTAGTGGCAGTATTGTTGATGATGAATCATAAATCCTTCTATCTGATGCATTGAATATTGTACTGTAGCACAATGTGTACTTGTGCAAGCTATTATGGATTTCATCCATTTCAGTTACTGCATACATGGTAATTGCCTATATTAAATTTCATCAACCATCTATCATTTAGTGATTTTTTAGTTTATCTGGCATAGAATCTTTGGATAATCTGCAATATATTAAAAAAGTATTCTACAAGTAATTTACATAAACTAAAAGCATTAATGGAGTGTGTACCACTACTTGTAGCACCTTTCTTATCACTGCTCCCAACTTTTATTAAATAAAATCTCTTAGGGTAGTTTTCTTTTAAACTTATGTAGTCTAGTTTCCAGATTGATTCCTATTACCTAAATAAATTTTATATACAGCAACTTACTGATTGGAAAGCCAAACTATTTACTAGTTAGGAGGTGATTGCTGTTAGTGTTTCAGCTCTCTTACAGCTCTCATACTGGATTGATTGCACAGTCTTTATCAACAAGTCAAGCCTATAGTTCAAAGTATGTTTTTTTATCACTTGTTAAACATCAGTTTAATGTATGTTCAGACTTGCTCTTTTTTTCAAAATTTCTCTTTGTATTTGCCCTCATTTCTACCTTAGACCCTCTGGCAAGTCTGAGTGACGTATTTCCTGTATTTGTTTGAAATTTTCTTTTTTGATGGCTTTCCGGCATTTTCAGTTGACTCGATATTAATTGTTATTTTAATAAATTGCCAGGACTTTATGTAATTTATATCCATCTGTACTGATATTTTATTCTATTTTCTTTCTCTATTATACTGTTTTAGATCATTATTTTGATTTCTTCTAAGCCATAGAAGATGAATGTTCTTTCACAAGTGAGTTTAGGTGGTATATACAGTATTTATAAAATATTTTCATTTTCTGGCAGCCCTCCCGTTCCTTGCATCAAATCTGTTTGCCTCCAATGTCCTGGCACTGTATGACCCCTATGGGTTTAGCACTTGCCTTTGATTGTAATATTAAATACAAAATAGTTGCTGCTTTCATAAGCTGATGTAAAATCAACCATGTACTACATAGTGTAAGTCATTTGACCATTTGTTTACTGTTCCAGCTTCATGGGTTATAACTTACCTTTGATATACCTTTGAAGAGTTTTGAGAGTTTCTCTACTCTGAGCCCGGCCATGGGCCAGGCTCATCTGGTACTTGCCTGGTCAACCAGGCTGTTGTTGCTGGAGGCCTGCTGCCCCACATATCCGTCACAGCCTGGTTGATCTGGCACCTGGTGAAGATACTTGTCCAGTTTCCTCTTGAAGGCTTCTGCATTTGTTCCAGCTGTGTTTTGGATATCTTCTGGTAAGATGTTGAATAGTCTGGGACCCCGAATGTTGATACAGTGCTCCCTTATTGTCCCCACCGCACCCCTGCTCCTCACTGGGTTTATTTTACACTTCCTCCCATATCTCTCACTCCAGTATGTTATGGCAGTGTGCAGATTTGGGACCAGGCCCTTGAGTACTTTCCAGGTACATATATATTATCATGCATCTCTCTCTCTCCTCCACTCCAATAAGTACATGTTCAAGACTTGAAGGCATTCCCAATAATTTGGACGTTTCACTGGCTCATTGTGAGCCGTAAACAATCTTTGTATTTGTTCCAGCTCTGATATTTCTCCTGCTTTGAACGGGGCCGTCAGCACTGAGCAATATTTTAATTGAGGGAACACTAGCGATTTGACGAGTGTCACCATCGGCACTATTTCCCTTGTTTTGAAAGTTCTCAATACCCACCCCGTCATCTTCCTGGCTGTTGTGATCTTTGTCTTGTTATGGTCTTTAAACGACAGATCAGCAGACATAATTATTCCCAAGTCCTTTACGTGTTCCTTTCGTTCTATGTGGTGACCCTCTTGCGTTTTGTATATAGTGCTCCTTTTGAGTTCATTCTTTCCATACCTAAGCAGCTGAAACTTATCACCATTGAACATCATGTTGTTCTCCACTGCCCACTGGAAAACCCTGCTTATGTCTTCCTGTAATTTTTCAGTGTCCTCTACCATAGTGACTTTCATGTTGGGGCCCCGGTGGCCTGGTGGCTAAAGCTCTCGCTTCACACACGGAGGGCCCGGGTTCGATTCCCGGCGGGGTGGAAACATTTCAACGTATTTCCTTACACCTGTTGTCATGTTCACCTAGCAGCAAATAGGTACCTGGGTTGTTAGTCGACTGGTGTGGGTCGCATCCTGGGGGACAAGATTGAGGACCCCAATGGAAATAAGACAGTCCTCAATGATGCACTGACTTTCTTGGGTTATCCTGGGTGGCTAACCCTCCGGGGTTAAAAATCCGAAGAAATCTTATCTTAGTGTCATCTGCAGATGATGATACAGTGGAACCCCGGTTAACGAAAAAAATTCATTGCAGAAGCCTGCTCAAGTGCCATTACCGAACGAATTTACTTCCTTAAGAAAAAATGTCATTTAGATTAGTCTGTTTCAGACCCCCAAAAATACACTTCCACAAGCACTTACAATATTATACTTACATAATTGCACGATTTCCGGGGTGTTCGTTAACCGGGGTTCCACTGTACAAAAGTGTGCGGGTGTTTTTATCTATACTATGAGGATGAGAAACAGCAGAGGTGCCAGGACAGTGTCTTGGGACACTAAACTTTTGACGTCGCTGATGCTGGATCTTGCCCTGTTCACTACTGCTTTTTGTGTTCTGTGTGTTAGGAACTCGAGAATCCATCTGCCTACTTTCCCCATAATACCCATGGCCCTCATTTTGTGCGCTATCACTCCATGATCGCATTTGTCAAACGCCTTTGGAAAATCTGTGTAAATCACATCTGTGTTTTGGTCGTCTTCCAATGCCTCCGTAATTCTGTCATAATGGTTCAGCAGCCATGCTGGTTCGGGTTATGTTGGTTGTGCTGGTTCATGAACTTTGTAATCTGCCGTCTCATCACTGTTTCAAAGATTTTTATGGTATGAGAAGTTAGGGCTACTGGTCTGTAATTTTTAGCTAGTGCTCTACTACCTCCCTTATGCAAAGGAGCTATGTCTGCACTCTTTAAGGCCTCTGGAATTTCACCTAGATCTAAGCTCTTTCTCCAGAGAACACTAAGGGCTCTTGCTAATGGTACTTTGCACTTCTTTATAAATAAAGCATTCCATGAATCTGGTCCAGGTGCTGAATGAGTGGGCATGTTGTCCATTTCTTTTTCAAAATCTATGGGCTTTGTACTAATGTCAGTTGGTCTGCGCGGCCTTCTGCTGGAGTGAAAAATATTTCTGCATTTTCTACCTTTCTGACATTTAGTGGGTTGCTAAACACAGACTCGTACTGTTCTTTTAGGATTTCACTCATTTCCTGTTCATCGTCAGTATACAAATATCCTCATAATAATGGTCCAATTCTACAGCTTGGATTTTGCATAGGAATAGAAATATTTTGGGTTTCTTGCAATATCCTGTATGGCCCTTTGTTCCCTTTGTACTTCTGTTAGGTATGACATCTTAAGTTTTTGCTCTAATTCAGTGATCTCTCGGTTAAGACTATCCTCTGTTGCAACATATTTGTGTTTTTAAGCAATTCGGTAACCCGTTTTCATGGATACTTTTCATTTATAGTTCCTTTATCATTTATTGTTAGGCTTATCTCCAGTATGGTGGTAGAGGGCACTATGAATTTTCACACAACTTTTTTATTTATTTATATATATATAGATATATATATATATATATACATACATCCATGCGTGTCGTAAGAGGCGACTAAAATGCCGGGAGCAAGGGGCTAGTAACCCCTTCTCCTGTATATATTACTTAATGTAAAAGGAGAAACTTTCGTTTTTCCTTTTGGGCCACCCTGCCTCGGTGGGAAACGGCCGACGTGTTGAAAGAAGAATATACATACATATATACATATAGATATACATACATATATACATACATATATACATATATATATATACATACATATATACATACATATATACACACACACACACAGTGGTACCTCGAGATACGATATTTTTTCGTTCGAGAATGCTGTTCAAGTGCCATTACCAAACGAATTTATCCCCATAAGGAATAATGTAAAATAGACTAGTCCTTTTACACCCCCAAAAATATACCTACAAAAGCATTTAAAAAAATACTTACATAAAAGGGCGATTTTGGGGACCATCATAACTCGAGGTACCACTGTATATATATATTTTTTTTTTTTTATTAACACATCGGCCGATTCCCACCAAGGCAGGGTGGCCCGAAAAAGAAAAACTTTCATCATCATTCACTCCATCACTGTCTTGCCAGAAGGGTGCTTTACACTACAGTTATAAAACTGCAACATTTACACCCCTCCTTCAGAGTGCCGGCACTGTACTTCCCATCTCCAGAACTCAAGTCCGGCCTGCCGGTTTCCCTGAATCCTTCATAAATGTTACTTTGCTCACACTCCAACAGCACGTCAAGTATTAAAAACCATATGCCTCCATTCACTCCTATCAAATACGCTCACACATGCTTGCTGGAAATCCAAGCCCTCGCACACAAAACTTCCTTTACCCCTCCCTCCAACCTTTCCTAGGCCGACCCCTACCCCGCCTTCCCTCCACTACAGATTTATACACTCTCGAAGTCACTCTGTCTCGTTCCATTCTCTCTACATGTCCAAACCACCTCAACAACCCCTCCTCAGCTCTCTGGACAATCGTTTTGGTAATCCCGCACCTCCTCCTAATTTCCAAACTCCGAATTCTCTGCATTATATTCACACCACACATTGACCTCAGACATGACATCTCCACTGCCTCCAGCCTTCTCCTCGTTGCAACATTCATCACCCATGCTTCACACCCATATAAGAGCGTTGGTATAACTATACTCTCATACATTCCCCTCTTTACTTCCATGGACAAGGTTCTTTGTCTCCACAGACTCAAGTGCTCCACTCACCCTTTTCCCCTCATCAATTCTATGATTCACCTCATCCTTCATAGACCCATCCCGACATGTCCACTCCCAAATATCTGAATACATTCACCTCCTCCATACTCTCTCCCTCCAATCTGATATCCAATCTTTCGTCACCTATTCTTTTTGTTATCCTCATCACCTTACTCTTTCCTATATTCACTTTCAATTTTCTTCTTTTACACACCCTACCAAATTCATCCACCAACCTCTGCAGCTTCTCTTCAGAATCTCCCAAAAGCACAGTATATATAGTATATATTAACACATCGGCCGATTCCCACCAAGGCAGGGTGGCCTGAAAAAGAAAAACTTTCATCATCATTCACTCCATCACTGTCTTGCCAGAGGGGTGCTTTACACTACAGTTATAAAACTGCAACATTAACACCCTCCTTCAGAGTGCAGACACTGTACTTCCCATCTCCAGGACTCAAGTCCGGCCTGCCGGTTTCCCTGAATCCCTTCATAAATGTTACTTTGCTCACACTCCAACAGTACGTCAAGTATTAAAAACCATTTGTCTCCATTCACTCCTATCAAATATGCACACGCATGCTTGCTGGAAATCCAAGCCCCTCACACACAAAACCTCTTTTACCCCCTCCCTCCAACCTTTCCTAGGCCGACCCCTACCCCGCCTTCCCTCCACTACAGATTTACACACACTCGAGGTCATTCTATTTCGTTCCATTCTCTCTACATGTCCGAACCACCTCAACAACCCCTCCTCAGCCCTCTGGATAATAGTTTTGGTAATCCCGCACCTCCTCCTAATTTCCAAACTCCGAATTCTCTGCATTATATTCACACCACACATTGACCTCAGACATGACATCTCCACTGCCTCCAGCCTTCTCCTCGTTGCGACATTCATCACCCATGCTTCACACCCATATAAGAGTGTTGGTATAACTATACTCTCATACATTCTCCTCTTAACTTCCATGGACAAAGTTCTTTGTATCCACACTCCGTAGTGCACCACTCACCCTTTTCCCCTCATCATTTCTATGATTCACCTCATCCTTCATAGACCCATCTGCTGTCATGTCCACTCCCAAATATCTGAATACATTCACCTCCTCCATACTCTCTCCCTCCAATCTGATATCCAATCTTTCGTCACCTAATCTTTTTGTTATCCTCATCACCTTACTCTTTCCTATATTCACTTTCAATTTTCTTCTTTTACATACCTTACCTTACATACCTCATCTGTATTTTAGATTTTAATGCTAATTGTCCTTAGTTTTAATAACTTGCAGTGTTAGCATTATTGCTACAAAAGTATATACTGTATGTTTAGAAAAACCACTGGGGGAAATGTAGCAGCTGAAGGTCATGTGTACTGGCGAGAAGGCAAAAGGCCTTGAGAGAGGTGTGAGTGTGTGTTTGTGTATGTGTGTGTTTATTGTTTCTTTTATTATTTATATTGCTCTATTTTCTAAATGCACCTTTCACATACAGCACAGTTTATTTTTTCCATTTTAGCACCAGTCTTTGCACATAGTATATCACAGAACCTCTGCTTAGTTAACCTACATGATTATTTGTCACTATGCACCACAACTGTGCTTTAAATTCATCATTAATTTTTAGGACTGACATTTATTAACACAAATTTTTATTACTTTTTCACTTTTTTTGTGATATTTTCTTTTGCTTGTATGTGTAGTTTTACACAATTTTTTTTTTTATAACTTATATTTAGGCTTGATGGAATTTTTTTTAAGAGATCTCAGCACATTAATCTGAATAAATACTCTTAATTTTCATAAACATAAGTGAACCCTAATGATATTAAAATGTTATGCAGTTAACTTAAACCTTGATTTATGTTTGCAGTGAAAATGTGACAAATGTACATAATAATTTTAATTGCTTAATACAATACTAAAGTCACAACTGAATTCTCTATAGCTAAATAATAATTTTAATTTCTTATTACAATTTTCATTAGCAGTGGTGCACTTTATCCAAAAGACAATATGGAGGCATTAGACTGACAGTGGTATCCGTTTGGTAGTATAAATAAACTCATGGCTCAGGCTGCGTTGAATAACGACCAATAGAAGATAGTAATTAGATTATCTCAAAACTGCTATTCACCATAACATAAAGGAATTTCTCCCTTGTCACTGGGGGATCTAATTGTCCACTTGGGTTGTGCTTCGCTCACAGAGGCTCCAAGCCCTCCGGAAGTGGAGACGTGTGCTCCATGTGTCTGTCCTGAGCCTCCCTCCTCGCGTCCAACCCCTGTTACCGAAGTTTTTCCCACAGAGGGTCAGTTATGCAGCACAGTGACATACATAGTGCCATATCTCAATATCCCAATTTCAGCTTTATGTAGTAAACTTAACTGAGTGTTATTTTCATTATAATTACTTTATTATTTTTAAATGTTTCTTCATTAAATTAATAACATGTAGAGTATTTTCAACTTTTATAAATTTGTATTCACAATATAAGCTTGAGCAGATCTTGTGGAAATTAAATACATGGTACACCATTGTGTGGCACAGGTGTTCTGCTCACTAGTTGAGCTGAGCATTAATGTCTTGGACTTGTAATTTCAGGTGAAAAATGCAAGTAATCATAGGTCTACCATACCATACTAACCCTGCATGTGTATGCTTTTGTGACATTTAGATGCCTGAGGAATCTTGTTTACTTACAGTCCTCCTATTCATTCTCTTGTTCTATCAGCTAAAGATATCTTGTTTCAGAAGCCTCCTCTTATGGACAACCGCATGGGGTTTTCAGGTTGAAGAAAATGACTGAAAGATATTTTTAAGTAACTTCTGTCATGTGAATTAAAATAATGTACCTTTGATTTTATCACAGTAAAAAATGTTAATTTTAATAGTGTATGGTTATTACCATAAGAATGTTAATTTTTTTCTCTACTGCAGGGTTTCTTTTTTTCTTGCATGATGGTGATGGAATCTATCAGAGGCTTGCAGTTTTCTGTTGCTTTCTGCTGAAAATTAATATCTGATATTGGTCTGACCTTCTGACCCTTTGTACCTACAGGGTCAGTGGATCACTCAACCTTATATGATCCACTCTTGGAGGAGGATTACCCATCATTGGAGAATAATAAAATCCCTCCACTGTCACCAAAGGATAGCACTAATCCCAACAATATTGTTCCACATGGTGGGGTTGAAGATGGAGACATGCCTAATGAAATTCTCCTTGGTACTCTGGGACGTGAACCCAGCAAGGATGTTGGCATCGCATATGCTGAAGGAGGCATCACTGGTAAGCCTAGTCCACAATATCTAACAGGAAGGTCATGGGATGACATCACTAAACATTTCCTAATACGGGCTTGAACAAGACTTCATAGTTGGGACGATGTTCAGCGTAGTGTCGTAAGACTACAAAAGAAATATGAAGCTCGTATTAGGAATATAACAATAATATGCTTAGAGATCCCCCAAGTACCCTATTTCACATAATACAGTGGACTGACTTATCAGTACTAAACATTTTGGGTCTTGTGGCATCTAATTTTTTCCTCCCTCCCATACCTTTGTATGCTATTTTGTCTCCCTGACCAAGCTGTTAGTTGCCTGCCCTGGCCCATTTCTCACTATCAGTATTGACCTCTGACTATTCTTTCTTAAAATGCACAGATAAGTTTATATGTAATACTAACTTCCCTTAAAGCTTCTCACTCTTTGATTGCAATATTTGTTAATATCTTTCATGTAATTCTGCTTGCTAAAAAGAATTTTAACATGTTTACTGTAATGTATGCTCATGGTGCATTTTTTTTTGTAACTTAGTAACCCTTTTAACCAAGGTACATTATGTATCGGGAATAGTAGCTTACATTGATGTTCAACCAGTAAAAAATAAATAAAAGACTTCAATTATAGCCTTTAACATATACAGTAGTTGTTTTTAGTCAGATGAATTACATAAGCTTACACTCACCCACTCATAGCCTATTAAAAATTATCAGTATTATTGTGCACCTTACAGCTAGCTGTAAAATAGTAAATTTTTCAAAGCATGGCTTTTATTAAATTATAACTTAGTATTAATATTTCCAAATTTACATAGTAAAAGACAAACACTTAAATTATTGAAACCTTACGGAAGACTCGACTATGTGACTAAGTGATACTTAATAAGGATTACCATAAGATAAATATAATATTTTTTTTTATTATATAAATGATCGTAAATCACTATCAAAAAGCCTTGATGTATTTTTTCATAGCTTTTGGTTGTCTAATATACAATTACCATGAAACATGTTGAACTTTAGTAATAAGTAGATTTCTGTAATTTTTAGCACTTTTTTTTGTGTGTGTGAATTTACTTTTCTTTTTTTTTTTTTTTTTTTAATCTGTTCTCTCCTTCTGCCTGCCTTTTCATCTTTAAAAGAAGTTTTACCTATATATACATACATATATATATTTGCTTTACTCCATTGTCACAAAGCAAATGTTAATGTGTCTTGTAATCTAACACACACATATTCTTCAATTTTTAAAAGTAGCTGTAGGCCCTAATTTACCTGTATTCTTCACAGTTCTCTGTTTTGATGTAGCTGTATTAACCACCAGAACCAGTGCCATGAAATTAATAGGATTTTGCTATATAGTATATAATTTTGTATGAATTAATATAATTTTTTAAATTTATCAAAAATGTTAGAGTACAGTATTATGAAGGCTTGAAATATCGTATTAATATTTGTAAGTAATAATATCGTAATTTAGTAAATTAAAACTATCAGGGACTTAAGAAATGAGAGATTCTGTGTTACCCTCTTCACCTTACATCAGAGATGGGATACTTACAGCAATAAACACCCTTCAAGGAGGTGCTTTGATGCTGATGAAAGGCTCTTGATCCAAGGAATGGGATCTATCCTCATGTATCATACCTGATTACCTAACATTCACCAGGTTCTGTATGGCTCCTGTGGGTTTAACACTATTCCCATGGACACGGTAATAATAAATCAAGGAAGAGACTAAACTATCTAAAAATACTCCTAGAGACTGGGTTTCCAATCTTCTTTGTTGTTAATATACTCTAAAAATGTAGTGAAACTCGTACTTCACTTTTTACATAAGCAGTGCTAACTTTTGCTGCCAGCAGAACCTGAAGTGCTGTTACCAGAACGTTATGCACTGCTTAGCATGGGATGCATATATACTCCAAGATTTGAAGCTAAATCTGTAACAGTCGATGGTAATGGTTGCTTTTGTTATGATCCTCTTTGTTTGTTTCTCTTTTTACCTTTTCTCTTTTTATGGGCCAATAGAAAGCACATAAAAAAAAAAAAGGCAAGGCAGGCAGAATGGACTAGGCTTACCCTTTTTTGTAATAATATTGGTAGAATTACCGACAATATGTTAAGTAAAAGGACACAAATGCAACTAATGTGACATTTTATTGTGGCAACGTTTCGCTCCTGGAGAGCGAAACGTTGCCACAATAAAATGTCACATTAGTTGCATTTGTGTCCTTTTACTTAACTTACCCTTTTTTACTCTGATTTATTAATGGTTTTCTCAAAATTATATTACAGGTTTCTTTTACAAACTTAAATGCAAGGAGAATGCAAGTGTAATTATTTTATAATTTAATGTGAGAGTTATGGCCATCAATTTTAATGGAATAATACTAAAATGTTTTCAGAATCCATATAAATAATATGTACTACTGAAATATGTTTGTACAGGGATTAATTGATTCTTTCCATATGTAGTTTAACTTGCTTAGAACTGATAAAGACCTTGAGAATGCTGTTACAATTCTTCTTCCATTATAGATAATAGAATATTTGACAAAAATCAAATTAATATACTTTTGCATTACAGTACTGTATGCCCTATATTGTTTTATTTTACATACATAATTTCATATGATTTTGTTACAGATTTATGGGATAGTAATTTTTTCTCTATTAGTTCCCCTCAAGGGAGGTTCCTTGATGCTGGTGAGGAGCTCTTGATCTAGGAAATTAGATCTGTGCTCCAGTTCCCTGAATTGAGTCTGCATGCCCCCCCGCATCCGCTGTATAATCCATACGGGTTTAGCGCTTCCCCATGATTATAATAATAATTATTAGTTTCTTATTTCAAAATTCTTGCCTACAGGTTATCCTCTGGAAACATTATAGCAGGTCATAATTTGTAAGACCGGTCCCATTACAGGAGACCTGACCAAATTAAATGCCTCTGAAATTCATCAAACTGCATCTTCTGTTCTGAAACATTTCTTTAAGCCTTCATATTTGCAGGTTCTAATTTCACAAGTATTGTTTTTAATGTGTTATAGTAATGAGATTTTTTATACCCGTAAGTAATCTGTGAACAGGATCAGAGATGTACACTTTTGTGGTAAGTTTGTAGCAGAAAGTGTTTCAGTAACTAGATGAGCAGAACAGTTGTCAATAGCAGCAGGATAATTTTTAGAATCCATCTTTTCATAAATGGTTCTGTTCTCTGGTGCAAAATATTTATCAAATCTTCTGCAGGCCTGCTCGTTGGACTGTTAATTAACTAAACGATTTTTAAACACTCCTGAATGTTCAGCGAGTATAGGTATGCTTGTAGTGTCCTATCTTTTGTATCTAATTCATTTTAGTTTTGTGTTATCATGCTTGTGATTCTTGTTTTATATCTAATTTCATTATTTGCAGAGGTGAAATTTTTTCTAGTATTCTTTCAGCTGCTCAGTTGGCAGTTTTGGTCTCTTATTGTTGCTAAGTCTTCTTTATTTGTTTGTATCTTTTAATGATTTTGTAAGTAGTTAGGTGTCCTCTTTTTTTTCTGGTTACGGCTTATTCTTTTAACTTTTTTTTTTAATCTCGGTTTTGCATCTCTCCGGACTGTTTTTTACTAGTGGATGCTATACCATACCACATCCATACACTGTCTAAAAGCTATCTTAAAATTTGCCAGTGTAGCATACGAGTTTTACACAAAATTCCATCATCCATATGTCACCTTTTATGTTAAATTTATCAGTCTCCTTGCAAGGACTGTCATTTTTAGTACTTGCATTGGTTTTATGCATCATATACAAGCATTTTAGTTTTTAATTCCTTCTTTCCTATCACTAGTAAGATTTCCTCGATGATAATATTTTTTACCTTTTATCTCTACTCGCCTTTTCCTTTCAAGAAGAAAATCTTGCAGCCGCTGTAGTAGTTTCCCTTTTATTCTTATATTTTGTATTTTCAAGGTCAGTCTTTCATGAAGCTTTTGAAAGCTTTATTCAAAGCTTAATAAATGCAGTTTGTCCATAAATTTTGTTCATGAATAATTTCTATGCCTCTCATGGCAGATAAAATTTTATATTGTATATGGTAGTTGTGACGAGGTCAAAAATATTGGCAGGTGGCAGCTTTGAAGGTACTAAAAATTGTGTAGACTAGTATGCTGGATAGTCATCATTTGTGTACTAGTACATTGAATGCGGTTTAAAGGTTAAATTCACGACATCTAAGGTCATTTATCAAAATTGATTGCTTCCCATTCTGCCAGATGCTATACGACTTGCTAAGGGACTCTTCCCCATGAATATACAGGAGGGCCCTGCATATACAGTACCTTTTCGGTGTTCCACGATTTTGTTTGTTTCAGATTGAGCCATTTTTCATTATGTTCCATCTGTGTAATTAATTAATTTCTGTAAACATGTTTACATGTTTAGTATCTCTCTCTCATATCCCTATTCAGGGATTGTCTCATTCTTAAACTTTGCATTTTTGTGACCTCTGAGTTTAGCACTTACCCTTCAATATAACAGTGTATTTTTGTGTTTTACATATACAGTGGACCCCCAGTTATAATTAATCCGTTCCCGAGAGTGTGACTAAACCCGAATTTGATGATTTCCGAATTCATTTTCCCCCATGAGAAATAATGTAAATCCAATTAATCCGTTCCAGACACCCAAAAGTATTAAAAAAAAAAAATTTTTTTTACATTAAATATACATATATGTACCTACAGAGAAACCAATGAGACGTGAATAATAAAACGATAATAACATGACACTTACCTTTATTGAAGACTTGTTGATGTTTGGAAGATGGGAGGAGGGGAGAGGATGGAGGAGTTACTACTGTTTGGAAGGGGAATTACCTTCCATAAAGACTTCAGGTACCAAGTCCTTTTCTGGGGTTACTTCCCTTCTTTGTTTTTTAATGCCACTAGGACCAGCTTGAGTCACTGCACACCTGTGGCACTAAATATCTGTCCAGAGAGCTCTGTTTCTGGGGTGTCTTTAAAATTTCACTAAAATGGGACACGAGATTGTCATTGAACATGTTGCAGACACGGCCTGTAACAGCTTTGTTAGGGTGATGTTCCTCCATAAATGTTTGCAACTCGCTCCACTTTGCACAAATGTCCTTAATCTTTGAAGAAGGAACCTTCTTCCATCTCTCTTCCTCCTCCTCTGAAGCAATTTCCTGAGCTGTGGTCTGTTGCTGTTCCAGATGAAGCTCTTGCAGCTCTACAGTGGTTAGCTCTTCATTGTGGTCCTCCATCAACTCTTCCACATCCTTGCCACTCACATCCAACCCCATGGAATTCCCCAATGCCACAATACTTTCCACAACTTCCATAGGCTCCTCAGGGTCAGCCCCAAACCCTTCAAAATTCCTCTCTTGGACACATTCTGGCAACAATTTTCTCCAAGCAGAGTTCAAAGTCCTGGAAGTCACTCCATCCCAAGCCTTACCTATAAGGTTTATGCAATGGAGGATACTGAAGTGATCTTTCTAGAACTCTCTTAGGGCAATGCAGTGTCTGAGGTCACTTCAAAGCACCTTTGAAACATTGCTTTGGTGTACAGTTTTTTGAAGTTTGCAATGATCTGCTGGTCCATGAGCTGGATGAGAGGAGTGGTATTTGGGGGAAAGAACTTCACTGTGATGAAACGAAACTCCACTATTTGGTCATCCAAGTCTGGAGGATGAGCAGGAGCATTGTCCATTACCAAGAGGCACTTGAGTTCCAGTTTATTTTCCAGGATGTATTTCTTCACACTGGGCCAAACACGTCATTGAACCAATCAAGGAAAATTTCCTGTGACCCCATACCTTACTGTTAGCCTTCCACATCACACACAAATTAGCTTTGGCGACACTGTTTTTCTTGAAAACACTGGGATTTTCAGAGTGATACACCAGTAAAGGCTTCACTTTGAAATCACCACTAGCATTACTACAGAACATCAGAGTTAGCCTATCTTTCATAGGCTTGTGACCTGGCAGTGCCTTTTCCTCCTGCGTGATGTAGGTCCTCTTTGGCATTTTCTTCCAACAGAGGCCTGTTTCGTCACAATTGAGCACTTGTTGGGGTTTGAATTGTTCAGCCTCTATGTACCCCTTAAATTCCTGCACATATTTTTCAGCTGCAGATTTGTCAGAACTGGCAGCCTCTCCATGCCTTACCACACTGTGTATGCCACTATGCTTCTTAAATCTCTCAAACAGCCTTTGCTGGCCCTAAATTCACTAAGATCAGCACTAGTTCCAGGCATTTTCTTTAAGAGATCCTCATGCAACTGCCTTGCCTTTTCACAAATTATCGACTGCATAACACTATCTCCTGCTAACTGTTTTTCGTTGATCCACACCAACAACAAAGTCTCCACATCTTCGAGTATTTGCAATCTCTGTTTTGTGACCATACTTGATTTCCTTTTTCTTGGCCACAATGGAAGCGATGGTTGTATGGGGTTTCTTATACAACCTGGCAAGCTCTGCCACACGTACTCCACTTTCATATTTTGCAATGATGTCTTTTTGAATTCTATAGTGTTTTTCACCTTCTTTATCAAAGGGCTGGCACTAGGAGCTTTCTTTGGGCCCATGGTGGCTTATTTAGCAGTTGCAAGCACTAAAATGAATGGAATAGTGTACTATTACAAAATGTATCGTATGAACACGTGGGATTGTCCTCACTGGCTGATAACAATGGCACACTGACTGTAAATGGTGTGTGGGGCCGTCGGGCTGCCACTCGGATGCGTTAGGGACGCATGACTATTACCGAGTTAAATGATGATCACCGAGCCAATATTTTGACGAAAAAATGTTAGTTACCGAAAATTACGAAATCCGGGGGTCCACTGTACTTTTTACAAATTTTAACATTCTTAATAACATTTTTGTGTTTCCTATAGCTTTTGTTTTTGTTTGCATTTACATGAATACCGTCTGTATTTATGTGGATAACCTTGTGACTTCTTGAGATGCGAGGTGTGGTTTCGAGGATGGAGCTAAGCTGTTTGTCACTTATGAAGAGGTTAGGTTTAGAGAATGATTTTGGTGTTGAAGATGACAGGCTGGTGGGTAAAATAGGGATCTAGATAGGATAGGTTATGGTAGTTTTACGATTTCTACTTTTGGAAGGGAAGACGTGTGGAGAGGTTTTTATGACTGAATTATGACTCCTGTAAGACATGGAAGTAGATGCCTAAGGAAGTGCATGTGCATGCTCACCATTTTGGTTAATACGTACTTTACAGCACTTGTGGGTGCTTGCTTTTGTTTTTTCTGCTATGTAATGTACATGCCAGTGTTTTAAAAACAAAAAGTGCTCATTAATATATAATTATGCCCCCAGGTCCAGTGGTTGGAGCTTCACTTGAGGGCCCACCAATCTACTCTGCTGAAACTCTGGCCATTGCTGTCACTACTGCCTGTGTAGCTGCACTTGTTATTGGCTTTATCTCGGGCTTCCTTTTTTCTCGCAAGTGCCGAGGAGATGACTATGCTCATACTTACTCGGAGACACCTTACTTGGATTCAAAACTCAATAAGTAGGTATAAGTAGTAAGCATTGAGAGTTGTGAAAAATATATCTCAAAGTTGAGATCTTAATTAAGTTTTGTTAGGTTAAAAATGATATAAATTCTAAGATGCATTAATTTGTCAATACTGCACTAAATTAAAGCCTATATCATACTGGTCACTAACAGTTAAAACACGCAAAATGTTTTACTCTTATTCACTTTTTTCATTTTCAGAAGAGACAATTTAGTACCTTCAGCGGACCCAAACATGTATACGGCCAACAACAAACATATCAACAATCTAGTGACTAATTATAATCCCAAGAATATTAATGGCAAGTCCAATACCAACACCACAACAGACAGCAAGCTACTGAAGCCTGCCAAATGTGCCTATATTTGAATGGATGGTTTAGTCACGCCTTGTTGTTGGCCCGAATGAATTAATTTTAATTTTTTACTAAGGACAGGCCTATTGCTTAGGCTTATTGCATTTGATCTAAAATTGTCTTGATGAGAAAATTTGTGCAGACACACAAATAGCCTCTCTTCCCCCCTACAATGCAAACTATCTTAAAATAATATTGGGATTGTTTGGGAAGCTGAGGCAGCTTTCTTTTCATTGACTGACAATGAATGATCTTTGCTATCTGTACAGCTTGGTTTGTTATGAGCCAGGAAAGTGTTTAAATGAAGTGTAAGAGTTCATGTTATATGACATGTATATTGGCAGGTTTCTGCTTTGTTTGTAAAGAAGTAAACAGTGATAAGATTAAGAATAAGATGGTCTGTGAAGTACTTGAAAGTTCTGTGTGGAGTTTAGAAATTTTGACTTAGTTGCTGCAAAGCATTGATAGCAGCTGGTGTTTTAGACCAAAATTATTAGCTATGGAAAAAAGGAAAATGTGTGAAGAAAGTTAAACATTCCAGTCAGGTTTTTGTCTTAGTGTTGGCACCAGCTAGAAATGTTAATTATTTGCCAAGGAAGAAATAGTTTAAGCAAAAAATATGTATAAATACAAAAACCTCTTCAAGTTAACAAGATAGAAAGTTTACCATTGGCTGGTAAGGATTTGGCATGGCAGTGAGAAAATTTACCTTATATTAGGCTGTCAGTCTCTGGCACCATGGACACCTGCTAATGTAAAGGACCAAAAAGCATTTTTGTGGAAAGTGCACTGAATTGGGATTTTTCTATGTATCCTTGATGCCTTGTTCCTCTGAGAATTCTTCCTATTTTAGGAGGATGCTTACTGGGTGGATCTTCCCTAGATACTTTAAATAAATTTATTCCAGAGATTTAAGGTATGTTGTACCAGGAACATTTGTTAAAGCATTTGTCATCATGGTTATTTAAATGTCAACATAAAGCCATTGCCACTTATTTACAGTAAGAAATGAGCAAAGCAAAAAATGAATTCTGTCCTTGTATACAACTAGGAAAATGGAAGTGAAGGAACATAAGATAGAAAAGTAGCAGGGAATTAGAAGGGTAAGTGTTTACACCTGCAGCAGTATTGGAAGTGAAACCAGTGCAAGTGTAGGCATGGAAAATAACCATCAGTGGGTGTGGGAGAAAAATCCCTTTTGTTTCCCAGTGGTAGTGCTTCCAGGGGGCAAACAAGACCTACCAGTTTGCTACCTTTGATGAGGATTGTATTCATCATTTAATAGTACTTGAAAGGCAGTGTGAAAACTGCTTATCCCCATTAATTGAAGAATTAAATTCAACATTGCTTAAATCTGCATTACAATTTCAGACTAAAAATCAAATGTGTACAGAGAATGGTACGTGTTGAGCCTGTAACGCATTGTCCTGGATCCTGAGGTGTCATGTTTACCATATCTGTATTCCCTTGTTTTGTCTATTTGTCACTTTGTAATGAGAGCGTAAAAGAAAAATATAGTCGCTATTATGTCTGGTGTATATTAATACCATGCGTTTCATCAGGTAAGTACAATGTTGAAAGTTTTAGAGAAATACAATTTGCAAGAAAGTTGTCTTGAGTTTTAGATTCATTTCATATTCTTCCCAGAGTTTTATAAGTACTATGATAAGTTAAAAAAAAAAAAAAAAAGATGAATGGCATTTATTGAGGAAAATGGTTAAAGAATACTAGAAGAGAAAGATGGGAAAACATACATGGGAAGAAAAGCATCAGGTCGTAAATTGTAGTTAGATAATAAATTAGCCCATGATTGTGCATTACACTATTTTTGGTTTGTATGAGTTTATAAATGCAACTTAGTGAGATGTTACGGCTGATATAGAAAAATTTAGAAAGGTGCTAACCATACCTGCATTTGGGCAGACTATTTTATACTGCATGCATCCCACCTTATAATTATTCAGTATTATGTCTTGTACTTCAATTGACAATGGGTATCTGTTAATGGTCACATATTGAGTGGAAAGATAGTTAAGCACAGAAAATAATATATATGGTAACCATCCTCCCATATAAGAGAAGTTAGGTGCCTACATAAATAGCTAAAAAAAAAAAAATGTATATTAAGTGTTGCCTCCATATAGACGCCTTACATTATGTTAAGCATTATTACCCATTTCAACACTGTTGTCTGTATATGTTGTTCTAGAATGTCTGTAAATTTGCTATTGCTGTACATATTGTGTGAAAGATGTGTGTACATGTGTGGAGTATGTAACAGGAATGCTCTGTGGACTTGATTGATCAATGCTTGTGCCTACTGACAATGATGTTGAGCTTCCCCAGTGACTAGCATTTTCAGAGCAAGGGTTAAACAGGAAACAAAGCTAAATGTGCAGCAATGGCATTCAAGAGTGCTCTTGAAGTAAGTAGATATGGAAAAAAAAATCTTGTTCTAGTATTTTAAGTGCAGGCAAAATTGTGTGAATGTAAAGATGTGTTTGTGAAAATGTGGATAATTACACCCTGCAAATGTTATTATGTGCACATGCACATGTATGTTTGTGTATTGTAAATTTAATATGCAATACCTAAACATTTTTTTTTCTTAAAGAAAAAGTTTGTGAGCAGGTAAATGATTTATTACTAGGAAGAAATTATACATTTCAACCTGTTTCATTCTTGCTTGTCATTAAGAAGCTTTTCATTTATTTTGCTGATGATTTGACAGCTTCTTGACTTGCTTTGTTATTCATAACATAAATCATACTGATAAAGGGGCATACAATAGCCTATTTTTAATTGACTTTTAAAAATTATTAAATTTTGTGCTTTTGTGTATATATCTATATATAAATGTATATAAAAATTGTTTTCACGTTTAACAATAATAGCCTGTGTGTCCCCTATATCTCGAGGCTGTAAACTGTTGACATTACACCAATGTAAAATCTTAAAAGACCATTTCATTTAATATAAGTATTGTACAAGTTATGGACCAGGAGATTCATCTTTAGCCTGACAAAGTAGTGCCTTCGTAATAATAAAGATGAACTGTTAGGAAGCCAAGGCTGTAAGTTAAGTTCTTAACTGTTAATTGTGTTGATTAAAACTTTATTTATACTTGAAAAGTGTGCAATATTGGATAAATAATTGAGTAACAAAATCTTAAATGTAAACACACTCCCCATCTTATGAACTTGTGAACTTTGGAACTTTTTTGGGAACTATTTCCCTAAAAAGGAAATGCATTCAGTAGCATTCATTTATTGGCTGTCTTAGCAGAAATGTGTGGACATCACAATTCAAATGACCTTCCAAACTGTAACATCCCATCCCTTCCTCCAGAATGCAGGCACTATACTTCCACTTCCAGAAGCCTGGCTAAACAGTGTCCCTGAATCCCGTCATAGGTGTTGCCTGTCTGTTACGCAGTAATACACTATAATTAAAGTTATGCTCCAAGGTCAATAAAAGCATATTCACCCATGCCTTCTCAGTGGTAAATACAGTAATAGCAAGTGCTAGTCATCATCATCCACAAATGTATACTGTGCTCAAACACTGAGGCATGGAAGTAGCAGTAACACTGGACATGAATGAGACAGGTAAGATTACCCCTACTTTCACCACAGTGTAGATACTAAATCTCCATTTCTTCCTCAATCTCTGCCAAATAAATAAGTCTGTCATTCCTCCCACATGTACATAAATGAAGGGTTGAACAAAATTCAGAGATATCTCGGTGGAAACTAGGGCAATGCCAGAAAGCCTAGGGAAAAGACCATGTCAACAGGCACTTAACATGATATACACAACACAGGAAGAGATAAAAAAAAAATTGTTGAAGCTGGATACATCAAACAAATATAGTAGTAGCGACAAGGTGTCACCATGGATTTTGCGAGGGGGATCAGAAGTATTGTCCAAACCACTAGCCAAGGTGTATGAAGTCAGCGAACATAGGATAGTTGCCAGAGATATGGAAGACAGTGAATGTAGTACCTATATTCAAGAAAGGAAACAGTACTAAACTACAGGCTAGTTTTGCTGACATGCATACTTTAAGGTAATGGAGAAGATGATCATGAGGAGAGTGGTAGAACCCTTGGAGAGAAGTAGTTTCATAAATAGTAACCAGCATAGATTGACATGATAAATCCTGTCTTTCCAACCTGTTGGAATTCTGAAAGTAATGGAAGAGACAGGAGAGAGGGGGCTGGGTGGATTGCATTTTCTTAGACTGCAAGAAGGTATTTGATGCAGTGCCCCCACATGAGACTTGGGTAAAAGCTTGAGGTGCAGGCAGAAATAACAGGAAATGTTTTCAGTGAATCAAAGTATGTCTGAGGAAGGAGGCAAAGAGTGATTGGCCAGAAAGAGACGTCAGAATGGGGGAAGTTCAACAAACGGTATGCCACAAGGATTGGTATTAGGGCCAGTACTGTTTGTGGTTTGTGAATGATATTCCAGATGGAATTAAGGCAGATGTTTCCATATTTGCTGATGTAAAACTGATGAGAATAATAACAGAAGAAGACAGGGAAAAGGCTGCAAATGGATCAGGACAAACTGTAGATTGGTCATATAATTGGTTTCTTGAAATCAACCCCAGCAAATACACGGTAATGAAGATGAGGGAAGGAACAGAAGACTGTACAGGGAGAGAGGTTGTAGACCTCACTTGAGAAAGACTTGGAGGGAATAGTGCCTAGCATTTCACCAGAGGCTCAGGTTAACTGAATAACCTCTGCAGAAGTATGCAACAAGGCTTGTTCCTGAGTTAAGAGGTATGAACTATGAGGAAAGGCTATTGGAATTTAATCTAATGACTTTGGAGACCAGAAACATCAGGAGAGATGTGATAATAGCATATAAAATACTCGGGAATTTGTAGTTAGTGGAGACAGGAATAGGTTGTTTGAGAGGTGAGAAATGGGAACTCGGGGACATGGCTGGAAGTTACACAGATGAGCCATGGAGAGTCAGGAAGTATGTATTTCTTCAGTCTCAGGGTTGACGGAAAGTGGAATGATCTCTTGTGAAGTAGTGAAGGCAAGCTCCACACTCAGTTTTAAGAGGAAGAAAGATAAGACCTACGAGGCTAGGAGAGAGAATCTGGGATATGGCAAGTCGAGAGGTGAGGCGAGGAGCAGACTCAGCCCTTTCAGCTACATATTAGCAAGGAAAAAACACTAGCGAACCAGCAAAGAGGCGGGTGCCAGGAGCTGTGACTTGACCCTTGCAACCACACATAGGTGAGTACATATAGGCAAGTGTGTGTGTGTGTGCACACACACACACACACACACACACACACACACACACACACACACACACACACACACACACACACACACACACACACACACACACACACACACACACACACACACACACACACACACACACACACACACACACACACACACACACACACACACACACACACACACACACACACACACACACACACACACACACACACACACACACACACACACACACACACACACACACACACACACACACACACACACACACACACACACACACACACACACACACACACACACACACACACACACACACACACACACACACACACACACACACACACACACACACACACACACACACACACACACACACACACACACACACACACACACACACACACACACACACACACACACACACACACACACACACACACACACACACACACACACACACACACACACACACACACACACACACACACACACACACACACACACACACACACACACACACACACACACACACACACACACACACACACACACACACACACACACACACACACACACACACACACACACAGAGAGAGAGAGAGAGAGGCCTAGTGTCTAATCGACATGTGCCTAGGACAAAATGGTAACTAACACTACACAGTGAGAATGAGTGAGTTTTTATGCAAGGTATCAATGCACTTCTCAAAACAATGGGATACTCCAAATATCATCCCTTCCCTGCAAAAGTTGTTTCCCAGATTACTTTTTAGTGTTTTGTGTATTATAATTTGCATATTACCAGTATGTAATAAGAAAACCAGCTTCAGCAGTTGCAAATTATTGTAAAGTAGTCATCTATAAATAACTGGCAGCCATATTTGTTTTGGTGGTTGGCAGTGGTGGAGCAGATGACAGACTGCACAAGATCCACCTCTTTTAACTCCATTGTGCGCATAAGCAGCCACCCACTGGCTCGTTGTTTTGAAGCAAGTACTGCCTTGTTTTTCCCCCTGAATATTCCTGCCAAAACTGAGGTGCACCTTGTATGCTGGAAAATACAGAATTTTTTATAGATCTCGTTCGTAAGTACAGTACTAACAATGTTCATAACTTGGGAAGAGTGTATTTACTTGTGGTCACTTCATTTTGTTACCTAAAACTACATTACTATTGACATTCATATGTATCCTTGGGCACATTTGTTAATATATTTTAGCTCTTAGGTTTGATCTTCCAATTTTTAATTTTGTTTCCTGCCTATCCCACATATGTATGTTTGGGCCTTTACACATTTAGACCAGGTCCACCTAATCAGTGCTCATTGTCAAATCTTCAGTCTTAGGCTAGATTTGTATATATATTATAATTTTAGTTCATTTTGTATAGTAATCTGGTCCCATATAATTAGCAGTTTTTACTCTAATGTACATATTCCCATCAAATAAATCTATGCAACATTTTTAATAAAATAAAACATGGAATTCTCTCTTATCCTCCCTATGTGGGGAGGGGGGTGCCTTAATGATGGTCTCTTGATCCAAGGAATTAGAGCTATTCTCCCCTTCCTCAAATCATCTGTTTCTTCCCAATTCCCCAGCTGCCGATTGGTCCTTAATGAACACTTCCCATGATTACAATATGTTATCTAGACTTTTTCTATCAGTGTTCAATGAAATTGTAGACCTGTAGTTCATAGATCAAGTTGCAAGAGTAGTATACATCCAGGACTTGCAAAATGAATTATGTCTATGATACATAGGAACATGATTGCACACCTGATATCTTGGAAGGATGCCCAGCTGGTGCTAATCTGTATACTTGGTGATCTCGCTAGCCTGATGCTTTCATAAATTTACTCGTGTATCTGTCTTTTGACTGCAGAAGTATGTCACAGGCAAACTGTCTAAAAGTTCTTCTATTGTCTTACACCTGTCAGCTTTGTGAAATTTGGCACAAATTAAGAGTTCATCATAGTCAAATTCATCATTGGCACTCCTGTATTCATTACCATTACCTGTTCAGGCAAGTCATCTGCTTTTTTTTTTTTTTTTTTTATATAAAGTGAACAAGATACACAAGATGGGATCACCTGAATGGACAAGCTGACTTTCAGACCACACACAACCATCCCAAAGCTTCAGAAATTCAGATAGAAATGGCCCAACCTTTTGTATCTTTGCTTGATAGTTGGCTTACCTGACATGTTCAACAAAGCAAGGTCTCGTTAGTGGCATCTTTGGATTCTCCCATTAATTGTAAGTACAGCAGGATTGCAAATTATGTAGAACACAGATTTTCACATTTAGGTTTGGTGTAGAATGCACGGATGAATTTGACCCAAATGTAAGTAATTAGCATAACTTCATAGTTTTGCTTTAGCCTTTCCTGTAACAGTACAGTAGTGTACCTGGGAATTGCAGTCGGTGAATATGTGAAGAATTAATAATGCTAAGCTAATAGGTGTTCCAAAATATTATAGTTTGAAAAGGTCTGGTATGTCTTTTTTTTTTTTTTGTGCCCCATGTTTTGTTTCTAAAGCCTCTGCAAGTGATTTGAGTAGTGGTGTATCAGACTCTAGAACAGTTATATCAAACCTTTGCACTCTTGCTTGTATCCCTACTCTGCTGCCTATATGTATACAGTACAGGGCTACTTGGGAATCTCTTCCTGGGTCTTCACTTCTGGTATTTAACCCTTTGACTGTTTTGGTCGTATATACGTATACGTCTTACGAGCCACTGTTTCGGACGTATATATACTCAAAAATTCTAGCGGCTTCAAATCAAGCGGAAGAAAGCTGGTAGGCCCACATATGAGAGAATGGGTCTGTGTGGTCAGTGTGCGCTGTATAAAAAAAATCTTGCAGCACGCAGTGCATAATGAGAAAAAAAAAAACTGACCGTGTTTTTGGATTAAAATGCAGAATTTGAGGTGTATTTTCGTATAGTATTTATGGTTGTATTCTCTTTTTCGTGGTCTCATTTGATAGAATGGTAAACATACTACAGAACTATAGATGATTTTGATTAGTTTCATGATGAAAACGATCTTGAAATTGAGCTCAAAGTTGGGAAAATGTTCAATTTTTGCCAATGTTCAAGAGTAAACAAATCATGCCACACGTCCAATACACATCAACTGGCGAGTCTAATATTCTTTCACAAGTGCACTGATATTATTTATACAATTTTTACAATAATGCAATAGTCTGCATAACAGTAAATCTTCTATTTTTTGTGTGAATAAAAAATCAAAATATAAAGCAAGAGTAATATAAGAGGGGCCTAAAGATGTGACTAATGAACAGATAACATCTTATTTTAGTGCCAGGAATGTCTGCATTGTTTATTGTGGACCCTATTTTGAAATTGACAACTTTTTTATTTTGCATGAAATTGGCTAAATTGCCAATTTCTGACCACTTTATTGGGTAGTTGAAATCGGTAAATTGGTGGTTTCTTGTACTCAATCGATAGAACAAATGGAGTTCTAAAGAAATAGCTATGAGTTTGGTCGACTGGAACAATGGAATTGGCCGAAAATAGGGCTCAAAGTCGGCGAAATTGCCGATGCATATATATCGCTGAGATCACTAACTTCATGAGAGCGTAATTCCGTAAGTTTTCCATCAAATTTCATACTTTTGGTGTCATTACCATCAGAAAAAGATTCTATCATTTCATAAGAAATGTTTTTTTATTTTTTTTTCGAAAATTTTGCGACAACAGGAGACACCTCAGGATTAGGGGTTGCGACAGTCAAAGGGTTAAACCCATCTTAAATGCTTCGGTCAAATGATTTCCACTTTTTTTTCTTTCAGAATTTTAAAATCTTCTCTAGATTACATACATAGTTTATTGGTTGATAGTCTTCATCAAATTGCTTTAGTAAACATGTTCCATATTCATTAAGGAAGCATTAAAGTGTTTTGAATAAAAAAAAAAAAAATGAAAATTCAAAGCATAAAATTTAATTTTGTGTACTTATTTTAAATTTTTACTTTCTTTCCCTTTCACATTTGCATTCATTTTCTTGTTTCACAACTTTCTGATAAAAGAAACCCCTCAAGGAAGGTTCCTTGACACTGATGAAGGGCTCTTGATCTAGGGAATTGGATCTGTGCTCCAGTTCCCTGAATTAAGCCTGAATGCCTTCCCCTTCCCCCCACAGGTGCTGTATAATCCTATGGGTTTAGCACTTCCCCCCCCCCCTTGATTATAGTAATATGATAGTGTTTACCCCTATGACTTCAGCTTTGATTTAGCTGGCGCCTAGAGAACACAGACAATCTAAAGTATTTAGTGTCTAATGTGAGAATGAAATAAACATGTTTTCAGTTTTTTATTAAATAATATGTTCTGCTAAATACTGCAGGATATTTTTTAGTTGCATATCATATGACAGTCTTGTACTTAATGAAGGATATACAGACATTTCATGTAGGAAAATATGGTAAAGTTTTTAAAGTATTCAACATCAAACAGCCACTGTGGTTTACTATATATGGTTTCATTACACATGAGAATATATTTAAGTATACATAGTGTTTAGATTTTATTATAACTGCATCATTCATAGCCCAGTATAAATCCACTTGAACAATGTACAGCAAAGTGGGAGATAGAAACTGGCAGTCATTGCAATGCAAGAAATCTCGCACTTTAGTAACGAAATACACTATCACTTTTTCTTCAAAATTAAATATGTTACCGTAGGTAAGGTTTCATAATTCTGTGTTCATAAATTTTTAACAGCTGGTAGAGGTTTGGGAGATCTTTATCAATGTCATAACATTGCAAAAATGAGTGGAAATAGCCGAGTAGTTATAGAATCCTTATTTCACAGCATACACTACCGATAATTACAAGAACAAACATTATAGGGCAACCTTTATAGTACATGTGCGATCAATGTACACAACTTATTTTATGAGGGAGCATTAAGATAGGAGTTATGACCGCCAGTGATAGCGCCTTCGGAGGGACACCAGGTCCCAGTCATCAACGCTCGTTCGATCATGGCTGTCATCTTGGTTACCATAGTAGCTGTAGTCATAGTCATCGCTGTAGGTCAGGGCTTTAATTAATTAAACATGATAAACCAAGTCAACTCTTTGTTAGCTATTGTAGAAACAGTTCTTAAAGCATAGGATTTATCAAACTGTGGTTGTAATGTATTCTAACAGGGTTTACCTTGAAGTAAATGTAAATGGGATTACTAATGGTCATGTTAAAGCAGGTAGTTTATTTACCCTTTTCTTACAAAAATTGTGGTAATTAACCTGAATAATTGTTTTAAAAACAGGTAAGTACCATATTGTAATTAAAAAAAACGTTTTGCAAATACTATACTCTTTCTAAGCTTTTGACTGCCATGTCAAGCTCAAATACACAGATTTAGATTAATTAGTCAAGACTTTGTAGGTTTAGGTAGTTCAGATTTAGCAGGGTTATATTAGTGAAGTGTTGGCAGAAATGAAGTATCATACTTACTCATCACAAGAAGGACCCGTGTAGCCCCTGCTGCAGTGACATACGTTAGGGCCAATACAGCGGCCTCGCTCTCCACACCCATTCTCACACACAGCTGTTGGGAGTAACCCATGCATCAGTAACCCATGGCTTAGACATCCTTTTATATTATTATTATTATAATCAAATAGAAGTCAACTAAAATACCAGGAACAATGGGCTAGTAACCCCTTTTCCTGTATAGCTTACTAAAAAGAAAAGGAAGAAAACAGTCAAAGTGGGATGTTTGAATGTGCGTAGATGTTGTGCGAATGATAAGAAAGATGATTGTAGATGTTATGAATGAAAAGAAGCTGGATGTCCTGGCTTTAAGTGAGACAAAGCTGAAGGGGGTAGGAGAGTTTCAGTGGGGAGAAATAAATGGGATTAGGTCAGGGGTTTCAAATAGAGTTAGAGCTAAAGAAGGAGTGGCAATAATGTTGAATAATCAGTTATGGCAGGTAAAGAAGGAATATAAATGTATAAATTCAAGGATTATGTGGAGTAAAATAAAGGTTGGATGTGAAAAGTGGGTTATAGTAAGTGTTTATGCACCTGGAGAAGAGAGAAGTGTAGAGGAGAGAGAGAGAGATTTTAGGGAATGTTGAGTGAGTGTGTGGGGAGTTTTGAACCAAGTGAGAGAGTAATTGTGGTTGGGGGGATGTTAATGCTAAAGTGGGTAAAAATGTTGTGGAGGGAGTAGTAGGTAAATTTGGGGTGCCAGGGGTAAATGTAAATGGGGAACCATTAATTGAGCTATGTGTAGAAAAAGGTTTGGTAATAAGTAATACATATTTTATGAAAGAGGATAAATATATATACAAGGTATGATATAGCACATAAGGAAAGTAGTTTGTTGGATTATGTATTGGTGGATAAAAGGTTGATGGGTAGGCTTCAGGATGTACATGTTTATAGAGGGGCAACAGATATATCAGATCATTATTTGGTTGTAGCTACAGTAAAAGGTAGATGGGACAAAAAGAAAATGGCAACAGCAAGTAAGAGAGAGGTAAAAGTGTATAAACTAAGGGAGGAGGAAGTTAGGGTGAGATATAAGCAACTATTGGCAGAAAGGTGGGATAGTGCAAGTATGAGTAGTGGGGGGGTTGAAGAGAGTTGGGATAGTTTTAAAAATGCAGTATTAGAATGTGGGGCAGAAGTTTGTGGCTATAGGAGGGTGGGTGCAGGAGGAAAGAGGAGTGAGTGGTGGAATGAAGAAGTAAAGGGCAACAGCAAGTTTTTGTCCCATCTACCTTTTACTCTAACTGTAGCTACAACCAAATAATGATCTGATATATCTGTTGCCCCTCTATAAACATGTACATCCTGAAGCCTACCCATCAACCTTTTATCACAACAGCCAGGAAGATGACGGGGTGGGTATTGAGAACTTTCAAAACAAGGGAAATAATGCCGATGGTGACACTATTCAAATCGCTAGTGCTCCCTCACTTAGAATACTGCTCAGTGCTGACGGCCCCGTTCAGGGCAGGAGAAATAGCAGAGCTGGAACAAATCCAGAGATCGTTTACGGCTCACATTGAGCCATTGAAACATCTAAATTATTGGGAACGCCTTCAAGTCTTGAACATGTACTCATTGGAGCGGAGGAGAAGAGATACATGATAATATATACATGGAAAGTACTTGAGGGCCTGGTCTCAAATCTGCACACTGCCATAACAACATACTGGAGTGAGAGATATGGGAGAAAGTGTAAAATAAACCCAGTGAGGAGCAGGGGTGCGGTGGGGACAATACGGGAGCACTGTATTAACATCCGGGGTCCCAGACTATTCAACATCTTACCAGAAGATATCCGAAACACGGCTGGAACCAGTGTAGAAGCCTTCAAGAGGAAACTGGACAAATATCTTCACCAGGTGCCAGATCAACCAGGCTGTGATGGATATGTGGGGCAGCGGGCCTCCAGCAGCAACAGCCTGGTTGACCAGGCAAGCACCAGACGAGCCTGGCCCATGGCCGGGCTCAGAGAGTAGATACTCTCGAACCTCTTCAAAGGTATATCAAAGGTGTGATAAAAGAGAAAAAGGTAGCTTATGAGAGGTTTTTACAAAACAGAAGTGTTAATAGAAGAGCAGAGTATATGGAGAGTAAAAGAAAGGTGAAGAGAGTGGTGAGAGAGTGCAAAAGAAGAGCGGATGAAAGAATGGGAGAGGCTCTGTCAAGAAATTTTGCTGAAAACAAGAAAAAAATTTGGAGTGAGATAAACAAGGTAAGAAAGCCTAGGGAACAAATGGATTTGTCAGTTAAAAACAGAGTAGGGGAGTTAGTAGATGGGGAGCTGGAGGTATTGGGTAGATGGCGGGAATATTTTGAGGAACTTTTAAATGTCGATGAAAAAAGGGAGGCGGTAATTTCATGTACTGGCCAGGGAGGTACAACATCGTTTAGGAGTGAAGAAGAGCAGGATGTGAGTGTGGGGGAGGTGCGTGAGGCATTACGTAGAATGAAAAGGGTAAAGCAGCTGGAACTGACTGCATCATGACAGAAATGTTAAAGCAGGGAGATAGTGCTGGAGTGGTTGGTATTTTTGTTTAATAAATGTATGAAAGAGGGGGAAGGTACCTAGGATTGGCAGAGAGCATGTATAGTTCCTTTATATAAAGGGAAGGGGATAAAAGAGTGTAAAAATTATAGGGGAATAAGTTTACTGAGTATACCAGGTAAAGTGTGTGGCAGGGTTATTATTGAAAGAATTAGAGGTAAGACAGAGAGTAGGATTGCAGATGAGCAAGGAGGCTTTAGAGTGGGTAGGGGATGTGTAGATCAAGTGTTTACAGTGAAGCATATATGTGAACAGTATTTAGATAAAGGTAGAGAAGTTTTCATTGCATTTATGGATTTAGAAAAGGCATATGATAGAGTAGATAGGGGAGCAATGTGGCAAATGTTGCAAGTGTATGGAATAGGTAGTAAATTACTGAAGGCTGTAAGAGTTTTTATGAGGATAGTGAGGCTCAGGTTAGGGTGTGTAGGAGAGAGGGATTACTTCCCGGTAAAAGTAGGTCTTAGACAGTGATGTGTAATGTCACCATGGTTGTTTAATATATTTATAGATGGGGTTGTAAAAGAAGTAAATGCTAGGGTGTTGGGGAGAGGGTGGGATTAAATTATGGAGAATTAAATGCAAAATAGGAGTTGACACAGTTACTTTTGCTGATGATACTGTGCTATGGAGATTCTAAAGAAAAGTTGCAAGGTTAGTGGACGAGTTTGGGGGTGTGTGTAAAGGTAGAAAGTTGAAAGTGAACATAGATAAGAGTAAGGTGATGAGGGTATCAAACGATTTAAATAAAGAAAAATTGGATATCACATTGGAGAGAGGATTATGGAAGAAGTAAATGTTTTCAGATATTTGGGAGTTTACGTGTCAGCGGATGGGTTTATGAAGGATGAGGTTAACCATAGAATTGATGAAGGAAAAAAGGTGAGTGGTGCTTTAGGATTTGGGGGACAAAACATATCCATGGAGGCAAAAAGGGAATTTTAAAAAAATAGTTCCCAAAACTCATATGTGTGAAATGGGTTGCAAATGCTGCAGCGGGGGGAGGCTGGGGGCAGTGGAGATGTCCTGCTAAGAGCAATGTGTGAAAATCAGAAAATTCGGGAAAGTAAAAGGAGAAGGTGGGGTTACAAAATATTTGTCAGAGGGCTGAAGAGGGGGTTTTTGAGGTGGTTTGGGCATTTAAGTGGATCAAAATAGAATGACTTGGAAGCGTAAACTGTGGGGGAAGGGAAAGGGGGGGTAGGGGTCCCCGAAAAGGTGGGGGAAAGGGGTAAAGGAGGTTTTTGGGCAGGGGGTTTGACTTCCCAAAACATGTGGAGCGGTTAATGGGGAAAGTAGATGAATGGTTTTGGGACATGACGATTGTTGGGGGAAGGGGAACATTTTTGAAGGGATTTAGGGGAAAACCCGTTAATTGTTTTATTGGACTTGAGTCCCGGGAAAAGGGGAAATACAAGCCCGCACTTTAAAAGGGGGGTCGGGGTAGTGACGGCTGGGAGGGACAATTCTCAGCTGTCGTATCACTCCTCTGCAAAGACATGATTATGTTTAGTGTGGTGAAAGTGTTGAATGATGAAAGTATTTTCTTTTGGGGTTTTCTTTTTTTGGGTCACCCTGCCCGGGGGGAGGCCGACTTGTTGAAAAAAAAAAAAAATAATTTTGCTAAAAGCAGGGGTTATACAGTGCTGCAGGTTTTCAGGATGCAGGGGGAATGGGTTGTGAGGGGGATGGATGATTAGTAGGGGGTGGAGGAGCAGGACAGTGGATAGTGCAGGGGTAGAGGGGGCAAGTCAAGGTAGAAGGGACTGAGGGAGGGGTTGAGGTATAAACTTCAGAGTTTGTGTAGTAATGTTTCTGTCAAAAAGTCAACAAGAGAGTCAGGATTAAAGGAGGTCCACTGCAAAAATAAAAGGGGGGAAA
>WNWK01001949.1:0-5000 GCA_009830355.1 Cherax destructor
ACCTTCCATCAAGACTGAGGGACTGACCACCTACCATCAAGACTGAGGGACTGACCACCTTCCATCAAGACTGAGGGACTGACCACCTACCATCAAGACTGAGGGACTGACCACCTACCATCATGACTGAGGGACTGACCACCTACCATCATGACTGAGGGACTGACCACCTACCATCAAGACTGAGGGACTGACCACCTACCATCATGACTGAGGGACTGACCACCTACCATCAAGACTGAGGGACTGACCACCTACCATCAAGACTGAGGGACTGACCACCTACCATCATGACTGAGGGACTGACCACCTACCATCAAGACTGAGGGACTGACCACCTTCCATCAAGACTGAGGGACTGACCACCTACCATCAAGGTTGAGGGACTGACCACCTACCATCAAGACTGAGGGACTGACCACCTACCATCAAGACTGAGGGACTGACCACCTACCATCAAGACTGATGGACTGACCACCTACCATCAAGACTGATGGACTGACCACCTACCATCAAGACTGAGGGACTGACCACCTACCATCATGACTGAGGGACTGACCACCTACCATCATGACTGTGGGACTGACCACCTACCATCAAGACTGATGGACTGACCAACTACCATCAAGACTGAGGGACTGACCACCTACCATCATGACTGAGGGACTGACCACCTACCATCAAGACTGAGGGACTGACCACCTACCATCAAGACTGATGGACTGACCACCTACCATCAAGACTGAGGGACTGACCACCTACCATCATGACTGAGGGACTGACCACCTACCATCAAGACTGATGGACTGACCACCTACCATCAAGACTGAGGGACTGACCACCTACCATCATGACTGAGGGACTGACCACCTACCATCAAGACTGAGGGACTGACCACTCATAATTTCCTCTTTGTTTCTTGTACTGTATATACAGTGGTCGACTAAAGAAGTCTTCAGCACGGGCGAAACGTTTCCTCAATAAAGATACCCAAGTGTCGCACACCTGTTGCACAGTGTTGAACAGATCTTTAAAGAGAGAGCGAGCGATCGAGGAAGAGAGAGAGAGAGAGAGAGAGAGAGAGAGAGAAGAGAGAGAGAGAGAGAGAGAGAGAGAGAGAGAGAGAGAAGGGGAAAAGAAGGGGAGAAACCGATCAGCTTCTATGTAACTATTCACTCACAGCGCCGCGTCGCAATCATTCCCAGAATGGCTTCCAAAAGCGACTCAAATTTAGAAACAAACACATCCGCCTCCCGATGCCTTCACATTTCCGGCCGACAATTAATTATCGCATTACAATAAAAAAAACTGACGCGCGTGTACACAGTTTATTGTCAAGGAAAGGAAAAAACTGAAAAAGAATGCCGGAACAAAGCCAGTAGTGCACGGAATCAAACGCGGCCGGAGAAACAAAACCGGCTGGCGTCATGATAAGTAACAAAAGACTGTCGGCGGGAAACAAAAGAATCCCACCGGGTGCTGCCAGATACCGGAATTTATAGTTCTTTTTTTTTATTTTCAAGCTTTCAGCTGCTATTTTTTAAATCTTTCTCACAATAGATGGTACGCTGCTAACCCCTTGTGCTAATAATCGACGCCGGGAATAGAATACACACGAGCGTTTCATCGTTTTAATGGCGATTAGAGGTGAGGTGGAGGGAGGGTAGAGGATCCAGCGTGCGATCGGAACCAAAACAAAACAGGATCGAATACTTTGACTATATGCCATGGGATGGGAGGAGGATCCATCATGCGATCAGAACACAAAACAAAACAGGATCGAATCCTCTTGACTACATGCCATGGGATGGGAGGAGGATCCACCATGCGATCAGAACACAAAACAAAAGAGAATCGAATCCTCTTGACTATTTGCCCTGAGATGGGAGGAGAATCCACCTTGCGATCATAACTCAAAAGAAAAGAGGATAGAATCCTTTTGACTATATGCCCTGGGGTGAGAATAGGATCCAGCACACGATCGGAACCCAAAATAAAACAGGATCGAATCCTTTTGACTATATGCCCTGGGATGGGAGGAGGATCCACCATGCAATTGTAACCCAAAACAAAAGAGGATCGAACTCCCCTGGACTACAAGCTCTGGGGGGACGAAGACGACCAAACATGCGATCGTAACCCAAAAACAAGAGGATCGAACTCCCTTGGGGCATTGCCAGCAACAACAACAACAACAATGGCCGACGCTTGATACAAAATGTCCTCAAAAGCTGAATGTTTTTCTTTTTTTTGTCTGTAGTCTATTTTTTTGCGCATGTGAGGGGGGAGGAGAGGAGAGAGAGAGAGAGAGAAAGAAAGAGAGAGAGAGAGAGAGAGAGAGAGAGAGAGAGAGAGAGAGAGAGAGAGAGAGAGAGAGAGAGAGAGGGAGGGAGGGATAACAAAAGCCTATTCTGTGTGCAAGTTGTATTGAAGACAGGAACGTAACAATGGCACAAAGGAGAAGAAATATGGCCTCTGCTTCTCCGTGCTTTTGACGTTCTTCAAACTTAACTGCTCCTCCTCCTACACCACCACCTCCTCCTCCACCACCTCCTCCTCCACCACCACCTCCTCCTCCACCACCTCCTCCTCCACCACCACCTCCTCCTCCACCACCTCCTCCTCCACCACCACCTCCTCCTCCACCACCACCTCCTCCTCCACCACCTCCTCCTCCACCACCACCTCCTCCTCCACCACCTCCTCCTACACCACCACCTCCTCCTCCACAACCTCCTCCTCCACCACCTCCTCCTCCACCACCACCTCCTCCTACACCACCTCCTCCTCCTCCACCACCTCCTCCTCCACCACCTCCTCCTCCAACATCACCTCCTCCTCCACCACCACCTCCTCCTACACCACCACCTCCTCCTTCACCACCTCCTCCACCACCACCTCCTCCTACACCACCACCTCCTCCTTCACCACCTCCTCCTCCTCCTCCTCCTCGCCACTCCTGGACTAATTAAGGAAGGCGAGACTCGCTTGCCCGACGTCATGAACTTGCTCCCCCTCCCTTCCCCTCCTCTCCCCATCCGCTCCCCTTCCTTCCCCTCCTCTCCCCATCCCAATCTCTTTCCCATTCCACCTCACATCCCCCTCTATCTCTCCCATTCCCCTCCCTTATTCCCCTTTCCATTCCCTCCTCCCTCTCTCATTTCCCCTCCCTCTCTCTTATTCTCCCTTTCTGTCCCCTCCTTCTCCCATTCCCTTGTCCCTCTTCCATTCCCCTTTCCAATACCCCCTCACTCTCTTATTCACTTTGTCATTCCCCCTCCTTCTCCCATTCCCCCTCTCTCACCACCTCTCATTCCCCCTCCTCTCATTCCCCCCCTCACCACCTCTCATTCCCCTCCCTCTCCCATTCCACACCACCTATTATTCCTCTTCCTCCTCCAGTTCCTAATTCTCCTCTTCCTTCTCCCTCTGCCATTCCTATTCTTCACTCCCCCATTTCTTTCCTCCCCCTCCCATTCCTTCTCACCACCAAAACCACCCTCTCTTTCTCCTCCCCTTCTCTTCCCTCTCTTTCTCCTTCCATTCTCTTCTCTCTCTTTCTATTCCCCTTCTCTTCCCTCTCCTCCTCTCTCCCTCTCTTTCCTTCTCTCCCTCCTATTACTCCTCCCCCTTTTCTCCTCTCCCATTACTGGTCACCATCCCACTATCTTTCCCCCTCTCCTCCTATTTCTCTTCCCTTACCATCTTTTCCTCCTCCCCCCTATCTCCTCCTCATCCTCCCCCTTCTACTTCTCTCCTCTCCCCTCATTCTCTTCTCTATATCTTATCTTTCCCCCATTCTTCTCTTAAAATTCATTTACCCTCTCTCTACCCTCTCTATTCCACCTTTCACCTCCTCCTTTTCATTTTTCATTCATTCACGCCTTTTCCACCTCTAGTTTACCCCCTTTCTCCCCCTTTCAACCCTTTCAATTACCTGCAACTCTGCTACCTCTCTCTCCCCTTTCCGTCTCCCTTTCTCCCCTCCCTCCCGTCTCTACCCTCTCTCTCCTCTTCCCGTCTCCCCTCTCTCCAAGCTCATCCCTCTCTCCCCTTTCCGTCTCCCCTCTCTCCCCTCTTGGAGTGTCTTGATGTATAATTAAATAATGACTGGGGAGGTGAGGGGAATGAGCAGTTAACCAGGTCATTGTTTAATGACCTCTGGTTAACGACCTTGTTTGTTGGTGGTGGTGTTGTTTTGGTGGTTGGTGATGGTGGTAATGGTGGTAGCAGTGGTGGTAGTGGTGGTGTCAGTGGTGGTGGTGGTAGTGATAAAACAAATGAACAGCGGAAGTCATTAAGCCAGTGCCAGGCAGGAAAGCCAGGCAGCGTGGCTTATGGCCCTCTAGTTCCTTACGAGTCCCGCCCCTCCCCCAGGATGCCACCCCACACCAGTCAACTACCTCCCAGCTACCAGGGAAACAGTGTGCAGGTTAACAAATGTTAATAATGACAACGTTTCGCCCGCACAACAGGCTTTAATGATTACAACGTTTCGCCCGCACAACAGGCTTTAATAATGACAACGTTTCGCCCGCACAACAGGCTTTAATAATGACAACGTTTCGCCCATACATCAGGCTTTTTCAAGCCAGCAGAGATTACTGGAGGTGAACACAGAATGGAATCAGAAAGAACACTCATTCAGTGGATGTTCTCCGTAGAACACACAGTGAAGAGTGTTCTCAGTAGAACACACAGTCAAGAACTTCACTCTCACTCCGTCCTGATTTCCTCCTTCACCTCGGACGCCATTCTGGATAATCAGGTATTTGGAACGGCGATGGGTTCACCCCTCAGCGCTGCCTTTCCCAAGATATTCATTAAATCTTCGGAGACAGAATAGTTTTCTTAAATCATCTTGCTGTCTGTCACATTGTGGATGCAATACCTGGATGGTAAACCAGGTCATATCTCCAGATCAATTCTACTGGCTGGACCAGGACCTGATCCACCAGGTGACCTGGTCTAGGACCAAGCCAAGTGGATTGCGAATGATT
>WNWK01001949.1:12500-90000 GCA_009830355.1 Cherax destructor
CTCCACTCTGCTGTAGTTCAGTACAGTGCCCTGGGATTCCACTCTGTTGTAGTTCAGTACAGTGCCCTGGGCTTGCACTCTGCTGTAGTTCAGTACAGTGCCCTGGGCCTCCACTCTGCTGTAGTTCAGTACAGTGCCCTGGGCCTGCACTCTGCTGTAGTTCAGTACAGTGCCTAAGGCCTGCACTTTGATGTAGTTCAGTACAGAGCCCTGGGCCTGCACTCTGATGTAGTTCAGTACAGTGCCCTGGGCCTCCACTCTGCTGTAGTTCAGTACAGTGCCCTGGGCCTCCACTCTGCTGTAGTTCAGTACAGTGCCCAGGGACTCCACTCTGCTGTAGTTCAGTACAGTGCCCTGGGACTCCACTCTGCTGTAGTTCAGTACAGAGCCCTGGGCCTCCACTCTGCTGTAGTTCAGTACAGTGCCCAGGGCCTGCACTCTGCAGTAGTTCACTACAGTGCCCAGGGCCTCCACTCTGCTGTAGTTCAGTACAGTGCCCTGGGCCTCCACTCTGCTGTAGTTCAGTACAGTGCCCTGGGCCTCCTCTCTGCTGTAGTTCAGTACAGTGCCCAGGGCCTCCACTCTGCTGTAGTTCAGTACAGTGCCCTTGGCCTCCACTCTGCTGTAGTTCAGTACAGTGCCCTGTGCCTCCACTCTGCTGTAGTTCAGTACAGTGCCCAGGGCCTCCACTCTGCTGTAGTTCAGTACAGTGCCCTGGGCCTCCACTCTGCTGTAGTTCAGTACAGAGCCCTGGGCCTCCACTCTGCTGTAGTTCAGTACAGTGCCCAGGGCCTCCACTCTGCTGTAGTTCAGTACAGTGCCCAGGGCCTCCACTCTGCTGTAGTTCAGTACAGTGCCAGGGCCTCCACTCTGCTGTAGTTCAGTACAGAGCCCTGGGCCTCCACTCTGCTGTAGTTCAGTACAGAGCCCTGGCCTCCACTCTGCTGTAGTTCAGTACAGTGCCCAGGGCCTCCACTCTGCTGTAGTTCAGTACAGTGCCCTGGGCCTCACTCTGCTGTAGTTCAGTACAGTGCCCAGGGCCTCCACTCTGCTGTAGTTCAGTACAGTGCCTGGGCCTCCACTCTGCTGTAGTTCAGTACAGTGCCTGGGCCTCCACTCTGCTGTAGTTCAGTACAGTGCCTGGGCCTCCACTCTGCTTAGTTCAGTACAGTGCCCAGGGCCTCCACTCTGCTGTAGTTCAGTACAGTGCCCTGGGCCTCACTCTGCTGTAGTTCAGTACAGTGCCTGGGCCTCCACTCTGCTGTAGTTCAGTACAGTGCCTGGGCCTCCACTCTGCTGTAGTTCAGTACAGGCACTGGCCTCCACTCTGTGTAGTTCAGTACAGTGCCCTGGGCTCACTCTGCTGTAGTTCAGTACAGTGCCCTGGGCCTCCACTCTGCTGTAGTTCAGTACAGTGCCCTGGGCCTCCACTCTGCTGTAGTTCAGTACAGTGCCCTGGGCCTCCACTCTGCTGTAGTTCAGTACAGAGCCCTGGGCCTCCACTCTGCTGTAGTTCAGTACAGTGCCCAGGGCCTCCACTCTGCAGTAGTTCACTACAGTGCCCAGGGCCTCCACTCTGCTGTAGTTCAGTACAGTGCCCTGGGCCTCCACTCTGCTGTAGTTCAGTACAGTGCCCTGGGCCTCCTCTCTGCTGTAGTTCAGTACAGTGCCCAGGGCCTCCACTCTGCTGTAGTTCAGTACAGTGCCCTTGGCCTCCACTCTGCTGTAGTTCAGTACAGTGCCCTGGGCCTCCACTCTGCTGTAGTTCAGTACAGTGCCCAGGGCCTCCACTCTGCTGTAGTTCAGTACAGTGCCCTGGACCTCCTTTCTGCTGTAGTTCAGTACAGAGCCCTGGGCCTCCACTCTGCTGTAGTTCAGTTCAGAGCCTTGGGCCTCCACTCTGCTGTAGTTCAGTACAGTGCCCAGGGCCTCCACTCTGCTGTAGTTCAGTACAGTGCCCAGGGCCTCCACTCTGATGTAGCTCAGTACAGTGCCCAGGGCCTCCACTCTGATGTAGCTCAGTACAGAGCCCTGGGCCTCCACTCTGCTGTAGTTCAGTACAGTGCACTGGGCCTCCACTCTGCTGTAGTTCAGTACAGAGCCCTGGGCCTCCACTCTGCTGTAGTTCAGTACAGTGCCCTGGGCCTCCACTCTGCTGTAGTTCAGTACAGAGCCCTGGGCCTCCACTCTGCTGTAGTTCAGTACAGTGCCTTGGGCCTCCACTCTGCTGTAGTTCAGTACAGAGCCCTGGGCCTCCACTCTGCTGTAGTTCACTACAGAGCCCTGGGCCTCCACTCTGCTGTAGTTCAGTACAGTGCCCAGGGCCTCCACTCTGCTGTAGTTCAGTACAGTGCCCAGGGCCTCCACTCTGATGTAGCTCAGTACAGTGCCCAGGGCCTCCACTCTGATGTAGCTCAGTACAGAGCCCTGGGCCTCCACTCTGCTGTAGTTCAGTACAGAGCCCTGGGCCTCCACTCTGCTGTAGTTCAGTACAGAGCTCTGGGCCTCCACTCTGCTGTAGTTCAGTACAGAGCCCTGGGCCTCCACTCTGCTGTAGTTCAGTACAGAGCCCTGGGCCTCCACTCTGCTGTAGTTCAGTACAGAGCCCTGGGCCTCCACTCTGCTGTAGTTCAGTACAGTGCCCAGTGCCTCCACTCTGCTGTAGTTCAGTACAGTGCCCTGGGCCTCCACTCTGCTGTAGTTCAATACAGAGCCCAGGGCCTCCACTCTGCTGTAGTTCAGTACAGAGCCCTGGGCCTCCACTCTGCTGTAGTTCAGTACAGAGCCCTGGGCCTCCACTCTGGTGTAGTTCAGTACAGTGCCCTGGGCCTCCACTCTGCTGTAGTTCAGTACAGTGCCCTGGGCCTCCTCTCTGCTGTAGTTCAGTACAGTGCCCAGGGCCTCCACTCTGCTGTAGTTCAGTACAGTGCCCTGGGCCTCCACTCTGCTGTAGTTCAGTACAGTGCCCAGGGCCTCCACTCTGCTGTAGTTCAGTACAGTGCCCTGGGCCTCCACTCTGCTGTAGTTCAATACAGAGCCCAGGGCCTCCACTCTGCTGTAGTTCAGTACAGAGCCCTGGGCCTCCACTCTGCTGTAGTTCAGTACAGAGCCCTGGGTCTCCACTCTGGTGTAGTTCAGTACAGTGCCCTGGGCCTCCACTCTGCTGTAGTTCAGTACAGTGCCCTGGGCCTCCTCTCTGCTGTAGTTCAGTAGAGTGCCCAGGGCCTCCACTCTGCTGTAGTTCAGTACAGTGCCCTGGGCCTCCACTCTGCTGTAGTTCAGTACAGTGCCCAGGGCCTCCACTCTGCTGTAGTTCAGTACAGTGCCCAGGGCCTCCACTCTGATGTAGCTCAGTACAGAGCCCAGGGCCTCCACTCTGGTGTAGTACAGTACAGTGCCCAGGGCCTCCACTCTGCTGTAGTTCAGTACAGTGCCCAGGGCCTCCACTCTGCTGCAGTTCAGTACAGAGCCCTGGGCCTCCACTCTTCTGTAGTTCAGTACAGTGCCCAGGGCCTCCACTCTGCTGTAGTTTAGTACAGTGCTCTGAGCCTCCACTCTGATCTAGTTCAGTACAGTGCCCAGGGCCTCCACTCTGCTGTAGTTCAGTACAGAGCCCTGGGCCTCCACTCTGCTGTAGTTCAGTACAGAGCCAAGGGTCTCCACTCTGCTGTAGTTCAGTACAGTGCCCTGGGCCTCCACTCTGCTGTAGTTCAGTACAGTGCCCAGGGCCTCCACTCTGCTGTAGTTCAGTACAGTGCCCTGGGCCTCCACTCTGCTGTAGTTCAGTACAGTGCTCTGGGCCTCCACTCTGCTATAGTTCAGTACAGTGCCCTGGGCCTCCACTCTGCTGTAGTTCAGTACAGTGCTCTGGGCCTCCACTCTGCTGTAGTTCAGTACAGTGCCTGGGCCTCCACTCTGCTGTAGTTCAGTACAGTGCCCTGGGCCTCCACTCTGCTGTAGTTCAGTACAGTGCCCTGGGCCTCCACTCTGCTGTAGTTCAGTACAGTGCCCAGGGCCTCCACTCTGCTGTAGTTCAGTACAGTGCCCTGGGCCTCTACTCTGCTGTAGTTCAGTACAGTGCCCAGGGCCTCCACTCTGCTGTAGTTCAGTACAGTGCCCAGGACCTCCACTCTGCTGTAGTTCAGTACAGTGCCCTGGGCCTCCACTCTGCTGTAGTTCAGTAGAGTGCCCTGGGCCTCCACTCTGCTGTAGTTCAGTACAGTACCTGGGCCTCCACTCTGCTGTAGTTCAGTACAGTGCCCTGGGCCTCCACTCTGTGTAGTTCAGTACAGTGCCCAGGGCCTCCAATCTGCTGTAGTTCAGTACAGGCCCAGGGCCTCCACTCTGGTAGTTCAGTACAGTGCCCTGGGCCTCCACTGCTGAGTTCAGTACAGTGCACTGGGCCTCCACTCTGCTGTAGTTCAGTACAGTGCCCTGGGCCTCCACTCTGCTGAGTTCAGTACAGTGCCCTGGGCCTCCACTCTGATGTAGTTCAGTACAGTGCCTGGGCCTCCACTCTGCTGTAGTTCAGTACAGTGCCCTGGGCCTCCACTCCTGTAGTTCAGTACAGTGCCCTGGGCCCCTCTCACATCTGCTGTAGTTCAGACAGAGCCCTGGGCCTCCACTCTGCCTGTAGTCTCAGTACAGTGCCCAGGGCCTCCACTCTGCTGTAGTTCAGTACAGTGCCCTGGGCCTCACTCTGCTGTAGTTCAGTACAGTGCCCAGGGCCTCCACTCTGCTGTAGTTCAGTACAGTGCCCTGGCCTCCACTCTGCTGTAGTTCAGTACAGTGCCCAGGGCCTCCACTCTGCTGTAGTTCAGTACAGTGCCCAGGGCCTCCACTCTGCTGTAGTTCAGTACAGTGCCTGGGCCTCCACTCTGCTGTAGTTCAGTACAGTGCCAGGTCCTCCACTCTGCTGTAGTTCAGTACAGTGCCCTGGGCCTCCACTCTGCTGTAGTTCAGTACAGTGCCCTGGGCTCCACTCTGCTGTAGTTCAGTACAGTGCCCAGGGCCTCCACTCTGCTGTAGTTCAGTACAGTGCCCAGGGCCTCACTCTGCTGTAGTTCAGTACAGTGCCCAGGGCCTCCACTCTGCTGTAGTTCAGTACAGTGCCCAGGCCTCCACTCTACTGTAGTTCAGTACAGGCCCTGGGCTTCTCCACTCTGCTGTAGTTCAGTACAGTGCCCGGGCCTCCACTCTGCTGTAGTTCAGTACAGTGCCCTGGGCCTCCACTCTGCTGTAGTTCAGTACAGTGCCCGGGCCTCCACTCTAATGTAGTTCAGTACAGTGCCCAGGGCCTCCACTCTGCTGTAGTTCAGTCATGCCCAGAGCTCACTCAGTATGGGCCTCCACTCTGCTGTAGTTCAGTACAGGCCTGGGCCTCCACTCTGCTGTAGTTCAGTACAGTGCCCTGGGCCTCCACTCTGCTGTAGTTCAGTACAGTGCCCTGGGCCTCCACTCTGCTGTAGTTCAGCACAGTGCCCTGGGCCTCCACTCTGCTGTAGTTCAGTACAGTGCCTGGGCCTCCACTCTGCTGTAGTTCAGTACAGTGCCCTGGCCTCCACTCTGCTGTAGTTCAGTACAGTGCCCAGTCCTCCACTCTGCTGTAGTTCAGTACAGTGCCTGGCCTCCACTCTCTGTAGTTCAGTACAGTGCCCAGGGCCTCCACTCTGCTGTAGTTCAGTACAGTGCCTGGACCTCCACTCTGTGTAGTTCAGTACAGTGCTCAGGGCCTCCACTCTGCTGTAGTTCAGTACAGTGCCCTGGGCCTCACTCTGCTTAGTTAGTACAGAGCCAGTGCTCCACTCTGCTGTAGTTCAGTACAGTGCCCTGGACCTCCACTCTGCTGTAGTTCAGTACAGTGCCCAGGGCCTCCACTCTGCTGTAGTTCAGTACAGTGCCCAGGGCCTCCACTCTACTGTAGTTCAGTACAGAGCCCAGTTCCTCCACTCTACTGTAGTTCAGTACAGAGCCCAGTTCCTCCACTCTACTGTAGTTCAGTACAGTGCCCTGGGCCTCCACTCTGCTGTAGTTCAGTACAGTGCCCAGGGCCTCCACTCTGCTCTAGTTCAGTACAGTGCCCAGGGCCTCCACTCTGCTGTAGTTCAGTACAGTGCCCAGGGCCTCCACTCTGCTGTAGTTCAGTACAGTGCCCAGGGCCTCCACTCTGCTGTAGTTCAGTACAGTGCCCTGGGCCTCCACTCTGCTGTAGTTCAGTACAGTGCCCAGGGCCTCCACTCTGCTGTAGTTCAGTACAGTGCCCTGGGCCTCCACTCTTCAGTCAGGTCTCACTGTTACTGCAGTCATCACTGTCACTGGCTCAGCGTGTTTACCTACAAACAAGCCGCCTTGCTCCCACCCTCCAGACAAAGACAAGCCAAGCCATTCAAAGACAAAACACCATTGTCTTAGTTAGTTTGTGAAAAGTCAGCTCTAGTGCCAGCGATTCCTCTGCCCACTCTCTCTCTCTCTCTCTCTCTCTCTCTCTCTTCTCTCTCTCTCTCTCTCTCTCTTTCTTTCTCTCTCTCTCTCTCTCTCTCTCTCTCTCTCTCTCTCTCTCTCTCTCTCTCTCTCTCTCTCTCTCTCTCTCTGCCTCCTCTCTATTTGCCATCTCTGCCTCTGTTACTACCCTTTCTACCTCTTCTGTTTCTTTTCTGTTTTCTTGACCTCCTCTGCCTCTTTCTCCTCCTCTATCTTCCCTCTCTGCCACTGAGAGAGAGAGAGAGAGAGAGAGAGAGAGAGAGAGAGAGAGAGAAAGATACAGAAGATAGCAGGTACAATATGTTTCGAGAGGGTCAATAGACACACCATGAATTAAGCAGAGACTTGTATCATGGTGATTGTGTGTGTGTGTGTGTGTGTGTGTGTGTGTGTGTGTACTCACCTAGTTGTGGTTGCAGGGGTCGAGTCATAGCTCTTGGCCCCGCCTTTTCACTGGCCGCTAATGGGTCACTCTCCCTTCGCCATGAGCCTTATCATACCTCTTCCTGAAGCTATGAATGAATCCTGCCTCCACTACATCACTTCCCAAGCTATTCCACTTCCTGACCACTCTGTGACTGAAGAAATACTTCCTAACATCCCTGTGATTCATCTGAGTCTTCAACTTCCAACTGTGTCCCCTTGTTGCTGTGTCCCATCTCTGGAACATTCTGTCTCTGTCCATTTTGTCAATTCCTCTCAGTATTTTATATGTTGTTATCATGTCCCCCCTATCTCTCCTGTTCTCCAGTGTCGTCAGGTCGATTTCCCTTAACCTCTCCTCGTAGGACATACCCCTTAGCTCCGGGACTAGTCTTGTTGCAAACCTTTGAACTTTCTATAGTTTCTTTATGTGCTTGGCTAGGTGTGGGTTCCAAACTGGTGCTGCATACTCCAGTATGGGCCTAACGTACACAGTGTACAGGGTCCTGAACGATTCTTTATTAAGATGTCGGAATGCTGTTCTTAGGTTTGCTAGGCGCCCATATGCTGCAGCAGTTATTTGGTTGATGTGCGCCTCAGGAGATGTGCCTGGTGTTATACTCACCTCAAGATCTTTTCCCTTGAGTGAGGTTTGTAATATTTGGCCCCCTAGACTGTACTCTGCCTGCGGTCTTCTTGTGTGTGTGTACTCACCTAATTGTACTCACCTAATTGTGGTTGCAGGGGTCGAGACTCAGCTCCTGGCCCCGCCTCTTCGCTGTCTGCTACTGGGTCTCTGCTCTCCCTGCTCCATGAGCTTTATCATACCTTGTCTTAAAACTATGTATGGTTCCTGCCTCCACTATATCTTTCTCTAGACTATTCCACTTCCTGACTACTCTGTGGCTGAAGAAATGCTTCCTAACATCCCTTTGACTCATCTGAGTCTTCAGCTTCCAGTTGTGTCCCCTTGTTTCTGTGTTCCCTCTCTGGAACATCCTGTCACTGTCTACCTTGTCAATTCCCCGCAGTATTTTGTATGTCGTTATCATGTCTCCTCTGACCCTTCTTTCCTCCAGTGTTGTTAGTCCTATTTTCCTCAACCTTTCTTCATAAAACAGACCCCTGAGTTGTGGAACTAACCTTGTCGCAAACCTTTGCACTTTCTCTAGTTTCTTTACGTGCTTGACCAGGTGTGGGTTCCAGACTGGTGCTGCATATTCTAGTATGGGCCTGACGTACACGGTATACAGTGTCTTGAACGATTCCTTGTTAAGGTAACGGAACGCTAATCTTAGGTTTGCCAGTCGCCCATATGCTGCCGCAGTTATCTGGTTGATGTGTGCCTCCGGAGACGTGCTTGGCGTTATACTCACTCCAAGGTCTTTCTCCTTTTCCGAGGTTTGTAGCCTTTGTCCGCCTAGCTTGTACTCTGTCAGCGGTCTTCTTTGCCCTTCTCCGATCTTCATGACTTTGCATTTGGTGGGATTAAATTCGAGAAGCCAGTTGCTAGACCAGATGTCAAGCTTGTCCAGGTCTCTTTGAAGTCCTGCTTGGTCTTCATCCGATGTGATTCTCCTCATTAATTTCACATCATCTGCGAACAGAGACACGAGTCTATCCCGTCCGTCATGTCATTCACATATAGCAAGAATAGCACTGGTCCTAGGACTGACCCCTGTGGTACACCGCTCGTCACAGGCGCCCACTGTGATACCTCATCACGCACCATGACCCGTTGTTGCCTCCATGTGAGGTATTCCCTGATCCATTTCAGTGCCCTTCCTGTTATACACACTTGTTCTTCCAACTTCTTTACTAATCTCATATGAGGAACTGTGTCGAAGGCCTTCCTGCAGTCCAGGAAAATGCAATCAACCCACCCTTCTCTTTCTTGTCTTACCTCTGTTACTTTATCATAGATCTCTAGGAGGTTTGTTACACAGGATTTGCCTTCCCGGAATCCGTGCTGTCTGGTGTTTATTATCCTGTTCTGCTCCAGATGCTCCACTATTCTTTTCCTGATGTGTGTGTGTGTGTGTGTGTGTGATTGTGTGTGATTGTGTGTGATTGTGTGTGTGTGTGTGTGTTAGTTACCATTTTGTCCTAGGCACATGTCGATTAGACACTAGGCCTGTTGTATGTATGTGTGTGTGTAACGAAACACTTCGAAATGTTTCGGCCCCGCCGGGAATTGAACCCGGGCCCTCCGTGCGTGAAGCAAGAGCGCTAGCCACCATGCCATCGGGGCGTGTAATGATACAAGTAATGATACTCAGATGTTGCACACATATTTCAGTCATTATCTTGTACTGAATACCACTAATATATAGAGGAGTAACAAAACCATACCACGGGTGGGGATAGAACCCGCGGTCAGAGAGTCATAAAACTCCAGACCGACCCGTGGGTTCTATCCCCGCCCGTGGTATGGTTTGTTTGCAATCGTGTCATTACTAATTTGTGAGTCATATAGGGAAGGTTGGTCTGGTTTTGGTGTAGGCCTCCCTACTGGTTGGGGAGTCAGGGATAGGGTTAAAGGCAGGGAAGGGAAATGGGGAAGGATGAGGGAGATGGGTGTGTGTGTGTGATTGTTTGTGTGTGTGTGTGATTGTTTCTGTGTGTGTGTGATTGTTTGTGTGTGTGTATATGTGTGTGGATGCTCATCTATTTGTCGTTGTAAGGGTCGAGTCTCGGCTCCTGGGCCCCCCTTCAGATTCACTCCCTCTTAACCTCATGGGCACTATCGTACCTGCTCTTAAAACTATACATGAATCCTACCTTCACCACTTCTTCACTAAGATCATTCCACTTCCTGACCACTACGAGACTGAAGAAATACTTCCTAACATCACTGTGGGTCAGGTGTGAGTTTAACGTCCTACAATGCGCCCGAGTTCCCGTTTCTCGCATCTCAGTATTTTGTATATTGTTATAATGTCTCCCCTCTCTTAGATTTACCAGACGAACATTGGCTGTAAAGGTTATTCTGTTGATGTGAGCCTCTGGTGACATGCTGGTCACTATGCTCACCCCCAAGGTCTTTGTTTTTAAATTAAGTCTCTTAATGTTTAGTCTATACTCCGTTTAAGGTTTTCTTGATCATTCCCCAATCTTCGTGACCTTGCATTTACTGAGGTTGAATTCAAGCAACCATTTATCTGACCATTCTTGCAATTTGTGCAAATGCCTTTGGAGCCTTTCCCTGTCCTCATCAGCAAACAGAGATAAAACTGAATCAATCCCACCTGGAATATCCTTCACGTAAACTAGAAACAGTATTGGTCCATCTACCACTTATAAACTTCAGCATCTCACCCTTATTGTGTATTGTCCTCGTATGAGAGTTTCTTTATACGGTGAATTAATTTTGTTATTCTTCTCTGTAGGTTCTTACGATTTTTATTGGCATAGAAAGACTCGTCAGCAAACACTAGGACATGTTAGACAACGTTTCGGTCCTGGGGCCTTGATCACTACTGCCTCTTCGAGCAGGAATGAGGCAGTGGACACGTGTGCAACATCTGGGTGTCTTTACTTGTAGACGTTTCGCCCTCCAGTGGCTTTATCAAAGCTGAAATATACATACAGCTTTACCAGTCTTGATGAATCACGGTGCTCATCACCTGCTCCTAGACTCAGGGACTGACTACCTAATCTTCCACTGTATAGATTACAGTCATGACAAAGCCACTGGATGATGACACGTCTACAAGTAATGATACTCAGATGTTGCACATATATTTCAGTCATTATCTTGTACTGAATACCACTGATATATAGAGGAGAAACCAAACCATACCACGGGTGGGGAAAGAACCCGCGGTCAGAGAGTCATAAAACTCCAGACCGACCCGTGGGTTCTATCCCCGCCCGTGGTATGGTTTGTTTGCAATCGTGTCATTACTAATTTGTGAGTCATATAGGGAAGGTTGGGCTGGTTTTGGTGTAGGCCTCCCTACTGGTTGGGGAGTCAGGGATAGGGTTAAAGGCAGGGAAGGGAAATGGGGAAGGATGAGGGAGGTGGGTGAAGATTTGAGGGGAGGGGGTCAATGTTAATTTTGGTGGTAGGGGAGATGGGGACTGTCCTAGAATTGGTACAGCTGGGAAATGGGTTGTGGTTGTGTCTGGGGAAGGGGGAGTCCCTCGAGCTTGGGGTGTTCCCAGCTCCTGGTCCCACGTCTGCTGTTCTTCTCCGCTCTCCATCCCCGTCCTGCTCTAGGTAAACACGACTGGCACTCGGAGGTCTTCAGGTGCCAGGTTTCAGTCGAAGATCCTCTCCCGGAATATACAGAACCTGAGGGTTCATTTAACTGGGCTTCCTTTGCTACGGAAGAACCTCCCAAAACTATGATTTTTTTTCTATCTGTCTGTGTAGAGCATCTGTCTGTGTAGTGAATCTGTCTGTGTAGTGCATCTACCTGTGTACTCCACCTACCTGTGTACTCCATGAGAGATATAATCTCCCACTCTCCCTCTTCCCATCTCCTGCTACCTGGATCACCTTCAGCCTCTTGTAGTCCAAGGATCATCAGTGACCTCCCTCTCTCTCTTCCATTGCCTCTCCTTCCAATTTTATTCGTCTCTTTTAAAAAAAATTCGTTCCTTGCTGCCTCTCTGATCACCGTCAGTGTCTTCAGAGATCATCACTGCCAGGGGTTCTCTTTCATTGTTCTCTCTGAACCCCTGGGTTCTCTCTTCTTCCTTCACTGTTCCTTTTGACCTCCCTCTTATCTCCTTCGTGGTCTCCTTCACCTCTCTTGTTTTCTCTCCCACTTTTATAGCTTTCTCTTCTGCAAAGTAACCCTGTGTACCTGTTGTGTGTACTTATATACTCACCTATATGTGGTTGCAGGGGTCGGGTCATAGCTCCTGGCCTCGCCTCTTCACTGGTCGGCACTAATTCACTCTCTCCCTGCTCCATGAGCAGGAAATAAGTCACTTTGTCTAACTTTTTTGGGGGGATTATCCCAGGTTGTTTACACACATACTGCTATGTATGACAATCTGTGTGACTGTATTTGTGTTTACCTGAATAATCGTTCTTAAGTCTGTTGTGTGCGTGTGTGTTCTATCGCAGGGGTGCTACTAGAAGGGGGAATAGGAAAAGATGGAGGAGGAGGAGAAAGATGATAAAGGAGGAAGTAAAGGAGAGGTGGGAGTAAACTGTGTTGCCCACGGATACACAACCATGAGTTAAGAACTTGTTAAGTCAGGGTCGCCCAGCCAGTCAGGACACAAGCGTGTGTGTACTCACCCACTTGTGCTGACGGGTGGGGGGGGGTTGAGACTCATCTCCTGGCCCCGCTTCATAAATTGCTTCCATCGGCATTATGAAGACAAGACACAGATTACATTGGAACAACGTTTCTTTCTGCATATAGCGAAACGTCGAGCTATATACGAAAAAAAAACCCTCTCCACACCAATCTAACACGCTGGCACGAGCCTCCGGGATGTCAAAGCCTCTAGCACTCAAAACATCCTATACCCTCTCCCTCCATCCCCTCCTGGGACGACTTCTATCCTCCTACCCCCACCCCAGGTATATGAACCCTCCTAGTCATCCTATTCTGCTCCATCCTATCTAAATGACCAAACCACCTCAACAACCCCTCCTCAGCCCTCTGGATAATACTCTCTCTAATCTCCAAGCTCGGAGTATTCACACCACACATTACCCTCACACAAGACATCTCCACTGCCTCCAGCCTCCTCCTCGCTGCAACGTTTAAAACCCATGCTTCACACCCACACAAGAGCATTGATAACACTATACTCTCATAAATCCCCCTGTTTTTTGTCTCCAAAGATATCTCAATATACCAAAAATATTTTCCCCTCATTTATTCTTATAATAATAATAATAATAATAATAATAATAATAATAATAATAATAATAATAATAATAATAATAATAATAATAATAATAATAATAATAATAATAATAATAAATTATTATTATTATTATTATTTAAAAAGAAGCGTTAAACCCTTAAATGCCAAACAGCTGCATGGGAATGGAAGATATTCAGGTTTGATCCAAGGAAGGAAAGAATAGCACTAATTCCTAGGATCAAAACCCTTCACCACCATCAAGGGCTAATCTATAATAAACCTGGCTAAAATACAGCATAATATAACAGGTCACATCATTATATAACATAATACAACAGGTCACATCAGGATACAACATAATACAACAGGTCACATCAGGATACAGCATAATACAACATGTCACATCAGGATACAGCATAATACAACAGGTCACATCAGGATACAGCATAATACAACAGGTCACATCAGGATACAGCATAATACAACAGGTCACATCAGGATACAGCATAATACAACAGGTCACATCAGGATACAGCATCATACAACAGGTCACATCAGGATACAATAAGATACATTCTTCTATTTTTTCCTCACAAAATGAATCTTAAACTGTTATAAGAGAACAAAAGAAAAGTGTTTATAGAAGTGACGGAGGAGGAAGAAGAGGAGGAAGAGGAGGAGGAGGAAGAGGCGGAGGAGGAAGAGGAGAGGAGGAGGAGGGGGAGGATTAGAGGAGGAGGAGGAGGGGAGGATTAGGAGGATAGGAGGAAGGGAGGAGGAGGAGAGGAGGAGGAGGAGGGAGGAGGAGGGGAGGAGGAGGAGGAGGAGGAGGGAGGGAGGAGGAGGGAGGGAGGGAGGAGGAGGAGGAGAGGAGGAGGAGGAGGAGGAGGAGGAGGCCTCTGGTCCCATAAAAGAAAGTGACCTTAGGAGGAACAAAGAACTATGCCTGGGACAGCGCCTCTCTTGAACGCATTGAACAGGTGGCCTGATGAACAATGGCGGGGGAATGGGGGGAGTGGAGTGGGTGGTGGGGATGTTGGGGGTATGGAATGGGTGGTGACGGGGGAATGAAAGAATGGGGAGTGGAGTGGGTGGAGGGAGGGGCAGCCGTGTACACTGTGGCATTTCAACAAGGAACACGGTGGGGATGTCACTGAACACAGTGGTGAGGGTCACTGAACATTGAACAAGGTGGACGGGGCTAATGAACAAAATTACGGAATTCTCATTATCTTGTACGACACAACCATGTCTCCCCTGAACCTATCCTCTGATGTCATCAGGTTCAACTCCTCTACTCTCCACACAGCTTATACATCTCAGCTCTGGGACTAATCTAGTTTCAAACCTTTGCATATTTTTCCAGCTGCTTTATAGGTTTCCGCAGATGTGGGTTTCCTACTGGTGCTGCGTACTCCAAGACATTCTTGTCATATTCCGAGAATATGTCCTTCTTAAGGCTCCTAAAATCTATTCTTAAAATAGATCTTGTGTTCTTTGCAATGACCTTGCTTAGAATCCTGAAGGTCGATCTTAGATTTGCCAGTCGTTAATTTGCTGCAGCAATTATTCGGTTGATGTGCACCTCGGGGGATATGTTCGGTGCAATACCCACTCCAAGGTCCTTTTCCTCGAGCGATGTTTGCAGTCTTAACCTCCAGCGCTTGCGTTCCGACAGCGATCTTCACCAACTTTGGTAACTTTGCACTTGCTGGGTTGTATTCGAGCAGCCACTTGTCAGAGCTGACCTGCAGCTTGTCTAGATTAATCTGTAGTCCTTTTTTGGTCCTCATCTGTTTGTATTCTTCTCATTCTTCTCATCTGTTTGTATTCATTTATTGTATGTACACAAGAAACAGTGTAGGTCCCAATACTGGTGCTTGTGGAACCCCACTCGTCACACGCGCCCAATCGGACACCTCTTCTCAGACAGTCACTTGTTACTTTCCTGTTAAGTATTTGATCCACTGTACTGTGACAAAAACGTTTGTCACAGTTCAAAATATGGAATCCACACTTTCTCTCTCTCTCTCTCACTTCTGTTAACTTATCGTAAAACTCAAGTAGATTTACGAGACAGGATTTACTGGGAGGATGCTCCACCACTCTTGTGATCGTCTTCTCCATAACCATACATACTACCCATGTCGGTGACACTATCCAGTAGTTTAGCGCCGCCCATCTCTCCCTTTTCTTAAAAACTGTTACTACATTTGCAATCTTCCATACCTCTGGCAGTTGCCCTGTGTCGACTGACATGCTGAAGATCGTAGTTAGTGGCTCACACAGTGGCTCTCACAGTGGCTCTCACAGTGCCTCTCACAGTGCCTCTCACAGTGGTTCTCATATAGCCTTACACAGTGAGCACTCCTGAGCTTCTCACAAACTTCCTGGACATTCCTTGTGAGCTCTCTTCCTGCCTTCTGATTACCTGGTTCCTTACTGATTGCTTTCTTCCTAGTGGGCATATACAGCATCTTTGGGTTGGATTTTATTTGCGATGCTGTGTCATTATCTCTTCTTACCCATTCGTATTCGTTGGTGGTTCCTCTGCTAGCTTCCTTGTCCTCTAGCGTTCGTTGATGGCTCCTCTGCTAGCTTCCTTGTCCTCTAGCGTTCGTTGTTGGCTCCTCTGCTAGCTTCCTTGTCCTCTAGAGTTCGTTGTTGGCTCCTCTGCTAGCTTCCTAGTCCTCTAGTGTTCGTTGCTGGCTCCTCTGCTAGCTTCCTTGTCCTCTAGTGTTCGTTGCTGGCTCCTCTGCTAGCTTCCTTGTCCTCTAGTGTTCGTTACTGGCTCCTCTGCTAGCTTCCTTGTCCTCTAGTGTTCGTTGCTGGCTCATCTGCTAGCTTCCTTGTCCTCTAGTGTTCGTTGTCCTCTCTAGTCCCCCTCTCTAGAATCTGTAGTTTTTGGCATCTCTGCACCTCTGAGGGAACCCAGGGCTCACTCTGCACCTCTGAGGGAACCCAGGGCTCACTCTGCACCTCTGATGGAACCCTGGGCTCACTCTGCACCTCTGAGGGAACCCAGGGCTCACTCTGCACCTCTGAGGGAACCCAGGGCTCACTCTGCACCTCTGATGGAACCCTGGGCTCACTCTGCACCTCTGAGGGAACCCAGGGCTCACTCTGCACCTCTGATGGAACCCTGGGCTCACTCTGCACCTCTGAGGGAACCCAGGGCTCACTCTGCACCTCTGAGGGAACCCAGGGCTCACTCTGCACCTCTGAGGGAACCCAGGGCTCACTCTGCACCTCTGAGGGAACCCTGGGCTCACTCTGCACCTCTGATGGAACCCTGGGCTCACTCTGCACCTCTGAGGGAACCCAGGGCTCACTCTGCACCTCTGAGGGAACCCAGGGCTCACTCTGCACCTCTGATGGAACCCTGGGCTCACTCTGCACCTCTGAGGGAACCCTGGGCTCACTCTGCACCTCTGAGGGAACCCTGGGCTCACTCTGCACCTCTGATGGAACCCTGGGCTCACTCTGCACCTCTGAGGGAACCCAGGGCTCACTCTGCACCTCTGATGGAACCCTGGGCTCACTCTGCACCTCTGAGGGAACCTTGGGCTCACTCTGCACCTCTGAGGGAACCCTGGGCTCACTCTGCACCTCTGAGGAACCCTGGGCTCACTCTGCACCTCTGATGGAACCCTGGGCTCACTCTGCACCTCTGATGGAACCCTGGGCTCACTCTGCACCTCTGAGGAACCCAGGGCTCACTCTGCACCTCTGATGGAACCTGGGCTCACTCTGCACCTCTGATGGAACCCTGGGCTCACTCTGCACCTCTGAGGGAACCCGGGCTCACTCTGCACCTCTGAGGGAACCCAGGGCTCACTCTGCACCTCTGAGGAACCCTGGGCTCACTCTGCACCTCTGAGGGAACCCAGGGCTCACTCTGCACCTCTGAGGAACCCAGGGCTCACTCTGCACCTCTGAGGGGAAACCCAGGGCTCACTCTGCACCTCTGAGGAACCCTGGGCTCACTCTGCACCTCTGAGGAACCCAGGGCTCACTCTGCACCTCTGAGGGAACCCTGGGCTCACTCTGCACCTCTGAGGGAACCCTGGGCTCACTCTGCACTTCTGATGGAACCCTGGGCTCACTCTGCACCTCTGAGGGAACCCTGGGCTCACTCTGCATCTCTGATGGAACCCTGGGCTCACTCTGCACCTCTGAGGGAACCTGGGCTCACTCTGCACCTCTGAGGAACCCTGGGCTCACTCTGCACCTCTGAGGGAACCCTGGGCTCACTCTGCACCTCTGAGGAACCCTGGGCTCACTCTGCACCTCTGAGGAAACCAGGGCTCACTCTGCACCTCTGAGGGAACCTGGGCTCACTCTGCACCTCTGAGGGAACCCAGGGCTCACTCTGCACCTCTGAGGGAACCCTGGGCTCACTCTGCACCTCGGAGGGAACCCTGGGCTCACTCTGCACCTCTGAGGGAACCCTGGGCTCACTCTGCACCTCTGATGGAACCCTGGGCTCACTCTGCACCTCTGATGGAACCCTGGGCTCACTCTGCACCTCTGAGGGAACCCAGGGCTCACTCTGCACCTCTGATGGAAAACCCTGGGCTCACTCTGCACCTCTGATGGAACCCTGTGCTCACTCTGCACCTCTGAGGAACCCAGGGCTCACTCTGCACCTCTGATGGAACCCTGGGCTCACTCTGCACCTCTGAGGGAACCTGGGCTCACTCTGCACCTCTGAGGGAACCCTGGGCTCACTCTGCACCTCTGAGGGAACCCTGGGCTCACTCTGCACCTCTGAGGAACCCAGGGCTCACTCTGCACCTCTGAGGGAACCCTGGGCTCACTCTGCACCTCTGAGGAACCCAGGGCTCACTCTGCACCTCTGAGGGAACCCTGGGCTCACTCTGCACCTCTGAGGGAACCCTGGGCTCACTCTGCATTTCTGAGGGAACCCAGGGCTCACTCTGCATCTCTGAGAGAACCCTGGGCTCACTCTGCACCTCTGAGGGAACCCTGGGCTCACTCTGCACCTCTGAGGGAACCCTGGGCTCACTCTGCACCTCTGAGGGAACCCTGGGCTCACTCTGCACCTCTGAGGGAACCCTGGGCTCACTCTGCATTTCTGAGGGAACCCAGGGCTCACTCTGCCTCTCTGAGAGAACCCTGGGCTCACTCTGCACCTCTGAGGGAACCCTGGGCTCACTCTGCACCTCTGAGGGAACCCTGGGCTCACTCTGCACCTCTGAGGGAACCCAGGGCTCACTCTGCACCTCTGAGGGAACCCTGGGCTCACTCTGCACCTCTGAGGGAACCCTGGGCTCACTCTGCACCTCTGAGGGAACCCAGGGCTCACTCTGCACCTCTGAGAGAACCCAGGGCTCACTTTGCACCTCTGAGGGAACCCAGGGCTCACTCTGCACCTCTGAGAGAACCCAGGGCTCACTTTGCACCTTTGAGGGAACCCAGGGCTTACTCTGCACCTCTGAGGGAACCCAGGGCTCACTCTGCACCTCTGAGGGATCCCTGGGCTCACTCTGCATCTTCCCATCACTCCCTCTGCTCCATGGGTATGAATTTGATTCCACCTACATATAAGATCCTTTCCATTCCTGGTCCCTCTCCCACAGCACCTCACTCAGGAAAGGTCTCATGACTGTGTAGCCTAGTCGTTGTAAAGGACTTGACACTCAGAAAAAATCCTTATCAGAAATCCTTCTACAACAAGAGAGTAAAATCATGGATTCTTGAAAGAAAAGGCAGGGGGAATTTTTTTTTTGGGCCGGAACTCAACGGCGGCCCTGGCCAAGCCCAAAACTAAAGCATCCCTCCATTACCAATTGATATTATATCCTTGTCTTCTATCTATTTCCGCTACCATCAAGTCCTATCTACTCTTCAATTTTATGTATTTTAAAAAATTACGAGGTATCCTGCGTTTCGTCTTCCCCGGAGGACATTATCAGTACCTGTGCCGTCTATTTATTACTCAAACATCTTAATTCAACAATTCACATCTTATAATATCTTTAAACACAATGCAGAATTTAAATTATCCCAGCATCTTCCATTAAAAAAGTAAATTTGGGACTTACACAATTCAAAATCAATCCAAACTCTCCTCTAATTAACACTGACCACCTAATTGTAATCACAAATTCCACATTGCCTTCAAAACTTGAAAAAAAAATGATTATGGGATTTGACTCACATACTGGTTAGCACTTGAAACACGGAGTCAGTCAGTAACTGGTAAGGAAACCTCGAGGCAGGAGAGGCAACACATGTGGTACACATGTGTAAATGCGTAAATGCATAAAGCAACGCAGTCACATGAGAGGAAGGTGTAGAAACACCTGGTATACATTATATGGCACTGAATAGTATGTAGGAACTGGCTAGGGGGGAGGGGGATTCTGAAGATAGTTCAGGAACTATGTCATGACCATTACTAGGGCATGGTAGTAGAAGTAGTAGTGGTAGTAACAGTAGTGGTAGTAGCAGTGTTAGTATTAATAGTAGCAGTAACAGTAGTGGTAGTAGTAATAGCAGTAGTATTAACAGTAGTATTAACAGTAGTAGTGTAGTAGTAACAGTAATAGTAGCAGTAATAGTAGTGGTAATAGCAGTAATAGTAGTAGTAGCAACAGTAGTAATAACAGTAATAGTAACAGTAGTAGTAATAGTAGTAGATATAACTATGGTAGTAGGTGGTGGAAATAATAGTTCTAGAGATGACAGTGAAAATGAACCACCACGTCAACTATCGTGACATAACTGAAGATAGTGAGACTGGAGCCAAGTCTTCTCTCTCTCTCTCTCTCTCTCTCTCTCTCTCTCTTCCTTTCTGCTATTCAGACATCGTCTGGTTTTCCTGTTCCTCTCTTTATCGCTCTATCTCTCTCACGCTTGTCCGCTCTCACTCTGACAAGAATCTTGTTGCTGAGTAAGTGATTCACCCCCCCTGGGGGGTATAGAGAGAGAGAGAGAGAGAGAGAGAGAGAGAGAGAGACAGACAGACAGACAGACAGACAGACAGACAGAGACAGAGAGAGACAGATACAGATTAATAAATTACGATTTATTATTATTATTAGTATTATTATCATTATCACTGTTATTATTATCATTATTTTATTATTATTATTATCATTATCACTGTTATTATTATCATTATTTTATCATTATTATTATTATTATAATTATTATATTATTATTATTATTATTATTATTATTATTATTATTATTATTATTATTATTATTATTTTATTAATATTATTATTATTATTATTATTATTATTATTATTATTATTATTATTATTATTATTATTATTATTATTATTGAGGTCTGTGGTTGGATCTCCGGTACGGGTGGAAACATTAGGACGTGTTTCCTTAAGATACCTACTATCCATGTTCACCTAGCAGTGAAATATGTACCTGGGTGTTAATCGACTGGTGTGGGTCGCATCCTGGGACAAAATTGACCGAATTTGCCAGAAAAGCTCTGCAAAACAAGGGGCTTTCTATATAGTAGTATGTCGTTGATGTCAGCTATGGTCTGTATAAGTTGTATCATGTACTTGTATTAATAAAGATTATTATTATTATTAAATTCAGAAAGGAGACAGACAGGAAGCGTTAAACTATCGACCAGTGTCTCTGACTTGTATAGTATGCAAAGTAATGGGAAAGATCATCAGGAGAAAAATGGTGGAACACACTGAAAAGATTGGGCTCATACATGACAATCAGCACGGCTTCAGAGATGGGAAATCCTGTGTCACAAATCTACTTGAGTTCTACGATAAGGTAACAGAAGTAAGACAGGAGATAGAGGGATGGGTAGATTGCATCTTTTTGGACTGTAAGAAGGCTTTTGACACTGTACCACACAAGAGACTGGTACAAAAATTAGAGGAGCAGACAGGAATAATAGGGAAAGTACTGCAATGGTTCAGGGAATACCTGACAGGAAGGAAACAGCGAGTGTTGGTACGTGATGAAGTGTCAGAGTGGGGTTCCACAAGGGTCAGTCCTTGATCCGGTGCTGTTTCTTATATATGTGAATGACATTATGGAAGGAATAGATTCAGAAGTGTCACTGTTCGCTGATGATGTGAAACTGATGAGGAGAATACAAGCGGATCAGTTAAGATTACAAGGGGATCTGGACAGACTACAAGTCTGGTCAAACAAATGGCTCCTGGAGTTTAACCCCAGTAAGTGTAAGGTCATGAAAATTGGGGAAGGACACAGAAAACCGCAGACGGCATACAGGTTAGAGAATCAAAGGCTGCAAACGTCACTTAAAGAAAAGGATCTTGGGGTAAGCATTATAACGAACATGTCTCCTGAGGCACACATCAATCAACTGCTGCAGCATATGGGCGATTGGCAAACCTTAGATTAGGGTTTAGACATCTGACTGAGGAGTCATTCACAACATTGTACACCGTGTACGTCAGGCCTATACTGGAGTACGCAGCACCAGTATGGAACCCTCACCTAGTCAAACACGTCACGAAATTGGAGACAGTGCAAAAATTTGCAACACGTTTAGTCCCGGAACTGAGAGGTATGTCTTATGAGGAGAGGTTAAGGGAACTCAACCTGATGACACTAGAGGATAGGAGGGACAGGGAGGACATGATAACAACGTATAAAATACTGAGAGGAATTGACAAGGTGGACAGGGCTCGAATGTTTCAGAGATGGGATACAGGAACAAGGGGCCACAATTGGAAGCTGAAAATCCAGGTGAGTCATAGGGATGTTAGGAAGTATTTCTTTAGCCTCAGAGTTGTCAGGAAGTGGAATAATTTGGAGAGTGAAGTAGTGGAAGCAAGTTCCATACATAGCTTTAAGAAGAGGTATGATAAAGCTTATGGAGCAGGGAGAGAGTGAATTAGTATTGACCAGTGAAGAGGCGGGACCAGGAGCTATGAATCAACCCCTGCAACCACATCTAGGTGAGTACACACACACACACAAAGGCAGGTCACTTGTAAAAAATAAAGCGAGTCAGATCCTTTTCATTCTATAGAGACAAGAAGATCAGATCCTGCAGGGAGGCAGCCAGGCAGGGAGGCAGCCAGCCAGGGATGCAGGGAGGCAGCCAGGCAGGGAGGCAGCCAGCCAGGGATGCAGGGAGGCAGCCAGGCAGAGAGGCAGCCAGGCAGGGAGGCACTCAAACAGGAAGGCAGCTAGATGGGGAGGCAGGGAGGCACTCAGACAGGGAGGCAGCTAGATGGGGAGGCAGCTAGATGGGGAGGCAGCCAGGCAGGGAGGCAGCCAGGCAGGGAAGCAGGGAGGCAGCCAGGGAGGGAGGCAGCTAGACAGAGAGGCAGAGAGAATGGGAGGCAGCCAGGCAGGCAGACAGGGAGGCAGCCAGACAGGGAGGCAGCCAGACAGGGAGGCAGCCAGGCAGGGAGGCAGCCAGGCAGGGAGGTAGCCAGACAGGAAGGCAGGGAGGCAACCAGGCAGGGAGGCAGCCAGGCAGGAAGGCAGTCAGGCAGGGAGGCAGCCAGGCAGGGAGGCAGCCAGGCAGCGAAGCAGGAAGGCAGGAAAGCAGCCAGGCAGGGATGCAGCCAGGCAGGGAGGCAGCCAGGCAGGGAGGCAGTCAGACAGGGAGGCAGCCAGGCAGGAGGCGCCAGGCAGGAAAGCAGCCAGGCAGGAAGGCAGCCAGGCAGGAAGGCAGCCAGGTAGGGAGGCAGCCAGACAGGGAGGCAACCAGGCAGGGAGGCAGCCAGGCAGGAATTCAGCCAGGCAGAGAGGCAGCCAGGCAGGGAGGCAGCCAGGCAGAAAGGCAGCCAGGCAGGACGGCAGCCAGGCATGAAGGCAGGCAGGCAGGGAGGCAGCCAGGCAGGAAGGCAGCCAGGCAGGGACGCAGCCAGGAAGGAAGGCAGCTAGGCAGGGAGGCAGCCAGGCAGGGAGGCAGACACACAGGAAGGCAGCCAGGCAGGGAGGCAGCCAGGCAGGGAGGCAGCCAGGCAGGGAGGCAGCCAGGCAGGGAGGCAGCCAGGCAGGAAGGCAGCCAGGCAGGAAAGCAACCAGGCAGGAAGGAAGCCAGGCAGGGACGCAGCCAGGAAGGAAGGCAGCCAGGCAGGAAGGCAGCCAGGCAGGAAGACAGCCAGGCAGGGAGGCAGCCAGCAGGAAGGCAGCCAGGCAGGAAGGCAGCCAGGCAGGAAGGCAGCCAGGCAGGAAGGCAGCCAGGCAGGAAGGCAGCCAGGCAGGGAGGCAGGGAGGCAGACACACAGGAAGGCAGCCAGGCAGGGAGGCAGCCAGGCAGGGAGGCAGGGAGGCAGCCAGGCAGGGAGGCAGTCAGGCAGGAAGGCAGCCAGGCAGGGACGCAGCCAGGAAGGAAGGCAGCTAGGCAGGGAGGCAGCCAGGCAGGGAGGCAGACACACAGGAAGGCAGCCAGGCAGGGAGGCAGCCAGGCAGGGAGGCAGCCAGGCAGGGAGGCAGCCAGGCAGGGAGGCAGCCAGGCAGGAAGGCAGACACACAGGAAGGCAGCCAGGCAGGGAGGCAGCCAGGCAGGGAGGCAGCCAGGCAGGGAGGCAGCCAGGCAGGAAGGCAGCCAGGCAGGAAGGCAGCCAGGCAGGAAGGTCGGGAGGCAGGAAGGCAGGAAGGTCGGGAGGCAGGAAGGCAGGAAGGTCGGGAGGCAGGAAGGCAGGAAGGTCGGGAGGCAGGAAGGCAGGAAGGTCGGGAGGCAGGAAGGCAGGAAGGCAGGAAGGCAGGAAGGTCGGGAGGCAGGAAGGCAGGAAGGTCGGGAGGCAGGAAGGCAGGAAGGTCGAGAGCAGGAAGGCAGGAAGGTCGGGAGGCAGGAAGGCAGGAAGGTCGGAGGCAGGAAGGCAGGAAGGTCGGAGGCAGGAAGGCAGGAAGGTCGGGAGGCAGGAAGGCAGGAAGGTCGGGAGGCAGGAAGGCAGGAAGGTCGGAAGGCAGGAAGGCAGGAAGGTCGGAGGAAGGAAGGCAGGAAGGTCGGGAGGCAGGAAGGCAGGAAGGTCGGGAGGCAGGAAGGTCGGAGGCAGGAAGGCAGGAAGGTCGGGAGGCAGGAAGGTCGAGGAGGCAAGAAGGCAGGAAGGTCGGGAGGCAGGAAGCAGGAAGGCAGGAAGGTCAGGAGGCAGGAAGGCAGGAAGGTCAGGAGGCAGGAAGGCAGGAAGGTCAGTGAGCAGGAAGGCAGGAAGGTCAGGAGGCAGGTAGGCAGGAAGGTCGGGAGGCAGGAAGGCAGGAAGGCAGGAAGGTCGGGAGGCAGGAAGGCAGGAAGGTCGGTAGGCAGGAAGGCAGGAAGGTCGGGCGGCAGGAAGGCAGGAAGGCAGGAAGGCAGGAAGGTCGGGAGGCAGGAATGCAGGAAGGTCAGGAGGCAGGAAGGCAGGAAGGTCGGGAGGCAGGAAGGCAGAAAATCGGAGGCAGGAAGGCAGGAAGGTCGGGAGGCAAGAAGGCAGGAAGGTCGGGAGGCAGGAAGGCAGGAAGGTCGGGAGGCAGGAAGGCAGGAAGGTCGGGAGGCAGGAAGGCAGGAAGGCAGGAAGGTCGGGAGGCAGGAAGGCAGGAAGGTCGGGAGGCAGGAAGGCAGGAAGGTCGGGAGGCAGGAAGGCAGGAAGGTCGGGAGGCAGGAAGGCAGGAAGGCAGGAAGGTCGGGAGGCAGGAAGGCAGGAAGGTCGGTAGGCAGGAAGGCAGGAAGGTCGGGAGGCAGGAAGGCAGGAAGGTCGGAGGCAGGAAGGCAGGAAGGTCGGAGGCAGGAAGGCAGAAAGGTCGGAGGCAGGAAGGCAGGAAGGTCGGGAGGCAGGAAGGCAGGAAGGTCGGAGGCAGGAAGGCAGGAAGGTCGTAGGCAGGAAGGCAGGAAGGTCGAGGAGGCAGGAAGGCAGGAAGGTCGGGAGGCAGGAAGGCAGGAAGGTCGGGAGGCAGGAAGGCAGTAAGGTCGGGAGGCAGGAAGGCAGGAAGGTCGGGAGGCAGGAAGGCAGGAAGGTCGGGAGGCAGGAAGGCAGGAAGGTCGGGAGGGAGGAAGGCAGGAAGGTCGGGAGGCAGGAAGGCAGGAAGGTCGGGAGGCAGGAAGGCAGGAAGGTCGGTAGGCAGGAAGGCAGGAAGGTCGGGAGGCAGGAAGGCAGGAAGGTCGGGAGGCAGGAAGGCAGGAAGGCAGGAAGGCAGGAAGGTCGGGAGGCAGGAAGGCAGGAAGGTCGGAAGGCAGGAAGGCAGGAAGGTCGGGAGGCAGGAAGGCAGGAAGGTCGGGAGGGAGGAAGGAGGAAGGTCGGGAGGCAGGCAGGCAGGAAGGTCGGGAGGGAGGAAGGCAGGAAGGTCGGGAGGGAGGAAGGCAGGAAGGTCGGGAGGGAGGAAGGCAGGGGATAATGTTTAATCTTTTAGCACAATAAGGTAAGGGTCGAGTTCTTGGTACTATTTTTAAAAGGGAATACGGGCCATTTTTAAGGGGTTAAGGAACTAAAGGGAGTATTTTAACGATTAAGGTAAATAGACATTAATCTATGTGTTAAAGAAGATAGGTAGAATTTTAAGGGGTTAAGGGGAATCGATCTCATTCAAGGGATACTAGACGATCTATCACCCCATCTACCTTGGGTGGATATCGATACCCATGCGATAGATACTGAACTATCTATTACTCGTTGTATCGGATAGAATACCATTTAAATAATACAAAGGAGGATTGGAACTCAAGAAATAGATATTGGATCTATCGCCCTTTCTATCGAGTAGAATAGAAACATTCCTGGCCGCGAGGGACAAATAGAAACTTGTGCAATAGATGCAGGACGATCTATTGCTCCTATCGGATAGAATTAAGTTCAATTGACACTGAAGCAATAGATGTGGATCTATCGTTCCATGTATTATATATCTGAGGTTCTGAAGACATGAGGAAGACTATGTCTTATTTGTTGTTGTTGTTGTTGTTGTTGTTGTTGTTGTTCTTCTTCTTCTTCTTCTTCTTCTTCTTCTTCTTCTCCTCCTCCTCCTCCTCCTCCTCCTCCTCCACCTCCTCCTTCATCTCCTCCTCCACCTCCTCTCAAAGAAGGCATCTCCAACCCTTAACAAAAGAGAAGAGGTAAACCCTTTCAATGGAAGGTTAAGGGAGGGGAAAGAAAGGGGAGGGGGAGAGGGGGTGAGGGAGAGAGAGAGTGAGAGAGAGAGAGAGAGAGAAGCATTGTGGTGAAGAGTTGAAAAATGTCTCTATTATAGGAGGTTTCCAAGGCAGGTTTCCAATATAGGTTTCCAAGGCAGGTTTCCACTATAGGTTTCCAAGGCAGGTTTCCACTATAGGTTTCCAAGGCAGGTTTCCACTATAGGTTTCCGCTATAGGTTTCAAAGGCAGGTTTTTACAACACAGAAGGTTTGCCATTCAGGTTTCCACTATAGCAGGAGAGCAAGAGAGGTTTCCAATATAGCAGGTTTCCAAGGCAGGTTTCCACTATAGCAGGTTTCCAAGACAAGTTTCCACTATAAGTTTCAAAGGCAGGTTTCCACTATAGGTTTCAGAGGCAGGTTTCCACAACAGGAGGTTTCGAAGGCAGGTTTCGACTATAGTAGGTTTCCATGGCAGGTTTCAGAGACAAAAGGCTTCAGAGCATCATAAAGTCAGCTCCACCTGTCACGCCCTTTACAAACCTCTCTTTTGTAGACAGGGAGGGAGGGAGGAAGGGAGGGTAGCAGGTTAGGAGAATGGAAGGGAGAGTGAAAGGGAGGGAGGGTAGGAGGGAGGGAGAGAGGGAGGGAAGAAAGGAGAGAGAATCGGGGAGGGAATGTAGGGGAGAGGGAGGGAGGGAGATAGTAGGCAGAGAGATAGGGAGGAATATAAGTGTGGGAGTAAGTTGCAGGGGTGTGGGAGTGAGTTGCAGGGGTGTGAAAGGGATTTGCAGGGGTGTGGGAATGAGAGAGAGTTACAGGGTGTGAGAATGAGAGAGAGAGAGAGAGTTGCAGGGATGTGGGAGGAGTTGCAGGGGTGTGGGAGAGAGTTGCAGGGGTGTGGGAGTGACTATTATATCACACCAACACTTCACCTAAAATTCCCATCTTGTCAGACACAGCAACTTCGTGGAATCCAGGAACAGATAACACCACCACAACCACATCAACCAGGCTGTGATGGATATGTGGGGGGCAGCGGTCCTCCAACAGCAACAGCCTGGTAAACTAGGCTAGCACTAGACGAGACTGGCCCATGGCAGGGCTCCGAGAGTAGTAAATCTCTCGAAACTCATCAAAGATATAAAATATAATATAACCTACCTACCTACTCCTGCCAGTATATAAAAAATGGTTGTAATTATAACCATAATTTTTAAAGGGGTGGAGGGGTAAGCCAGTTTAGTCAGGTGACCAAAACCTCCAGCTACGGGTCATCAAATGACTAAGACCCTCGTCAGGAAACACTTGTTCTGTTTCCTGACCAATCTTACCTAACCTAGCCTGTGTTTCAGTATTCAAGACTGACGGTGTTTATCACTTGCTTCTAGACTGACGAGACTGACTACCTCGTCTTCCACTGTCTGCTGTATATATTTCAGCAGTCTCCTGTATTCAAACTTAATGTTCTGGTGCGCCTCAGGATATCAATCTCTTCGAGATAACAAGGAAAAGCCTCTTCGATGTAACTTTAAACATGGTGTTTCTCAGTGGTGTTTTGAGGTACCTTCGGGCTGCACATGTTCTAATTTGTCATTTGTTAATCTAAGGATATTAGTTTCCACGTGATGACTTGTGAAAGCCTCTTTCGATCCGCTTCAAATCTTCTACTTGAACACTGAACCGCCGTGGAAACTCATGCGCCGCCGCACTCTGCACTATTCCAATCGCGCTCATTGAAGTAAAGGGACCTGGGGTTAAGCAATAAGGAAATACTTTTCTCGGCTCGCGCAGAGATAGAGTTGTACCTTGTTAATAACCCTATTACTGTGACGAGACATGTTGTGACGTGCTGTAACGTGTTGTGACATGTTGTGACGTGTTGTGACATGAGTGACCTAGGGAGGGCGGGTTCTCTGCTCTGTTGTCAATATTGGAGCTTCGTTATTACTAATCAATGAAGAATATTTCTCTTTGAGAGAGACGCTTCTGTATGTTTTTAATTTGCTGCTTTTGGTGCCAGACGTGTGTGTGTGTGTACACACCTATTTGAACTTAACTATTTGTGGTTGCAGGGGTCGATTCACAGCTCCTGGCCCCTCCTCTTTGCTGTGTGTGTGTGTGTATGCCCATCTATTTGTATTCAACTGTTTATGGATGCAAGGGCCGAGCCTCAGCTCCTGACCCTTCCTCTCCGCTGGCTTCTACTGTGTTCACTCACTGCTAGCTGCATCAGCCCTGTCATACCTCTACTTAAAGCTGTGTATAAATCTTGTCTCTACCACTTCATAGTCTAGGTCGTTTCAAGTGACCCATAGAAAGTAAACAAACTGAAGTAGGATAACAAATCATAGCTTGTAAATGAGCTTCCTTGTACTCTAGCTCCTGGGTTTGAGTACAAGGAGGTGGAGGAGGTGTTGATTCACCGGGAATTCACCCGGCCCGGGTCTTTACCAGATGGCGACCCGGCTTCGGCTCCCTGGCGTGGGAGTATCAGAGACCTATGTCTCCCATGGGAAGGGGTACCCCTCAGCGGCGGGACCAACTGGTCCCAGGCCTAGCCATATTCGCCCACAAGCACGAGGCAGATAGGTAGATAGATGCTAGGCCCCTCTGGTCTGCCACCTTCCCCTTCCCAAGGAGGCTGACGGGAAGGGGAGGCTTGCGAGCCGCAGATGGTAGCAAGCTCCAGCCTTGGCACCTACCCTGCCCTAAAAGGGCTGGGCATGGTGATCGACCAGTACAAGGAGCCATTAGAACCAGGATAAACTAAGAAATAATCCTAAAGATTGCAGAATCAGGAAGGTTATTGGGGTTTAAACCCTATCTACCACACGAGGGTCATTTAGGCTTCATGTCACCTGTGCTCCACCAGTCAAGAATATTTTCATGCCTAAAATAGGGATTAACTCTCAGTGTATATACACTAAGAGGCATACACTTCTACTAAGAGGAATACACTTCTCAGTGTGTATACAATAAGAGGCATACACCTCTACTAAGAGGAATACACTTCTCAGTGTTTATACAATAAGAGGCATACACCTCTCGGTATATATACACTGAGGCATACACCACTCAGTATATATACACTGTGAGTCATGCATCTCTTGGTGTATATACACTGTGAGTCATGCACCTCTTGGAGTATATACACTGTGAGTCATGCACCTCTTGGTGTATATACACTGTGAGTCATGCACCTCTTGGAGTATATACACTGTGAGTCATGCACCTCTTGGTGTATATACACTGTGAGTCATGCACCTCTTGGAGTATATACAGACATACACCTCTTGCTGTATATACATTAACAATCATCTCCGAAATTATTTATATGACTGTATCAAGTTCAGTAATATTCTCAGTAACTTATAAATGGATTGAATATTATCAAAACATTCAAGGGGAGCTCTAAAACCGTGTGGGGTTATACAGAGCTTGTTAGAGACCGATAATATTAGGCCGTATAGATTTTATTGTTTAGTAAGGGTAGGAATTATTGTTTTAGTTACCCCAAACACAGTGGTTGGAATACGTTTTCTGTGATTCTTAATAGAAGAAAACGATTCTTTTATAGGGTAAACTATAGGGTAAACTAATATATAATTTTATTGTACTGGATTAGCTAAATACGATAAGATTTTATTTGGACAATGAATCCTGGGATATCCCAAGAAAATTAGGCAGTGTGGTTATTTGCATGAAGTCCTTAGGTCTTTCCTTATGATGCTACTTACAACAGCCGACTGACTTCTAGATGCCTGTTTACTGCTAGGTGAACAAGGACATTAGGTACAATTGAAAACAAGAATACAATTAATATCTTGAAGAAATTAATATATTGATGATTATTGTGGGGACTGATAGCCCAACAGTGAAGTATTCAGATCACAGTCAAAGGCACCTGGGATCGACCCCTCAAGCGAGACGAGGCGAGACATATAATTACTCTTACAACTGTTATCGTTGTTCACATAACAGTAAATAGGTACCTCAATGAAAATAAATCCCTTTATCTGTTTTTGGTTATTCTAAGTAATTTGCACATATGTTAAACTACCTACTGACGTAGGTAGGATCCTCAGGACGACATAGGAACCCGAATGGAACTAGGCTTTCTTGGATTACCCTGGGTTAATTAGTTAACCTTGTCAGGTTAATAATCCGAATATAAGGCTTGTTGTTGTTGTGGTTGGTATGGTCGTGGTTGTTGTAGTTGTGGTTTGTATGGTTACTGTTATAGTTGTGGTTGTTATGATTGCTGTTATAGTTGTGGTTGTTATGGTTGCTGTTATAGTTGTGGTTGTTCTTTATCGTAGTCGTCTTACTGAGTAAATATACTGAGTATATATACTCGGTATACATACTCAGTATATATAAATGGTTGTTGGATTTTAAAAAGTGGTGGGGGATTTATTAAATAGTTGGGATTTTATTCTTTAAGTGGTGAGGGATCTTATTCTTCATGTTTTGAGGATTTTATTAAGTGGTGGTGGGATTTTATTTAAGTGGTGGTGGGATTTTATTTAAGTGGTGGCAGGGTTTTATTTAAGTGGTTGTGGATTTTATTTAGTGGTGGTGGGATTTTATTTAGTGGTGGAGGGATTTTAATTAAGTGGTGGGGAAATGGGAGGGAATCAGGTCTGATCCGAGGAAGGGAAAGGCAGCTCCGTTTACTCAAATTAAGAGCCCTTTACTGGTACCAAGGCGCTTACCCTTTCACAGTGTCCACTTATTTGACCTTGGTTTAAGTGGCTTAATGGGGGTTTGAAGCCTATCGAATACCCTTTGAGAGTTAACCACCCAAGGGACTGTCTGTCTTATTTCCATTGGGGTCCTCAATCTTGTCCCCCAGGATGCGACCCACACCAGTCGACTAACACCCAGGTACCTATTTGCTGCTAGGTGAACAGGACAACAGGTGTAAGAAAACACGTTGAAATGTTTTCACCCCACCGGGAATCGAACCTGGACCCTCAGCATGTGAAGTGAGAGCTTTGCCAGCCAGGCCAAGGGGCCCTTCAATCCCTAAAGTAGAGATTAAAGTAAGCTCACAGCATTTATGCACTTATATACATCTCTCAGTATATATACAATGAGAGATATACATCTCTCAGTGTATATATATTGTGTTTTGATCTTCTGGTAAGTAGCTCAATGTGCGACAATGTGGATTAAATTCCAAGTAAGTAAGCAAGTAAGGAAATAAGTAAGAAAATAAGTAAGCAAGCAATAAAATAAATAAGAAAACAAGAAAATAAGTAAGCAAGTAATAAAATAAATAAGAAAACAGGAAAATAAGTAAGCAAGTAAGTAAATTTATTCAGGTACAGGTACACATAAATACAGTTACACAAACTATCATGTATAGCAGCTTATGTTTAGATTATCTAAGATAACACAAGGTCTCTTCAGTAAAATATTTCCATACCGGCAAATCACATAGAATAGAATAGAATAGAATAGAATAGTAAAATATTCAGGATTCCTACCATAAATAAGTTGCTGAATTTATGCAATTTGTAATTTTAATAAATTAGTTAATGTTAAATATATAATGGCTGATCTGTTTATGAAGCATTTGTTAACACTGAACTACAACACGGGGAGAGGAGAGGGCCAACTTGGTTTCTAACATGGTGTACATAGATATAAGTTTATTGAAGTTATCCCTCTAACTCCATTTTCTCTAATGCGTCAAGGAAGAAAACGGAGATATTTAGTGGGCTAACTCTTCAAAACGTGCATAGAAAATGCAAATGTATTGACGTTATCTCTGTTCAGCAACATTTTCTATAAAGCGCCAAGGAAGAAAACGGAGATATTTACTGGGCTAACTCTTTAAAACGTGAATAGAAGATGCAAATATATTGAAGTTATCCTTGTTCACCCACATTTTCTATAAAGTGTAAAGGAAGAAAACGGAGATATTTAGTGGGGTAACATGTTAAAAATGGGCAAAATTTTATGAACACTTTTAGATATTAGTTGATAATATCTTTATTTACTACCAGTACATGTACAAGGTATACAGGCCTAGCTGACATCAATGACATACTACTATATAGAAAGCCCCTTGTTATGCACAGCATTTCGGACAAATTAGGTCCTTGTCCCAGGATGCGACCCACACCAGTCGACTAACACCCAGGTACCCATTTTACTGATGGATGAACATAGATAACTGGTGTAAAAAAACACGCCCAATGTTTCTACCCTCGCTGGGAGTCGAACGCAGACCCTCGCCGTGTGAAGCAAGAGCTTTAGTGACCAGGCCACGGGGTACAATGTGGCATATTTAGGAAAAAATAACCTATATGAATATTGTACATATAAATAACAGAAATTCTTGCATCTTATATGTAATCACTATAAGTATATAACGGTGATTAGTGATTACATTAGTCTTACATAGCAAATTATGTTCAAATTACTTACGATAACCCAGAAAAGTCAATGTGAATTATTCAGATTGCTAGCTTGGTTGGTAGTGCACTCATCTCACACACTGAGGTCCAGGGGTCAATCTCTGTTATGGGTGGAAACATTAGAATGTGTTTCCTGAAGACACCTGCTGTCCATGTTTACCTAGCAATAAAATAGGTACCTGGGTGTTAGTCGACTGGTGTGGGTCGCATCCTGAGGACAAAATTGACCTAATATAAACCACGGTATGGGTGGGTATTGAACTCGCGGCTAGTGAATCGTAAAATTCCAGACCGACGTGTTAGCTACTGGGCCATCTGGCTACATTAAGATTCATTCAACTAGGTATATATATATACCATAGGAATAACAAAAAAGGCACAATACCGTGACTGGAACAATACTTTTATATGTGCGGGTTGTGTGTGTATACCATAGGAAGGTTAGCATGGGCCACCACTGTGACCTCAAATGCAAGTTTTTACAGACGAGTCTCCCGCCAGCGTGATCATGACGAACTCTAGCTCAAGAGATAGAGTTCGTCAAGCCATGCTAGCATTGAGAGATGTGATAGAGCTAGATTATAACACTTCTTGTTTCAGCATCACAGAAAACGGTAATGCTTGCCTGAAACCAAGCCATGACTTCAATATTTTTCTCTGTGGCGTGTGAATCTAAATTTCTTTCTAGTTTACGTTTCATAATGCATTTCAATGTATTTATTCTTCCTTTACTAACATTTTAGTGACAGTAAACTTTGAAAGCATACAGACACCTCATATGTAAGTGAAACTAATGATTGCTTTCTTTGGTTTAAAATATAAATGAGGATTTAAGCAAATTCTGCATATAAATCTTAATAAAAATACACACCCACACATGTATATATCCTGTATTTAGCTATAGATAGTTGATTTATTATGATTGAAGCCTATTATATGCATAAACAATGGTCAGCATGGTCATGTATTGCTCTCATTATTTATGTAATAATAATATCTTTATTTCTACAAGTACATGTACAAGGTATACAGACCATAGCTGACATCAATGACATACTACTATATAGAAAGCTCCATGTTATGCTGAGCATTTCAGGCAAATTAGGTCAATTTTGTCCCAGGATGCGACCCACACCAGTCCACTAACACCCAGGTACCCGTTATTACTGATGAGTGAACATAGACAACTGGTGTAAGGAAACGCCCAATGTTTCTACCCTCGCCGGGAATCGAGCTCGAACACTCAGCGTGTGATGAGAGAGCTTTGCCACCAAGCCACCGTACACAGATAAACCTCTCTCGGTCTATGAAGGTTGGTTTATTATACCTAAATCCTTCTAACTCCACAAGAGGTATCAAGGGTGCACGTCACATGTACACCAGCTATTAAGGATACTCTCATTGGTTGGTTAATGGGGTTTAAAGCCTATCCACTACACGAGGGTCATCAAGGCTGCATGTAGCAAGCTCGCCACCAGTCAAATTATAAATCACCTGGTGGCTAAAGCTCTCTCTTCACACACGGAGGGCCCAGGTTCGATTCCCGGCAGGGTAGAAACATTTCGACGTGTTTCCTTACACCTGTTGTCATGTTCACCTAGCAGCAAATAGGTACCTGGGTGTTAGTCGACTGGTGTGGGTCGCATCCTGGGGACAAGATTGAGGACCCCAATGGAAATAAGACAGACAGTCCTCGATGACGCACTGACTTTCTTGGGTTATCCTGGGTGGCTAACCCTCCGGGGTTAAAAATCCTAAGAAATCTTATCTAATCAAGAGCACCTTGATCCCTCAAGGCGTTCAAGGTAGATATAAACTGTCAGTGCATATATCAACTAGTAGTTTCCTTCTCAATTTCTCAATATCAGAAATAAAGCAAGATCTAAGTGTTTTTAAGAGAGAACTCTAAGATTTCCCTTACCACTTACAACTTATATATTGATAAATTAGACATATATGCAACACTTGGGTATCTTTATTGAGGAAACGTTTCGCCACACAGTGGCTTCATCAGTCCATACAAAGGAGAATCGTGAAGAACAGGAGGAGTTTGAGATGGTCAGTCCATCAATCTTGAACATTCTGTTCAAGATTGATGGACTGACAACATCGACTCAAGGTTGATGGACTGACAACATCGACTCAAGGTTGATGGACTGACAACATCGACTCAAGGTTTATGGACTGACCACCTCAAACTCCTCCTGTTCTTCACGATTCTCCTTTGTATTGGACTGATGAAGCCACTGTGTGGCGAAACGTTTCCTCAATAAAGATACAAAAGTGTTGCATATGTGTCTAATTTATAACTTGTCGGTTCTCTGAACCATTCATTTACAACTTATATATTTATTAATTATATTTTATTTTTCTTTCAGACCGAGCGACATGATCCTCGACCACCACAAACGGTAAAGAGAATAAAAGTTCCGTAAATTGTACAGTTGTCCATTGAATGTCTGGCGATGAAATTGTGTAGTATGCCATTGAATGTCTGAGGTTCGTTTTCTTAAATAGGAAAAATGCCCATTTTCTCTAACAGAGAGAGAGAGAGAGGAAGGTTATCCTACGTAATCTACATATACATTACCATGTATGATAATTTATGTAACTGTATTTATGTGTACCTGTACCTAAAAAAAACTTACTAACTGGGTAAATTTGCATTGGCTTTATTTCAAGGTTATCAGAGTTTTAACCTATTGCAATAAAATCTTGGTTATATAGTAAAATAGGCAGTTTGGCTTTACTCTGCCATCCTGGTGGTTTCCGTTTTAAGTCATGTAAATAAAGACTATCATGGTGAAACTATCTTCGAAAAATAGTTCTGTTGACTTGTAACTATTTTGACTTTTAACTATACTGACCTGAAGCTGCGCTGTTCTGTAACTTTACTGAACCTGTAACTGCAGTGACCTGTAACTATATTGACCCGTAACTGTATTGGTCAGTAACTGTGATGACCTGTTACTACACTGACTTCTAATTATATATACCTGTAATTATATTAACCTGTAACTGTAATGATCTGTAACTATACTGACCTGTAACTGTATTGACCTATACTTACTGACCTGTAAATTTATGGACCTGTAATTGTATTGACCTGTAAGTTTAATGATCTTAAATTATATTGACCTGTAGCTATAGTGAACTGTAACTATAATGACCTTCCACTTTATTGACCTGTAACTATAATGACCTGTAATTATAATGACCTGTAGCTAGATTGACCTGTAACTAGATTGACCTGTAACTAGATTGACCTGTAACTATAATGACCTGTAACTATAATGACCTGTAACTAGATTGACCTGTGACTATATTGACCTGCAACTATATTGACCTTTAAGTATAATGATCTTAAATTATTTTGACCTGTAACTATAATGACCTGTAACTAGATTGACCTGTAACTATATTGACCTGTAACTATACTGACCTGTAACTATAATGACCTGTAACTAGATTGACCTGTAACTAATAACCTAAAACTATACTGACCTGTAACTATTTTCGAATCATGGGGGAGGTGGCACTGTTCTTAATGTGGCACTGTTTCCAAGTCAGTGCCAGGAATACGTTTCCTGTTGGTATTACTGGGTGTATATACCATCGCAAGGCTCTATACACAGAAAGGTGTATATGCTGTATATACACGCCGAAATGTGTATGTCTTTCAGCGTGTGTACTCATCTAACTGTGGTTGCTGGGGTCGAGTCATAGCTCCTGGCCCCGCCTCTTCATTCCCATCTTAGGGTATCAAAGTTTTTTCTTTTTTTTTCACTGGTGGTGAAGAGGTGAGCTGATGGTGTAGTAGATAGGCCTTCAACCCAGTTGTGGAGAGCTTCTGATATAGAGAGAGGAAAAGCTTTAGCTAAATAAGATGAAAGAGCTTTGAATACACAGAGGAAGGTAGAAGAGCTCTTGCTAGAGGGAGTAAGAGAGCTCTTACTAGAGGGAGTAAGAGAGCTCTTACTAGAGGTAGTAAGAGAGCTCTTACTAGAGGTAATAAGAGAGCTCTTACTAGAGGTAGTAAGAGAGCTCTTACTAGAGGTAGTAAGAGAGCTCTTACTAGAGGTAGTAAGAGAGCTCTTACTAGAGGTAGTAAGAGAGCTCTTACTAGAGGTAATAAGAGAGCTCTTACTAGAGGGAGTAAGAGAGCTCTTACTAGAGGTAGTAAGAGAGCTCTTACTAGAGGTAGTAAGAGAGCTCTTACTAGAGGTAATAAGAGAGCTCTTACTAGAGGTAGTAAGAGAGCTCTTACTAGAGGTAGTAAGAGAGCTCTTACTAGAGGTAGTAAGAGAGCTCTTACTAGAGGTAGTAAGAGAGCTCTTACTAGAGGTAGTAAGAGAGCTCTTACTAGAGGTAGTAAGAGAGCTCTTACTAGAGGAAGAGAGTTCTTACTAGAGGTAGTAAGAGAGCTCTTACTAGAGGTAGTAAGAGAGCTCTTACTAGAGGAAGAGAGTTTTTGATAGCGTGGTATTGACTATAGAGATGTTGCCCATTGGTGAGCTTCCCATTTTAACCCATCCTAATGGGGGGTTAATGCATTATTTTCCTTGCTTTATTTCCCCATTTTGATGGGTATCAGCCACATGGTGAAGGGGGGGAGGTGATGGGTATTTTCGATGTCGAAGGGTAGGGGAGAGAGAGAGGGGGTGTAAGGGGTTAAGGGGATGGAGGGCTGGTCAGGGGGAAGGGGGTAGATGGTTAATTGGAGCGAATGCTGTAGTGGAAAGGAGAATTTCAGGTTGAATGTGGCAACCCCCAACTCTGTCTCTATTCAGACGAGCCAGACAACTTTAGTGGTCCTGGGTGGTGTGTTCTCTCTCTCTCTCTCTCTCTCACTCTCTCTCTCTCTCTCTTTCTTTCTTTACACAGGTTTTTTTTTGCAAGGTTTGGTTAAGGTTCCTAACTTTATTTACAAGCTAAGAGCTGTTACCTACATCAGCTCATTTGAAAGCTCTCATTCCTCTCTCTTCTCTCTCTCTCTCTCTCTCTTCTCTCTCTCTCTCTCTCTTCTCTCTCTCTCTCTCCTTGTCCATTGTAAATTCTTCTATACGTTTTAAGAGACTTTCCTAGGACATAATCTAGAGTATTTTGTAACCTAGAAAATACTAGTATTGTTGATTTGTAGTGTGCTAGTAGTGCTTATTGTGTGTGTGTGTGTGTATGGGTGTGTGTACTCACCTATATATGGTTGCAGGGGTCGATTCACAGCTCCTGTTCACTGGTCGCTGCTAGGTCCACTGTCTCCCTGCTCCGTGAGCTTTATCGTTACTCTTCTTAAAGCTGTGTATGGATCCTGCCTCCACTACATCACTTCAGATTGTTCCCGGCAACTCTCAGGCTGAAGAAATACTTCCTAACATCCCTGTGACTCATATGAGTCTTCAACTTCCAACTGTGTCCCCTTGTTGCTGTGTCCCATCTCTGGAACATTCTGTCTCTGTCCACCTTGTCAATTCCTCTCAGTATTTTATATGTCGTTATCATGTCTCCCCTGTCCCTCCTGTCCTCTTGTGTTGTCAGGTTGAGTTCCCTTAACTTCTCCTCGTAGGACAAACTCCTCAACTCCGGGACTAGTCTTGTTGTAAACCTTTGCACTTTCTCTAGTTTCTTGACGTGCTTGACCAGGTGTGGGTTCCAAACTGGTGCTGCATACTCCAGTATGGTCCTGACGTACACAGTGTGTGTGTGTGTGTGTTGTGTGGAGGGGTGTACTCACCTATTTGTCTGCAAAGTGTTGAGACTCAGCTCCTGGCCTCCGCCTCCTACCTCATCTTGATTAGCATCACTAACTTCTGATCTCTTTCGGCCTTATCGTATCTACTCTTGAAGCTGTGTGTTAAGTTCGCCTCCACCACCACCACCACATCCTTGTTGTTGCAGTTCTGGGACAGAATCTATCCCTCTCTATCCAGTCTATTCCCAGGATTAATTCCTATGTTGTGATAGGTGGATGGAGAGTGAGACTTATTCTAAGAGGTAAGGGGCAAGAAATAGGTGACTTACCTCATATGTAAGGGGACTTTCACTCTGACACTAAATTAGGTAAGGTTTCAGGTTCAATTGCGACTTAGGTACATGGATAGGTAAGAGGAGGGATGGTGGAACACGTGTTCCTGGGTAAGGATAGGGAATAGGGAACTATATTTAGCAGGTGTGGGCCGAGACCTAATTAACAGCGTGTGATGACCCCCTTGATTACCTATTTGTAGGCACCACCTATTTCCAGACGCAGGTGCAGACCAATGTTCCTGATGACCTGGATTCATTATTACTATTATTATTATTATTATTATTATTATTATTATTATTATTATTATTATTATTATTATTATTATTATTATTATTATTATTATTATTATTATTATCTGCACTAATTCTTCCTCAGGATGCCATCCAGGTACCTATTTACTGCTAGGTAAGTCCAGGTTCCTATTTACTGCTAGGTGAACCCAGGTACCTATTAACTGCTAGGTTATATCAGATACCTATATACTGCTAGGTGAACCCAAGTACCTATTTACTGCTGTTTAAGTCCATTTACTTGTTTACAGCTGGGTGAACCCAGGTACCTATTTACAGCTAGACAAGTTCAGGTACTTATTTACTGCTAGATGAACCCATTTATATATATACTGCTAGGTGAACCCAGGTACCTATTTACTGCTAGGTGATCCTAGGTACCTATTTACTGCTAGGTGATCCTAGGTACCTATTTACTGATAGGTGATCCTAGGTACCTATTTACTGATAGGTGATCCTAGGTACCTATTTACTGCTAGGTGATCCTAGGTACCTGTTTACCACTAAGTTATCCCAGGTACCTCTTTTTTGCTGTATACGTTACAGCGAAACGTCGACAGCTGCATAAAATAATAGTAATATTAGACGATGTTTCGAACGTGTGGTCACGAAGACCATGTCTAAGACCTTCGTAGAGCTTTGTCATGTATTGACTTGTTGAACCTGTAACCTGAGCGAAACGTCTTAATTAAGAGTTTCCTTCTTGATTTGAGGGTTAGTTGTGAATTGTTATTGTCAAGGTATTGTGGGTTAGTTGTGAATTGTTATTGTCAAGGTATTGTGGGTTAGTTGTGAATTGTTCCACGTTGTTGTGTGTCACCTTACACAGTGTTCCAGCCAGCGTATCCTCACCACCACCATCACCACCATTATCACCACCATCACTACCATCACCACCACCATCAAGACCACCATCACCACCACCAACACCATCACCACCACCATCATCACCACTACAACCATCACCACCACCACCATCCCCATTATCACCACCACCGTCACCATCATCTCATCACAACCTCGGGAAGAGAACAAGTGTTGTCGTCTACTTCTGGACCCAAGAAACATAATGATGGATCAATATTGGTATATTGTCCGGGGATCAGCGGGCCATTAATGGCCACAACTGTGTCAAAATAAGCTTACATGTTACACTAATGGCTTTTTAATGACACTGTCCATTATTCAGCTTGATTATATACATATATTTTTTATATATTCTCCGTAGGCTGTGTGTGTGTATGCAAAAATCACCGAACGGGGAGTTGAATCATAGTTCTAGGCCTTTCGTGTTGCAAGCAACACATCAGGAGCTTGCAATGTTGCAGAAACAGTTGTTTCCATGAACCTACCTGAATTTCCTGATCTATTTCTGCAACATTGCAAGCTCTTGATGACCTAGAGCTATCATTCAACTCCCCTGTGTTTATTTTGCATATATATATATATATATATATATATATATATATATATATATATATATATATATATATATATATATATATAAACCCACAATTCCTCGCCTCTTAAATACAAGAATTAATTAAAATTCTTAAACACAGTTCAACTCTTACTTTAAATATTTTCGCAGGTGAAAAAATCATGGAATAATATTTAGAGTTTTGCAGTGAAATTACTGAGAGTTCTAGGGCGCTGGTGGCACTGTCAGGTTGCAGCTGTCTAGATGGCACTGTCTGGGTGGCACTGCCAGGGTGGCACTACCAAGCTGGTACTGTCAGGGTGGCACTATCAGGATGGAACTCACAGGGATGCACTACCAGGGTGGCACTGTCAGAGTGGCACTGCCAGGGTGGCAATGTCAGGGTAGCACTACAAGGGGAGCACTGCCAGAGTGGCACTGTTAGGGTGGCACTGCAAGGGGAGCACTGCCAGGATGGCTCTGTCAGGGTGGCACTGTCAGGGTGGCACTGTCAGGGTGGCACTGTCAAGGTGAAACTGTTAGGGTGGCACTGTCAGGGGGGAACTGCCAGGGTGGCAATGCCAGGGAAGCACTACAAGGGGAGCATTGCCAGGGTGGCACTGTAACGGTAGCACTGTCAGAGTGACACTATCAGAGTGGCACTGCCAGGGTGGCACTGTCAAGGTGGCACTGTCAGGGTGGCACTGTCAGGGTGGCATTGTCAGGGTGGCACTGCCAGGGTGACACTGACAGGGTGGCACTGTCAGGGTTGCAATGTCAGGGTGACACTGTCAAGGTGGCCCTGTCAGGGTGACACTGTCAGGGTGGCACTGTCAGAGTGGCATTATCAGGGTGGCACTGCCAGGGTGGCACTGTCAGGGTGGCACTGCCAGGGTGGCACTGCCAGGGTGGCACTGTCAGGGTGGCATTGCCAGGGCGGCACTGTCAGGGTGGCACTGCCAGGGTGGCACTGCCAGGGTGGCACTGTCAGGGTGGCACTGCCAAGGTGACACTGTCAGGGTGGCACTGTCAGGGTGGCACTGCCCCCTTCAACTCATTTCTTTCCTATTCTTCTCCTTTCCCTTCTTTTTCTTCACCATTTCTATCTCTCTTGCTCTCTTTTTTTTCTCTTTTTTCCCTTTCTCTTTCATATCCATTTTCTTCTGCCCTTTTATCTCCCTTTTCCTTTTCTTTTTCTGTTTTTATTCTTCTTCTCTCTTTCTCTCTCTCTCTACCAATGGTAGAATGGAACACCAGTGCTCTATGTAGAATGGAACACCAGTGCTTCAGAGTAGAACACCAGTGCTCCAGGTAGAGTGGAACACCAGTGCTCCAGGTAGAGTGGAACACCAGTGCTCCAGGTAGAGTGGAACACCAGTGCTCCAGGTAGAGTGGAACACCAGTGCTCCAGGTAGAGTGGAACACCAGTGCTCCAGGTAGAGTGGAACACCAGTGCTCCAGGTAGAGTGGAACACCAGTGCTCCAGGTAGAGTGGAACACCAGTGCTCCAGGTAGAGTGGAACACCAGTGCTCCAGAGTGGAACACCAGTGATCCAGGTATAGTGGAACACCAGTGCTCCAGGTAGAGGGGAACACTAGTGCTCCGGGTAGAGTGGAACACCAGTGCTCCAGGTAGAGTGGATTACCAGTGCTCCTGGTAGAGTGGAACACTAGTGCTCCAGGTAGAGTGGATTACCAGTGCTCCAGGTAGAGTAGAACACTAGTGCTCCAGGTAGAGTGGAATACCAGTGCTCCAGGTAGAGTGGATTACCAGTGCTCCTGGTAGAGTGGAACACTAGTGCTCCAGGTAGAGTGGATTACCAGTGCTCCAGGTAGAGTGGATTACCAGTGTTCCAGATAGAGTAGAACACTAGTGCTCCAGGTAGAGTGGATTACCAGTGCTCCAGGTAGAGTAGAACACTAGGGCTCCAGGTAGAGTAGAGCACTAGTGCTCCAGGTAGAGTGGAACACCAGTGCTCCAGGAGCCTTTATTCAGTATTTCTGTCTCATTTTCCAGTGAGTCCGCTTCCCCCTCTGTGCCTTCCTCCGAGACGTCGAATCCTCTTCCCCCCGTGGTCTCTCTCTCTTTCCCCTCCCTATTCCCCTCACTCTCCTTTCTATTCATTCTCCCCTATTATATAAACTTGAAGTTCGATTGTTTCTATAGCAACCCATAGGAGAAAGAGAGAGAGAAAATGAAAGAATGAATAAATAAGAGAGAGAGAAAATAAGAGAAAATAAGGAGGTGGAGTGCAAATAAGAGAGAGGAAAATGAGTGAGGAAGAGTGAACCGCATATAACGATTCTCCTGCTGGAGTCGCCAAATTATCACTCCGCCAACTGAGTGAAAATGAGTTGGCATTTTTAAACCTGGCAAAAATAATGAATGTACTTGCTGTGGTTGATTACTTGTGTGTTTGTTAGTTGTATTGGTTGATGGTGTTGGCTTGGTGGTTGATGGTAGTTGGTGATGGTGGTTGATGGTAGTTGGTGATGGTGGTTGATGGTAGTTGGTGATGGTGGTTGATGGTAGTTGGTGATGGTGGTTGATGGTAGTTGGTGATGGTGGTTGATGGTAGTTGGTGATGGTGGTTGATGGTAGTTGGTGATGGTGGTTGATGGTAGTTGGTGATGGCGGTTGATGGTAGTTGGTGATGGCGGTTGATGGTAGTTGGTGATGGTGGTTGATGGTAGTTGGTGATGGTGGTTGATGGTAGTTGGTGATGGTGGTTGATGGTAGTTGGTGATGGTGGTTGATGGTAGTTGGTGATGGTGGTTGATAGTAGTTGGTGATGATGGTTGATGGTAGTTGGTGATGGTGGTTGATGGTAGTTGGTGATAGTGGTTGATGGTAGTTGGTGATGGGGATTGATGGTAGTTGGTGATGGTGGTTGATGGTAGTTGGTGATGGTGGTTGATGGTAGTTGGTGATGGTGGTTGATGGTAGTTGGTGATGGTGGTTGATGGTAGTTGGTGATGGTGGTTGATGGCTGTGTGGGATTTTGGTTGAGTACAATAATAATTAGAATAAAAGGAGTACTATGTGGATGAGTCCCAGAGCTGCCCTTCAACCTTTGCTGTGTGTATACCCATCATGGCTGAAATGAAGGGGGCTTAGGTGCCCCTCACGGCGTTGATATGGTTAGCCCTATTTACCTGACATCGCCCCTGGGCACTGCAGTGGTTGCAGGAGGGTGTCCAGTAAGACAGTGACTTACCTGCTCATTGTAACTGGAGTTTGTGATGTTATAACGTCTAAGTGAGGTTGTTATCATGGCTTGAGATGTGTAGTGATGTTGTGGATAATTCTATCGTCTTCTTGGCACACTTAGCCTGACTGTCGCTCCCTAATAGTCTGTAATTATTCACGGCAGGAAGAGGGTCTTCAGGCTTCCTGGAGGTTGTCAGGGATTCGTATGCACATGAATACAGCCATGAATGTTCCTATGTTCAACACGGTGTGGCCTGGCCAGGGCACTTGTTCACTGGCCGAAATCAAATTGCAATCCCCCCTGTTGCAACCTCCGCCCTCTTTTTATGGTTGGTTATCCGCTGACATGGTGTCTACAGGCGTAGATGGCGGCTTTGGTGACTCAAATCAGAGTGGATTCCTTGAGTCTAAGGTGGCGGTTGTAGGGGTATGAAGCCCCTACGTATATCAACAGTTTCAAGGCAAATATTTTCATTTTTTTAATAGCCTGGGGAAACAAATTTCCTCGGACAAACACAAGTTCATTAAATCTTGCAGAGATTCCCGTAAGAAGGGAAGAGGTCTTGTGACGCCCAGTTTGGCGTGTGCATCTGAGTTATGATCAGGCAGTCTAATTTTGCTTAGTAAGACCCCGTGTTAAAATTCGTGAACGTTCCTTAATGAAGTTATGCAGCAACACACAAGGCCTTACTTGACCTCTGCTAATGCAGAAAGAACAGGGCATGACCCCCCTTGCTCCAGTGGGGGGAAAACAGAGAGGGGTCAGCCCCTTGAGAGGGATTGCCGCCCCCTGAGGGGGTCGACTCCCAGGGGGTTGGAAAAAAATTCTCCATAATGGTGGTTGATGATGGTGGTTGTTGGTGGTTGATGGTGGTGGTTGATGCTGGATGATTATATATATATATATATATATATATATATATATATATATATATATATATATATATATATATATATATATATATTAGGTATTTCATTCAGGCTTCTGTATTGTGAGTTTCGTTTTATTGACATTTAATTAGAAGTTTTGGGACTTTAAACTTGAGCCTTCCATCGGCTTTCAGACTTCAGTAAAAGTTACAGATTAATTAAGAGAGGTGACTACCGCTGTGGTGGTTGGTTGGCTGGTTGGTTGGCTGGTTGGTTGGTTGGTTGAGGTGGTGATTAGACTGTGGTGGTGGTGACGGTGGCTGATTGCGTGAACCACCTTTGCCAACACTTTTATTGTGGGGGGATCGAACTCAAACAGCCATATACCCCGTCTTTCCTTTTAACAATTCCTACTGCCTAACCAGCCTTTCTTCCCCTCCTTATTTTCCTTTGTTTCCCCTCTTCCTCTTCCTCCCCATTTTCCCTTCCCTCTGCAACGTCACGAAACTGTGAAAAAAATATATATAGCATTTTCAGACTCCGATGTTTCGCCCTAGTACTGATCCTTGGGGCACCCCGCCTGATACTCTCTTCTGCTGACGTTTCTCTGCTACGCTCTTCTTTCTACCCTCTGTGATGTTTCGACCTGTGGTGCAAGCTTTCGGAGGGGACACTGTTTCGCCCTGTGTAGACCTTTATAAAGTCATGGTAAAGCTCTTGACATTTTAGAACGAATTTCGAGCATCTTCAAGTACATTTCGAGCATCTTCAAACACATTTCGAGCTCTGCTATTATCTACAGCATCACTGTTGTATACACTGAGCTAAGTCTCGACCCCTGCAACCACAATTAGGTGAGTACATACACACACACACAAACAAACACACACACACAAACACACATACACACACACACACACACACACACACACACACACACACACACACACACACACACACACACACGTGACATAGTCACTGGCCAATCATTATTCGCCTTTCAGGTAGATTAACTCTTCACCCCCCAGCCCTGAGTCCCCAGCCCTTCAGTCCCCAACCCCAGCCCCAGTCCCGAGTTCCCAGCCCCCCAGCTCTGAGTCCCCAGACCCCCATACCATTACCTGTTCTTGCAACAAAAACACAGGAACAAAAAAAAAGTGTAAAGTAGTTTTTTTGAGTTATTGGGCGAGTTTCATTCTTATAGTGTGTCCTTGTTCTTACAGTGTCCTTGTTCGTACAGTGTGTCCTTGTTCTTACAGTGCTCTTGTTCTTACAGTGTCCTTGTTCTTACAGTGTGTCCTTGTTCTTACAGTGTGTCTTTGTTCCTACAGTTTGTCCTTGTTTTTACTGCGTCCTTGTCCTTGTTTTTTAATCTGCCGAGATTCTCTCTGATGCTCTCTCTCTCTCTCTCTCTCTCTCTCTCTCTCTCTCTCTCTCTCTCTCTCTCTCTCTCTCTCTCTCTCTCTCTCTTCTCTCTCTCTCTCTCTCTCTCTCTCTCTCATATCTCAAAAATATTTCTCTCTTCTACCTGCTCCTTCCCTTCCCAAATTTCCCCTCCCTATTCATTCTTCCCCCTTCCTCTCCTCCCCTCCTCCCCTCCTCCACCCCCTTCCTCTCCTCCCCTCCTCCACCCCCTTCCTAACCTCCACACCCCTACCACACCACTACACCTCGCCCATTACACTGCTGTAGGCCGGACCATCAGGGTAATCCCATCAGGCACTGACCTCGTTCATCTCTGCTCACCTGATGGGCACAAGCAGGGCGTGCGTGTCGTCTGGGTTGCGAGGTTTGAAGTCTATCTACTACAGCAGGATCATTAAGGCTACATGTTGTTTTCCGTTCATATATATATATATATATATATATATATATATATATATATATATATATATATATATATATATAATCTTTGACATATTGTACCATTGTATTCATGTTCATGTTTGTATGTTTGTGTGTTTTATAAATGTATTCTGTCTATTAATAAAGCATTTATATGTATGTATGTGTGTATATAGGATGGGGTAGTAGGAAGTGGATATATATATATATATATATATATATATATATATATATATATATATATATATATATATATATATATTAGGGGTAGGGTCCTCCTAGAAAAGGTTGGAGGGAGGGGTAAAGAGGTTTTGTGGGCGAGGGGCTTGGACTTCCAGCAAGCATGTGTGAGCGTGTTAGATATGAGTGAATGGAGACGAATGGTTTTGGGACCTGACGAGCTGTTGGAGTGTGAGCAGGGTAATATTTTGTGAAGGGATTCAGGGAAACCAGTTAATTGATTTAGTTAGACTGAGTCCTGGAAATGGGAAGTACAATGCCTGCACTTTAAAGGAGGGGTCTAGGATAGTGACAGCTGGGAGGGACTATTCTCAGCTGTCGTATCTAGACTCCTCTGCAAAGACAGTGATTATGTATGAGTGAGGTAAAAGTGTTGATAATCACTATCTTTGCAGAGGCGCTCAGTCGACAGCTGAGAATAGTCCTCCCGCTGTCACTATCCCAGACCCCTCAAAGTGCAGGCATTGTACTTCCCATTTCCAGGACTCAGCTAACTAAATCAATTAACTGGTTTCCTGAATCCCTTCAAAATATTCCTCTCACACTCCAACAGCTCGGTCCAAAGCATCGTCTCCATTCACTCATATCTAACACGCTCACACGCTTGCTGGAAGTCAGCCCTCGCCCACAACTCCTTCCCTCCTCCACCTTCTGGAGGACCCTACCCCGCCTTCCGTTCCCTACCAGGGATTTAAAGGTCAAAGGCACTGAGAGATAGAGAGAGGAGAAAGACGTTTGGGTCAATTAGAGAATCACTCAATCCTCTTCTAGTCTGTATTTCCCTATTGCTTAAACAGTGGCCCAGAAAGTAAAGCTATCTCTCTCTCCCTCTCTCTCTTTCTGTCTCTGTCTATCTCTCTCGCTTTCCCCATCAAGAGATCTTAAGACAACCTACGTAGTTCTAAAATTGAATGTCTAATCCGGCAGTGGCTTCTCTCCTCTCTCTCTCTCTCTTCCTCTAAAAGAGAGATACAGCCTCTCATGTGCCTGCAAATCCTTGCTAATCTCTCCCCGTGAATCCGATTAGCCCCTTCCAATCTTTTCACAGCCCGACTCTTGACCGAACGACGGGGTATACAGAGTGTAGCGAATTTACGGAGAAATCTTGAAGTTTGAGCTTGTTGGGGGGGTGTTGGTCACTCGTGTAAGTGATCAGTCCTCTGTGGATTCCGGTCATCTTTTTTGTGGATTCGAATTCTCTTTTCGTGGATTCCAATCCTCCTTTTTGTGGATTTTAATTCTCTTTTGTGGATTTCAATCCTCTTTTGGGGATTCCAATCCACTTTTGTGGAATTTAATCATCTTTTGTGGATTCCAATCCTCTTTTGTGGAATTTAATCATCTTTTGTTTATTCTAATCCTCTTCTGTGGATTCCAATCCTCTTGTGGATTCCAATCCTCTTGTGGATTCCATTATCCACTTTTTGTGAATTCTAATCCGCTTTTATGGATTCCAATCATCCTCTGTGGATTGCAATCCTCTTTTTTGGATTCCAATTACATTTTGTGGATTCCAGTCCTCCTCTTTGTTTCAATCCTCCTTTGTAAATTTCAATCCTCTTTTGTGGATTCCAATCCTCTTTTGTGAATTTCAATGATCATTTGTGAAAGCCAAGCCTCGTTTGTGGATTCCAATTCTCTTTTGTAGATTCTAATCCTCTTCTGTGGATTCCAGTCCTCCTCGGTGGATTCCAATCCTTTTCTTAGAATTTCAGTTCTTATCTTGTGTTGAATCAACTTTTTTTGGCTTATTGAAGTACAGTTTTGGTGATTAAAATCCTCTTATGATGATTCTAATCCTCTTCTGATTATTACATTCTTTCTTCTGAAAATTCCAATCCTCTTTTAATGTTACCAATCCTCTTCTTTGGTTTTCAAACCTCTCTCGAAGATTCCAATCCTCTTTTAATGTTACCAATCCTCTTCTAACATTACCAATCCTCTTCTTGGGCTTCCAAACCTCTTTCGAAGATTCCAATCCTCTTCCGATAACTGCAATCCTCTTCCGGTGATTCCAATCCTCTTATAATGGTTCTAATCCTCTTTCGATGGCTCCAATCCTATTCAGACGACTCAAATATAAAGAAAATAGCACCAGTTTTAATTTATATGTATTTTAGAAATATTCTTTCTTAATTGTGAACTTTGAATGTTCACTGTCTGAAATCTCGAATACAGACTACATAACTCTTTATTTTGTACTGCGTTTTGTAATGGAATCTCTGTATAGACTGTAACACTGAGTGTATATACGTATATACAGATGCGTATATACACCGAGAGGTATATATATATATATATATATATATATATATATATATATATATATATATATCAGTGTATATATTCTAATATGTGTTATGCTGTTGTTGGTATATAATGCCGATCAGGGGACTGATCACCTTCTTTGAAAGAGGACTGAAGACTTTTACTTTTTGTCCTTGTATTGATAAAGCAAGTGGATGGCGAAACGTCAAGTAAATATACCCAAATGTTCATGTATCTGGGGAGGCGAAACGTTTCGGTAGTAAAGATAGCCAAAGTATCTTTCCCATCAAGTGGCAGGTGTGTATTTCTGAACACAGTTGCATGAGCAAGAAACTGAGCTCTGCTGGCAAGCACTGGAGGGAGGTTCTAAGGTTCAGGACTTAGGGGACGTGTGTGTGTGTGTGTAGAGGCAGGTGCTGTTGCTGGTGACCGTAAAAAGCGCGTAGCAAGGATCCACAAGACGTTTAAGGAATCCATTCCACCAGCATGGAATGGCTTCCATCCTGAGTGGAAATTAGCTTCGCTGAGTGACCTCTACCACCCGGAAGGAATACCTGGGCCTTCGGCAACCTCCGCGAAGGTAGGTTTCAGTCAACCTATCAATGTGTGCATATCTTGAGGCTAGTTGAGAGCTATCCCAATAACTTTAGATGGAAGATTCGTTCGTGCCATGATGTGGTGCTTTGCTAAGGGCAGAGTATTTGACAACGACACGATAGACTATACACAAATAACCAGCACAGTACGACAAAGTACACTGTGAAAGTGTCCTGCCGTGACCACCGACCGTAAGGATGTACATGTACACCACACCCATTGTGCTTACTGTAGCTTGTCAAGAGAGATATCCCTTCGTCAGAGTTCCAATGGAGTGGACACGTAGAGAGGCCGCACTGGCTGCTCAGAGAATACAGTTACCCCGCACTTAGCAGAGGAATCCTGGACAGTGGTCCAGGACAGACCGAAACATCGTCAGGAATTTTTAAATGTGGGTTATCAGTGTGTCGCTGCAGCCACGACACTGAGAGTTACAGTCTTGTTTAACTGAAACAACGTTGCTGAAAGCTAAATACTTCATCATTATCTAAACTGACTAAATAAGAAAACTACCAGAGTACTTAAACTACACATCTGTCAAACTTAAAAGCATATATAGCATTTAAGGCTTGTACAGCATCAACAAGTGACCCAGAAACTGGTCTGGAAGGATTGAGGTCTAACTCAAACATATATGAGCACAACCAAACAATATATTCTGAGTAGCTTGTTACGATATTAATCTCTCGTTTGGCTGTTGTGTTGTGGTATATTTGATTCGTCCAGCACCCTACAACTGTGTCAAACTTGCCACATGAAGACACTAGACATCCATCGCTTCAAAACAAATAGAATTATTTACATAAATCACTCGGATTTATGTAAACAAACGAAGGGGATGACGTCTGGCAGCGTTGATTACACCACACAGACGAAGATGCTGGAACGGAGTCCAGCATCTTCGTCTGTTATTGAGGTTTCCGCACAAGGCTTTTTGGCCGTTCATTTTGCCGTTTGAGTAATTAATATTGAGCTGAGAGAGAGCCACCTGTCAGGGGCTTGGCACCCGGAGAGAAGGCCACCTGTCAGGGCCTTGGCACCCGGAGAGAAGGCCACCTGTCAAGGGCTTGGCACCCGACAGAGGAACGGGCCTTCTTGTCGAGCCGTCAACGTACGGTTCACAATGCTGATGGATGATACAGTGATGACGTATCGTTACATATCCTATCGTAAGATGTGAATGCTAACGATAGCCTTCAGTCAGCGAACACTGTTGCTAGGTAACACTTTGCTAGGCAACACTGTCGCTAGGCATTACTGTCGCTAGGTGACACTGTCGCTAGGTAACACTTTGCTAGGTAACAGCTAGGACGCACTTGACTCCTATGCAAGTTCTCTTAATTAAGACTCTCACGAAAGTACTGTGTCATCAGCAAACAACAACTATGACAAATTCCTCTTTGTATCAAGTTGGCTACTTTGTAATCCTAGAAATCTCCCCAGCACCTTGTAATCCCATAAACCTCGCTAATAACGAATGCCATAGCTAACAAACCTCGCTAATAACGAATGCCATAGCTAACAAACCTCGCTAATAATGAATACCATAGCTAACAAATCTCGCTAATAATGGACACCATAGCTAACAAACCTCGCTAATAATGGATACCTTTATACCTTTGATATACCTTTGAAGAGTTTCGAGAGTATCTACTCTCTGAGCCCGGCCATGGGCCAGGCTCGTCTGGTGCTTGCCTGGTCAACCAGGCTGTTGCTGCTGGAGGCCCGCTGCCCCACATATCCATCACAGCCTGGTTGATCTGGCACCCGTTGAAGATACTTGTCCAGTTTCCCCTTGAAGGCTTCTACACTGGTTCCAGCGATGTTTCGGATATCTTCTGGTAAGATGTTGAATAGTCTGGGACCCCGGATGTTAATACAGTGCTCCCGTATTGTCCCCACCGCACCCCTGCTCCTCACTGGGTTTATTTTACACTTTCTCCCATATCTCTCACTCCAGTATGTTGTTATGGCAGTGTGCAGATTTGGGACCAGGCCCTCAAGTACTTTCCAAGTATATATTATCATGTATCTCTCTCTCCTCCGCTCCAATGAGTACATGTTCACGACTTGAAGGCGTTCCCAATAATTTAGATGTTTCAATGGCTCAATGTGAGCCGTAAACGATCTCTGAATTTGTTCCAGCTCTGATATTTCTCCTGCCCTGAACGGGGCCGTCAGCACTGAGCAGTATTCTAAGTGAGGGAGCACTAGCGATTTGAATAGTGTCACCATCAGCATTATTTCCCTTGTTTTGAAAATTCTCAATACCCACCCCGTCATCTTCCTGGCTGTTGTGATCTTTGTCTTGTTATGGTCTTTAAACGACAGATCAGCAGACATAATTATTCCCAAGTCCTTTACGTGTTCCTTTCGTTCTATGTGGTGACCCTCTTGAGTTTTGTATATAGTGTTCCTTTTGAGTTCTTCATTTTTTCCATACCTAAGCAGCTGAAACTTATTATGGACACCATAGCTAACAAACCTCGCTAATAATGGACACCATAGCTAACAAACCTCGCTAATAATGGACACCATAGCTAACAAACCTCGCTAATAACGAATGCCATAGCTAACAAACCTCGCTAATAACGAATACCATAGCTAACAAAACTATCTAATAATGGACACCATAGCTAACAAACCTCGCTAATAATGGACACCATAGCTAACAAACCTCTCTAATAACGAATGCCATAGCTAACAAACCTCGCTAATAACGACCACCATAGCTAACAAACCTCACTAATAACGAATACCATAGCTAACAAACCTCGCTAATAACGAACACCATAGCTAACAAACCTCGCTAATAACGAACACCATAGCTAACAAACCTCGCTAATAACGAACACATAGTTAACAAACGTCGTAATCAACGAGCATTAATGAACACCATGGTTAACGAAGACCTTACAGCGAAGCAACGAGCCAGATAAGTCGACCCAGCTAACGATGTGTAGGGTAGTTAGGATGCGAGGCGTTGTCTGGTCGATTAGGTGGACCATTAAGGTTAATTGGGCCGTTACGAGATACCTGAATTATATGGTTAATTATGGCCCTGTGCTTGATTCATGGCCCTGTCTGGGGGCCATTTTTGTGGGTGGAGACTGTGTAGGGGAGATGCTGGCCCGTGTTGCTTGGTACATGTTGTGGGGGCCATGTTGTGTGGTGGTCCATGTTGTGTTTATTTAGTGTGTTTGTCGTATTTTTCTAATGCAGTATCTGGTATATATACGTGAATATAATAACTGAAATCTAAACACATATAATAGTAGTAGTAGTAGTAGTAGTAGTAGTAGTAGTAGTAGTAGTAGTAGTAGTAGTAGTAGTAGTAGTAGTAGTAGTAGTAATAATAATAATAATAATAATGAAAATAACTGCACCGCCACTACTGCCACCTCCATCAACATCTACAACAAAAACATCTACAACAACAACATCTACAACAAGACCAACAACAACAACAACTATCAGATAACCACAGGTTGCGTGTGTCAGACAGAAATAAATATAAAATCCATACTTTGATCACTTCCATCCACCCACCCATAAGTCCTGAGGCCAGGGCCATGCCAAGGCAGGGGCAAGCCAAAGGCAAGCCAGGGACAAGGCAGGGGCAAGACAGGGGCAAGGCAGGGGCAAGGCAGGGGCAAGACAGGGGCAAGGCAGGGGCAAGCCACGGTAAAGCCAGGGTAAAGCCAGGGGCAAGCCACCATGGGCAGCAGAGGGGCAAGGAGAAAGGGAAGAGGCCACAGAGGCGAGTTTTAAGTATCTAGCTGTGCATTGGTGGACCGTAAATGATGCGTTTGTATGGCGTGTTTGAGGGGTCAAAAATGTGTTAATCCACATGTGTGTGTGTGTGTGTGTACTCACCTAGTTGTGGTTGCAGGGGTCGAGTCACAGCTCATAGCTCCTGCGTGTGTGTTTGTATGTGTGTGTGTGAGTTTGTGTGTGTGTGTGTGTGTGCGTGTGTGTATGCGTGTGTGTGTGTATTCACCTATATGTGATTGCAGGGGTCGATTCACAGCTCCTGGCCCCGCCTCTTCGTTGATCGCTACTAGGTACACTCTCTCCTCGCTCCTAGAGCCTTATCATACCTCCTCTTAAAGCTCTGTATGGACCTTGCCTCCACTACATGTGTATACTCACCTAGTTGTGGTTGCAGGGGTAGAGTCACAGCTCCTGGCCCCTGGTGTGTGTGTGTGTGCTTAAGATAACAGAGAACAAACTATACATACATGTATTTTAGCTATGAAAAGTCTTACCTATTTTCCTCTTATATAACCAATTTAATACAACCCAGTTTTGTATAATTAATTTTAACTAGCCAATTTGATACAATTTCTTATTCCCAATTTTGTATACCCAGTTTCGTATACTCAATTCTGTATACCCAATTTTGTATACCCAGTTTCGTATACCCAATTCCGTATACCCAACTTCGTATACCCAACTTCGGATACCCAATTCCGTATCCCCAATTATAGAGGATTAATCAATGCTACGAGTTGTCAAGTCTGGCTGGCAGAGCCCTTAGACTTTTCTCACCAGGACCTCACGTCTGCCCGCTGAAACTTATGGTAGTGGTGGTGATGATAGTAGATTGTGGTTGTGGTGGTGATGATAGTAGATTGTGGTTGTGGTGGTGATGATAGTAGATTGTGGTTGTGGTGGTGATGATAGTAGATTGTGGTTGTGGTGGTGATGATAGGAGATTGTGGTAGTGGTGGTGATGATAGTAGATTGTGGTTGTGGTGGTGATGATAGTAGATTGTGGTAGTGGTGGTGATGATAGTAGATTGTGGTTGTGGTGGTGATGATAGTAGATTGTGGTTGTGGTGGTGATGATAGGAGATTGTGGTAGTGGTGGTGATGATAGTAGATTGTGGTTGTGGTGGTGAAGATAGTAGATTGTGGTTGTGGTGGTGATGATAGGAGATTGTGGTAGTGGTGGTGATGATAGTAGATTGTGGTTGTGGTGGTGATGATAGTAGATTGTGGTTGTGGTGGTGATGATAGTAGATTGTGGTTGTGGTGGTGATGATAGGAGATTGTGGTTGTGGTGGTGATGATAGTAGATTGTGGTTGTGGTGGTGATGATAGTAGATTGTGGTTGTGGTGGTGATGATAGTAGATTGTGGTTGTGGTGGTGATGATAGTAGATTGTGGTTGTGGTGGTGATGATAGGAGATTGTGGTTGTGGTGGTGATGATAGTAGATTGTGGTTGTGGTGGTGATGATAGTAGATTGTGGTTGTGGTGGTGATGATAGGAGATTGTGGTTGTGGTGGTGATGATAGTAGATTGTGGTTGTGGTGGTGATGATAGTAGATTGTGGTTGTGGTGGTGATGATAGGAGATTGTGGTTGTGGTGGTGATGATAGTAGATTGTGGTTGTGGTGGTGATGATAGTAGATTGTGGTTGTGGTGGTGATGATAGGAGATTGTGGTTGTGGTGGTGATGATAGTAGATTGTGGTTGTGGTGGTGATGATAGTAGATTGTGGTAGTGGTGGTGATGATAGTAGATTGTGGTTGTGGTGGTGATGATAGTAGATTGTGGTTGTGGTGGTGATGATAGTAGATTGTGGTTGTGGTGGTGATGATAGGAGATTGTGGAAGTGGTGGTGATGATAGTAGATTGTGGTTGTGGTGGTGATGATAGTAGATTGTGGTAGTGGTGGTGATGATAGTAGATTGTGGTTGTGGTGGTGATGATAGGAGATTGTGGAAGTGGTGGTGATAATATATTGCGGTTGTAATGGTAGTGGTGGTGATGATAGTAGATTGTAGTTGTGGTGGTAGTGGTGGTGATGATAGTAGATTGTAGTTGTGGTGATGATGATAATAAATTGTGGTTGTGGTGTAGTGGTGGTGATGATAGTAGATGGTGGTTGTGGTGGTAGTGGTGGTGATGACAGTAGATTATGATTGTGGTGGTGATGATAGGAGATTGTGGTTGTGGTGGTGATAATAGATTGTGGTTGTGGTGGTAGTGGTGGTGATGATAAGAGATTGTGGTTGTGGTGGTAGTGGTGGTGATGATAGATTGTGGTTGTGGTGGTGGTGGTGGTGATGATAGATTGTGGTTGTGGGGGTGGTGATGATATATTGTGGTAGTGGTGGTGATGATAGATTGTGGTTGTGGTGGTAGTGCTGGTGATGATAGATTGTGGTTGTGGTGGTAGTGATGGCGATGATAGATTGTGGTTGTGGTGGTAGTGGTGGTGATGATAGATTGTGGTTGTGGTAGTAGTGGTGGTGATGATAGATTGTGGTTGTGGTGGTAGTGGTGGTGATGATAGATTGTGGTTGTGGTGGTAGTGGTGGTGATGATAGGTTGTGGTTGTGGTGGTGATGATAGATTGTGGTTGTGGTGGTAGTGGTGGTAGTGGTGGTAGTGGTGGTAGTGGTGGTGATGATAGATTGTGGTTGTGGTGGTAGTGGTGGTAGTGGTGGTAGTGGTATGGTGGTGATGATGTGTGGTTGTGGTGGTAGTGGTGGTAGTGGTGGTAGTGGTGGTGATGATAGAGTGTGGTTGTGGTGGTGATGATAGATTGTGGTTGTGGTGGTAGTGGTGGTGATGATAGGTTGTGGTTGTGGTGGTGATGATAGATTTTGGTTGTGGTGGTAGTGGTGGTGATGATAGATTGTGATTGTGGTGGTAGTGGTGGTGATGATAGTTTGTGGTTGTGGTGTGATGATATATTGTGGTTGTGGTGGTAGTGGTGGTGATGATAGATTGTGGTTGTGGTGGTAGTGGTGGTGATGATAGTTTGTGGTTGTGGTGGTGATGATAGATTGTGGTTGTGGTGGTAGTGGTGGTGATGATAGGTTGTGGTTGTGGTGGTGATGATAGATTGTGGTTGTGGTGGTAGTGGTGGTGATGATAGATTGTGGTTGTGGTGGTGATGATAGATTGTGATTGTGGTGGTAGTGGTGGTGATGATAGTTTGTGGTTGTGGTGTGATGATATATTGTGGTTGTGGTGGTAGTGGTGGTGATGATAGGTTGTGGTTGTGGTGGTGATGATAGATTGTGGTTGTGGTGGTAGTGGTGGTGATGATAGATTGTGGTTGTGGTGGTAGTGGTGGTGATGATAGATTGTGGTTGTGGTGGTGATGATAGATTGTGGTTGTGGTGGTAGTGGTGGTGATGATAGATTGTGGTTGTGTTGGTGATGATAGATTGTGGTTGTGGTGGTAGTGGTGGTGATGATAGATTGTGGTTGTGGTGGTAGTGGTGGTGATGATAGTTTGTGGTTGTGGTGGTGATGATAGATTGTGGTTGTGGTGGTAGTGGTGGTGATGATAGGTTGTGGTTGTGGTGGTGATGATAGATTGTGGTTGTGGTGGTAGTGGTGGTGATGATAGATTGTGGTTGTGGTGGTAGTGGTGGTGATGATAGATTGTGGTAGTGGTGGTGATGATAGATTGTGGTAGTGGTGGTGATGATAGATTGTGGTTGTGGTGGTAGTGGTGGTGATGATAGATTGTGGTTGTGGTGGTGATGATAGATTGTAGTTGTGGTGGTAGTGGTGGGCACAGAGATAAAGGATACCCATGGAGATGCTGTAAACCTTTTATTATTATTATTATTATTATTATTATTATTATTATTATTATTAATTTTTTATTATTAATAGTACTACTACTACTGTTAGTAATAGTAATAGTAACAGTAGTAGTAGTAGTAGTGGTAGTAGTAGTAGTGGTGGTAGTAGTAGTGGTGGTAGTAGTAGTGGTAGTAGTAGTAGTGATGGTAGTAGTAATAGTAGCAACAACAATAATAATAATACTAATAACAGTAATAATAATATTAATATTAATAATAATAATTAATAAACATCAACAACTTCATAAATCTGCTGTATTTTGAAACTTTAAGTGACTGGAATACCGTACGTCAGTCGTGATGGCTTTATATTGTTGCTAAATAAGTCTGGTGAGTCAACATCAGCTCTTTGACTGACAGTTGAGCTGCGTCACCTTCCAAGACTGACCTACGTCACTCCTTGACGTCATCAATCAGCTGATTCCCAGGCGTGACGTCAGTCGTTCCCTCTGTAATTACGTCGGGGGGGGGGAGTGGGAGGGTATCACCAAGCGAGAGATAATAGAGGGAGGGAGGGAAAGGACTTCATTTCTGGTCTTGTGTTTAGGGGGAGGGATGCGACCTTCTTTTAGGGAGGAGGTGGGGATGAAAGGAGGAAGGGGTGAGGAAGGGAAGGGGGTGAGGAAGGGAAGGGGGTGAGGAAGGGAAGGGGGGGAGGAAGGGAAAGGGGTGAGGAAGAAGGAGGGTGACGTCTTGTTATAGAATCAATTCTGATATATATATATATATATATATAAGAGAGAGAAGAACCTTCAATGCTGGTATGAACTCAGTCGATCACCTGAATTACTGTGAGTGTTTGATGTCCCTTGAGCTGTGCTCCCTGGAACATAGGCGACAAAGATGCATTATAATTTACACCAGGAGGGTTTGTCTCAAATCACGAAGCAACGAAACGGCGACCACCAGAACTACCACTACCACCACCACTACCACCACCACTACCAATACCACCACTACCACTACCAGTACCACTCACCACCACCACTACAACCCCCACTACCACTACCACCATCCACCACTACCACCATCCACTACTACCACCACCCCCACTACCACTACCACCACCATTACCACTACCACCACTACCACTACCACCACCACTACCTCCACTACCACTACCACCACTACCACTACCAGTACCACTCACCACCACCACTACTACCCCCACTACCACTACCACTGTCACCACCACCACCCATCACTGTCACCACCCCCACAACAACAACAACAACAACATTACTATCAACAACTACCCTCAACAGACCGTCGACTCAGTGGTCTGTAAACACGATAAGACTACCAGGATGGGGTAAGGGAGGGGGAAGGAGGGGCGAGGGAGGGGAAAGGAGGAGGCGAGGGAGGGGGAAGAAGGGGGGAAACGAGGGAGTAGAGAGGAAGAGGAAAAGAAGTAATAAAGAGGGAAGGCAGTTAAGGAGCGGAAGAGAAGAGAATAAAAAACACAAGAAAGGGGAGGTAAGAGGAAGGAAGGAAGGAAGGAAGGAAGGAAGGATAGAAGAAGCACTTCTCTCTATCCCTGGCTTCTCCTATCCACGGATGTACTCCTGTTAATCCTTTTTGAGGCCTAGTTGCTAGGCCTGAAGACTAGGGTGATGAAGAGGGACTGATTACCTCGTCTGCTGTCTTCAGTCACAGCACCTGCAGTTAACCTCTGTATTGCCTGGATAAAGCCACCAGTGGGCAAAACGTCTTTAATATATAGACCCCCCCCCAGGTGTGTCTTATTTCTCTGATGAACTTTCCGTCTCTCTCTCTCTTTATCTATCTATCTATCTATATCTATCTGTCTGTCTCTATCTTTCTCTGTCTCTCTTTCTGTCTATGCGTCTGTCTGTCTGTCTGTCTCTCCTTCCTTTCCCTCATTCACCTCCCTCTCTTTCCCTCTTTATTCCTGAAATAGTCGTCCAGAGAGAGAGAGAGAGAGAGAGAGAGAGAGAGAGAGAGAGAGAGAAGAGAGAGAGAAAATAGAGAGGGAGGGAGGGGGAGGCAGGCAGGAGGTGAAATAGCGAGGTGTCCAGCTGGTTCCTCTAAGGCAGGAGTCGTAGCTGGCTAAGTTACGAGGTCGTTACCAGTTGCCTGCCTCTCTTCCTTCCTTGAAATAACCTTAATCACCTTGCGATATACGACCTTCCTTCAGCCAGCCTTGATGATCGAAGGAGAGATGTCTCTCTTGCCGAGGAGGAAGAGGTGGAAGAAGAGGAAGAGAAGAAGAAAAAGAAGCAGTAATAATAATAATAATAATAATAATAACATAATAATAATAATAATAATAATAATAATAATAATAATAATAATAATAATAATAATAATAATAATAATAATAATAATAATAATAATAATAATAATAATAATAATAATAATAATAATAATAATAATAATAATAATAATAATAATAATAAAAATAATAACATAATCATAATAATAATAATAATAAAAAAATAATAATAATATGGGCGCCTGACAAAACTTAGAATAGCGTTCCGACACCTCAGTAAGGAATCGTTCAAGACTCTGTACACTGTGTACGTCAGGCCCATACTGGAGTATGCGGCACCAGTTTGGAACCCACACCTGGTCAAGCACATCAATAAATTAGAGAAAGTGCAAAGGTCTGAAACAAGACTAGTCCCGGAGCTAAGGGGTTTGTCCTACGAGGAGAGGTTAATTGAACTCAACCAGACGACACTGGAGGACAGGAGAGATGGGGGATATGATAACGACATATAAAATACTGAGAGGAATTGACAAGGTGGACAGAGACAGAATGTTCCAGAGATGGGACACAGCAACAAGGGGTCACAGCTGGAAGTTGAAGACGCAGATGAATCACAGGGATGTTAGGAAGTATTTCTTCAGTCATAGAGTGGTCAGGAAGTGGAACAATCTGGAGAGTGATGTAGTGGAGGCAGTAACCATACGTAGCTTTAAGAAGAGGTATGTTAAAGCTCATGGAGCAGTGAGAAAGTGGACCTAGTAGCGATCAACGAAGAGGCGGGGTCAGGAGCTGTGACTCGACCCCTGCATCCACAAATATGTAAGTTCCAATAGGTACACACACACACACACACACACGACACACGACACACACAGCTGAAAAGGCCAGGAGCTATGACTCGACCCCTGTAACCAAAACTAGGCGAGTACACACACACACACACACACATACACACACACACACACACACACACACACACACACACACAACCTTGTCATGTAAGTATCCTTGGCACTGTCACTGTAACAAGTACAAATTATACCTAAATCACTGTTGTGGTAGAAAGTGCAAGGTTTCCCCAGAGTGCAAGGTTCCCCCAGAGTGCAAGGTTCCCCCAGAGTGCAAGGTTCCCCCAGAGTGCAAGGTTCCCCCAGAGTGCAAGGTTCCCCCAGAGTGCAAGGTTCCCCCAGAGTGCAAGGTTCCCCCAGAGTGCAGTGTTCCCCCAGAGTGCAGGGTTTCACCAGAGTGCAGTGTTCCCCCAGAATGCAGGGTTTCCCCAGAGTGCAGTGTTCCCCCAGAGTGCAGGGTTTCCCAGAGTGCAGTGTTCCCCCAGAGTGCAGTGTTTCCCCAGAGTGCAGTGTTCCCTCAGAGTGCAGTGTTCCCCCAGAGTGCAGTGTTCCCCCAGAGTGCAGTGTTCCCCAGAGTGCAGTGTTCCCCAGAGTGCAGTGCTCCTCCAGAGTGCAGTGTTCCCTCAGAGTGCAGTGTTCCCCAGAGTGCAGTGTTCCCCCAGAGTGCAGTGTTTCCCCAGAGTGCAGGGTTTCCCAGAGAGAAAGGTTTCTCCAGAGTGCACTGTTCCCCATAGTGCAGGGTTTCCCCAGGTTGCAAGGTTCCTCAAAGTGCAGGGTTCCCCAGAGTGCATGGTTCTTCCAGAGGGCAGTGTTCCCCAGAGTGTAAGGTTCCCCCAGAGTGGAGTGTTCCCCCAGAGTGCAGTGCCCCTCCAGAGTGCAGTGTTCCCCCAGAGTGCAGTGTTTCCCCAGAGTGCAGTGTTCCCCCAGAGTGCAGTGTTCCCCCAGAGTGCAGTGTTTCCCCAGAGTGCAGTGTTTCCCCAGAGTGCAGTGTTCCCTCAGAGTGCAGGGTTCCCTCAGAGTGCAGTGTTTCCCCAGAGTGCAGTGTTCCCCAGAGTGCAGTGTTTCCCCAGAGTGCAGTGTTTCCCCAGAGTGCAGTGTTCCCTCAGAGTGCAGGGTTCCCTCAGAGTGCAGTGTTTCCCCAGAGTGCAGTGTTCCCTCAGAGTGCAGTGTTTCCCCAGAGTGCAGTGTTCCCTCAGAGTGCAGGGTTTCTCCAGAGAGAAAGGTTTCTCTAGAGTGCAGGGTTCCCCATAGTGCAGGGTTTCCCCAGGTTCCAAGGTTCCCAGAGTGCATGGTTCTTCCAGAGTGCAGTGTTCCCCAGAGTGTAAGGTTCCCCCAGAGTGCAAGGTTTCCCCAGAGTGCAGTGTTCCACCAGAGTGCAGTGTTCCCCCAGAGTGCAGTGCTCCCCCAGAGTGCAGTGTTCCCCCAGAGGGCAGTGTTCCCCAGAGTGCAGTGTTCCCCCAGAGTGCAGTGTTCCCCCAGAGTGCAGTGTTCCCCCAGAGTGCAGGGTTTCCCCATAGTGCAGGTTCCCCAGGTGCAGGTTCTTTCAGAGTGAGGGTCCCCAGAGTGTAAGGTTCCCCCAGAGTGCAAGGTTTCCCCAGAGTGCAGTGTTCCCCAGAGTGCAGTGTTCCTCCAGAGTGCAGTGCTCCCCAGAGTGCAGTGCTCCCCAGAGTGCAGTGTTTCCCCAGAGTGCAGTGTTTCCCCAAAATGCAGTGTTCCCCCAGAGTGCAGTGCTCTCCAGAGTGCAGTGCTCCGCCAGAGTGCAGGGTGTTCCCCAGAGTGCAGTGTTCCTCCAGAGTGCAGTGTTCCCCCAGAGTAGTGTTCCCAGAGTGAGTTTCCCAGAGTGCAGTGTTCCCCAGAGTGCAGGGTTCCCCAGAGTGCAGGGTTCTCCAGAGTGCAGGGTTCCCCAGAGTGCAGTGTTCCCCAGAGTGCAGGGTTCCCCAGAGTGAAGTGTTCCCCCAGAGTGAAGTGTTCCCCCAGAGTGCAGTGTTCCCCCAGAGTGCAGGGTTTCCCCAGAGTGCAGTGTTCCCCCAGAGTGCAGTGTTTCCCCAGAGTGCAGTGTTCCCCAGAGTGCAGGGTTCCCCAGAGTGCAGTGTTCCCCCAGAGTGCAGGTTTCCCAGAGTGCAGGGTTCCCCCAGAGTGCAGGTTCCCCAGAGTGCAGTGTTCCCCAGAGTGCAGTGTTCCCCAGAGTGCAGTGTTCCCCAGAGTGCAGGGTTTCCCAGAGTGCAGTGTTCCCCAGAGTGCAGGTTTCCCCAGAGTGCAGTGTTCCCCAGAGTGCAGGGTTCCCAGGTGCAGTGTTCCCCAGAGTGAGTGTTCCCAGAGTGCAGGGTTCCCTGATAGTGTTACTGATTGCATGCGTCCTAATTGCAGTTGTTCCCCGTTTAGTCGTACACGGCCTCATTAGCGTACGAATTTCGACGTTTACCGGGCGGTTGAGCTCGTGTTGGTTTATTTCTTTAATCCTCGGTTCCTATTTCTATCTTTAAATCTAGTTTGTTTTTTATCTTTAAAGCTATTTTAGTTTCTATCTTTAAATCTAGTTTGTTTTTTATCTTTAAAGTTATTTTGGTTTCTATCTTTAAATATAGTTTGTTTTTTATCTTTAAAGTTATTTTGGTTTCTATCTTTAAATATAGTTTGTTTTTTATCTTTAAAGTTATTTTGGTTTCTATCTTTAAATCTAGTTTGGTTTCTATCTTTAATTCTACTTGCGTTTCTATTTCTATCTTTAAATCTAGTTTGGGTTTCTGTTTGTATCTTTAAATTAGTTGGTTTCTATCTTTAAAGTTAGTTCGTTTCTGATTAGTATCAGTCCTAACTGTACATTTGCAATTAATTTTATTATTATTGAATATTATGTTTTATTAATTGATTATTTTATTATTATTATTATTATTATTATTATTATTATTATTATTATTATTATTATTATTAGGTTTGAAGCAATGAAGGTCTAAGTTGACAATATTTTTAAAGCAGAAAAGGTGCAAAACCCATAAGGGTCCATAATTGGTAAAGGTGAGAGTAAAGAGACGAGAGAGAGAGAGAGAGAGAAGAGGAGAAAGTAAAAGGTAAAGGAGAGAGAGAAGAGAAGAAGAGTATTGCTAAGTCATTAGATAAATATTTTCAATGATTATGAAAATTAGATGCAATTGAATTTTTTTAATTTGGTAAAGATTTTGTGAGATGGCAATGTTGATGGTGTGATTGTTGGTGTGATGGGGAGTGTGATTGTTCTGGTGTATGTTGATGTGATTGTTGGTGGTGTGATTGTTGAGTGCAATGTGATTGTTGATGGTTAATTGTTGGTAGATTGTTGGTGGTGGATTGTTGATGGTGATTGTTGGTGTGATTGTTGGTGGTGTGATTGTTGTTGGTGTGATGTTGATGTGATTGTTGGTGGTGTGATTGTTGGTGGTGTGATTGTTGATGGTGTAATTGTTGATGGTGTGATTGTTGATGGTGTGATTGTTGGTGTGATTGTTTGTGGTGTGATTGTTGATGTGATTGTTGGTGGTGTGATTGTTGATGGTGTGATTGTTGATGGTGTGATTGATGGTGTGATTGTTGATGGTGTGATTGTTGGTTGTGTGATTGTTGATGGTGTGATTGTTGGTGGTGTGATTGTTGATGGTGTGATTGTTGGTGGTGAGATTGTTGGTGTGATTGTTGGTGGTGATTGTTGGTGGTGTGATTGTTGGTGTGATTGTTGGTGGTACGATTGTTGGTGGTGTGACTGTTGATGGTGTGATTGTTGGTGGTGATTGTTGGTCGTTTTAAAACACAAAATAGCTCCCCCCCCCTTTGATCGAACAAATTCGGTTTAACGAACACACTGACACCGTGAAAAAAAAATCCGGTTGAGCGAACGCAAACACACACTCTGATTACCTTATAAATCCGGTTATCTGAGTGTATCCGGCCCGCAGTTGCGCCACGGGGCGATTACGTTCACCCTGGGTCCTGATTGGCTCAGACCAGCAATCTCTGACTGGCCCAGGTAATCGTGAGAACGGACTGAAGATCAGGTAATTACCTTACTGCACTCTAGCATGCAAATGTAACTACCTTCGTATACACCAGGAGAATTACATATATATATATATATATATATATATATATATATATATATATATATATATATATATATATATATATATATATATATATATATATATATATGCAAACAAATCACAGTAAACAGGTGATATCAAAATATGCAAGACAACCACTATGAAAAAATAGAGGAATTCCAAGCGCTTTCGTGACTACTCACATTATCAAGGAACTATAAAACAAAACATAAACAAGAAGGCTTATAAAGGGGCAAGACTACGACTCACAGTCACATCATACTAACAAAGACTACACCTCACAGTAGCGTAACATCACCCGACTCTGTGAAGAGGAACTGAAACTCTATCCAAGCATTAAGATTAGTGGTTGTTTGATGACGCTCTACACAGAGTGATTCATGACTTGATAAATCTCTACCAAGGGCGAAAAAAATACCCTTTCTAAAGGTCCTTGAGGTGTGTAACCTTTCCCAAAGCTCCCAGAGAGGTGCCTAAATATCCAAACTTCATACCCAGTTTCAGGACTGGGTATGACATTACCCAAGAGGCCAGCAGGTAGTCAGGAATCATTATTATTATTTTATTGTTATTATAATTGATTTTATTATTATTGTTAATTTTATTACTATTATTGATTTTATTATTATTATTATTATTATTATTATTATTATTATTATTATTATTATTATTATTATTGTTATTATTGTTACTGATATTATTATTATTATTATTATTATTATTATTATTATTATTATTATTATTATTATTATTATTAATATTATTATTGTTAAAAATTTTATTATTTTTATTATTATTATTATTATTATTATTATTATTATTATTATTATTATTATTATTATTATTATTATTATTATTGTTACTATTATTATTATTAATTTTTTATTATTATTATTGTTGTTACTATTATTATTATTAATTTTTTTATTATTATTATTAACAGGAGAAATGAGTAATTGACTATTCACCTTTCACCGATTCTCCCCCTCCTCTCTCTCCCCTTTCTCTCCCCTCTCTCCCCTCTCCCTCAGTCAGAGGCAGGAAGCCACAGGTTATGATGAGACCACCAGCTAATTTTACCTGGCTTACTGCCGACAAAAGATCAAAAGCCAGGAGCCGGGGCTTCCCACAAAGGGAGGGCGAGAAGGTGTCATTTTGGTGTGTGTGTGGGGGGAAATCTCTCTCTCTCTCTCTCTCTCTCTCTCTCTCTCTCTCTCTAGATCTCCAGGCACCATACAAAAAATAATTTCTTTTCTTGTGTTGGGATTTCTCATTTTGGGATTTCTATTCCCCCGTGAGGGATGAGGATAATCCCTACTCACACACGCCCTGACCTCTGATGAATCCCTCTTTTATAAGGTACGTGGGATTTAGGAGGAGAGAGGGAGAGAGAGACGAGAAACAAGAATGGGGTGATTTGATTAGGTGAGGGGCTGGGTTCAATGGGGTGGGATGAACCCTCATTATCTCTCACTCATAAAAATTGGGTATTTGAGGTTCAATTTTTTTTCATATAGTTATTATTATGCTTAAAGTCCCTTTTATACTGCTGCTACAATATTCTGTACGATAGTTACATTGTCGGGACACCTACTGTGTGTTACTGTACTATTATACATAATAGTTACATTGTGGGGACTGATTTTGTGTTAGTACACTACTCTATGATAGTTACAGTGTGGGGATACAATTATTATTGTTTCTATAACACCATTGAAGTCTCTTGGCTCAGATAATGACAATAACAACATGCTCATTGGAGAAGCCAGGTATAAATACTCAGAAATCAGGGGGAAATGGAATTAATGTACAACTGTTATGGATTCCATCACACATTGGATTACTCCTTCATGATAAAGTTGATAAGTCTGCCATGGAAAGACCATGAAGGAAAAATGTAGAATATAGTTATGGTGTATGTGTGTCTAGCTTCATGAATGATATCAGGAGAGAATAATGAAAGTGAATGTTATAGGAATGTAGTTAGAACACTGAGTAGATCTGTCATTCACTATGATAACGTGAACTTAGATAAGTACGTTTATGGAGCCAGACTTAGGCTTGGTTACAAGTACTTCTGACAGTCTGACAGACATACAGACTGACTGATGGTGTAGTGGTCAGACTTAGGCTTGGTTACAAGTACTTCTGACAGTCTGACAGACACACAGACTGACTGATGGTGTAGTGGTCAGACTTAGGCTTGGTTACAAGTACTTCTGACAGTCTGACAGACACACAGACTGACTGATGGTGTAGTAGCCAGACTTAGGCTTGGTTACAAGTACTTCTGACAGTCTGACAGACACACAGACTGACTGATGGTGTAGTAGCCAGACTTAGGCTTGGTTACAAGTACTTCTGACAGTCTGATAGACACACAGACTGACTGATGGTGTAGTGGCCAGACTTAGGCTTGGTTACAAGTACTTCTGACAGTCTGACAGACACACAGACTGACTGATGGTGTAGTGGTCAGACTTAGGCTTGGTTACAAGTACTTCTGACAGTCTGACAGACACACTGACTGACTGATGGTGTAGTGGTCAGACTTAGGCTTGGTTACAGTACTTCTGGCAGTCTGACAGACACACAGACTGACTTATGGTGTAGTGGTCAGACTTAGGCTTGGTTACAAGTACTACTGACAGTCTGACAGACACACAGACTGACTGATGGTGTAGTGGCCAGACTTAGGCTTGGTTACAAGTACTTCTGACAGTCTGACAGACACACAGACTGACTTATGGTGTAGTGGTCAGACTTAGGCTTGGTTACAAGTACTTCTGACAGTCTGACAGACACAGATAATAATCAAACTAAATATATAGTAAGTGGTTAGTCTTATGGTGACTATCTTGAACACTACCAACTTTACTGTCCACTTATTGATGAATATAGAGATAGTATAATAACCTATGTGACATGTCAAGATATCTTATTAATGAACATAAGATACCAGACATATTAAGCAAATATCCTACATTTGTTTACAACAGTTAAGATAATTGTTGATATAAATCCAGATGAACTCCAATTAACCATTTTAAGGCCTAGTTTCTAGGCCTTTTGTGTATCCATATACTTATGTGTGTAAAATAGCCGGTTTGTTGAAAGTCTAAAAATCCCCCCCCCATATTTAGAAGCATGGCAGGTAGGTTAGAGGTATGGCAGGGCAGGTTAGAGGTATGGCAGGGCAGGTTAGAGGTATGGGAGGGCAGGTTAGAGGTATGGCAGGGCAGGTTAGAGGTATGGCAGGGCAGGTTAGAGGTATGGCAGGGCAGGGCGGGTTAGAGGTATGGCAGGGCAGGGCAGGTTAGAGGTATGGCAGGGCAGGGCAGGTTAGAGGTATGGCAGGGCAGGTTAGAGAAGGGCAGAGCAGGAAAATAATGATAAATGAACAGGTCATCATGACTGGGCATGGAGCATTAGTGAGGTCGACAGATCTGGGCATTTAAGTCAGGTCTGGGAGGAAGGAGGACATAGGGGAGGGAGTGGAGAAGAGGGAGGGTAGGCTGGCAGGTCGGAGACAGAGGCAGGGTAGGCTGACAGGTCGTAGAGAGAGGCAGGGTAGGCTGGCAGGTCGGAGAGAGAGGAAGGGTAGGCTGGCAGGTCGTAGAGAGAGGAAGGGTAGGCTGGCAGGTCGTAGAGAGAGGCAGGGTAGGCTGGCAGGTCGGAGAGAGAGGAAGGGTAGGCTGGCAGGTCGTAGAAGGCAGGGTAGGCTGGCAGGTCGGAGAGAGATGCAGGGTAGGCTGACAGGTCGTAGAGAGAGGTTGGGTAGGCTGGCAGGTCGGAGACAGAGGCAGGGTAGGGTGGCAGGTCGGAGTAAGAGGCAGGGTAGGCTGCCAGGTCACCGCGACGCCCCACTAAGGGGAAGCCACTAGGGGGTATCTCTAGGGGGTAACTGCAGGGGGGCCTGGTAAGGTGTGAAACCTCCACGGGGGTTCCATACCCACATACCCAGGGTTCCTGCTGGGCAGACACCACGCTGAGCCTTGTCACTTAGGCAAACATCTGTATCTGCCGAAACCACTAGAAAACAGCTATAAAAACCACTCGAAAATAGCTATAAAACAACTCTAAAACAGCTATAAAAACCACTTGAAAACAGCTATTAAAAACACTTGAAAACAGCTATAAAAACCACTTGAAAACAGCTATAAAAACCACTCGAAAACAACTATAAAAACCACTTGAAAACAGCTATAAAAACCACTCGAAAACAGCTATAAAAACCACTTGAAAACAGCTATAAAACCACTTGAAAACATCTATAAAAAGCACTTGAAAACAGCTATAAAAACCACTCGAAAACAGCTATAAAAACCACTTGAAAACAGCTATAAAAAAAAACTTGAAAACAGCTATAAAGACCACTGAGACGAAAGCTACACGTTAATATATTTATGTCTCAAAGTAAGACTCAGATCAGAGGAAGACTCAGATCAGAGGAAGACTCAGATCAGAGGAAGACTCAGATCAGAGGAAGACTCAGATCAGAGGAAGACTCAGATCAGGGGAAGACTCAGATCAGGGGAAGACTCAGATCAGGGGAAGACTCAGATCAGGGGAAGACTCAGATCAGGGGAAGACTCAGATCAGGGGACAGATGGAAACTCAGATCAGGGAAGACTCAGATCAGGAAAACTCAGATCGGAAGGTAGATGGTAAGACTAGGAAAAAGACTTCGGGAAGCTCAGACCAAAGACCAGATCAGGGGACTGGTGTGTTGAGTGGGTGAGGAAAAGGTTTGGGGGAGGGCAGTTTAAGGGGTGGTGAATGGGGGGGTGGGGAGTTTGAAGTCTGGTGGGAAGGCTATCTGGAATTTACAAGAGGAATTTACAACTAGCGATTTACAATACGATTTGGAGTTTTACATTAAAAGTGTAGCAACATTATCTTGGGTAGACTGACATGACTTACAACATCCTCAGAGCCTGAGGATGTTGTCAGTCATGTCAGTCTACCCCCAGTCTACTGTGTTTCCTATCCCCTGGACCAGTTGTCCCAGTGTGTCTATGTCTAAGCTGCTAAAAAACACCAAATATGGTGATAATATTACCGCCACAACACCAACTATGGTGATAATGACATCATAATGAGAATGATGTACAAAGTGTACGTCAGGTCCCTAACTGATTGTGTTACGCCCGTGTTAGTATTCCCTCAGGAATACCTCTCTCAGTTCCTTGGAACTGTCGTAAAACTGAGATGGATTTTTAATAGAAGGAAGGAAGCTTAATGTTCCTAGTGATACTGTGATAGCTGATAGCTGCCTTACCTAACTTAGCTTATCTGAAACGCTTTCTCTCTCTCTCTCTCTCTCTCTCTCTCTCTCTCTCTCAACCTGAGGATAGACACACACACACACTGCTATATTTACCTTTAATCCCAGCAAAGGTTTCAGTCCTCAGCGCCACAATGAGTCGCGTTTCTTTTTAATTTGTGGTGTGAAAGACCTACGATAATTGCTTCGTGAATGTTTAATACGCTGACGATAGATCTGCTGAGTTTACTGCATCGCCCGCTAGATGGCTCTGGTTGGTTTGTTGGTGCTGTCGCTAGATGGCTCTGGTTGGTTTGTTGGTGCTGCCGCTAGATGGCTCTGGTTGTGTTGCTGATGCTGCCGCTAGATGGCTCTGGTTGGTTTGTTGGTGCTGCCGCTAGATGGCTTTGGATGGGTTGCTGGTGCTGCCGCTAGATGGCTCTAGTTGTTTTGCTGGTGCTGCCGCTAGATGGCTCTGGTTGGCTTGTTGGTGCTGCCGCTAGATGTATGTAGTTGGGTTGCAGCTTCTACCGCTAGATGGCTCTGGTGTTGGACAAGGTGCCCTTGTGTGCGTGTACTTGTGCGTTCGTGTACGTGTACGTAATTAAACGTGCATGCGGGTACCGCGGGCGGTAATCATGTGTCTGTACCCTGACTGTACCCATCATGACCTGACGGGTGCGCTCACTCAATTGCCTGTGGTGAACCACGCAGTTGAGATCAATTGACGGTAACTCATACGCCCACGCCTACACCCACACCCACACGCCCACACCCACACCCACACTAAAATTCAGAAGCTTTCACAAGTTATCCTAAGAAACTTTAATTAAGGGATACTAAAACAACCATGTCAGCCACTTCAGGTATACACTCTTTAGCTATTCCTGTATCCCTGGGGATACAGGAATAGTCAGAAAATCAATCTCACTGTAAATATAGTCCATAGCTACGTTACCCTTGAAGATATTACAGTCCTGGAGGTGGGAAGTACAGTACCTGTACTCTGAAGGATGAGTGAGGATGTTACAGTCCTGGAGGTGGGAAGTACAGTACCTGTACTCTGAAGGATGGGTGAGGATGTTACAGTCCTGGAGGTGGAAAGTACAGTACCTGTACTCTGAAGAATGGGTGAGGATGTTACAGTCCTGGAGGTGGGAAGTACAGTACCTGCACTCTGAAGGATGAGTGAGGATGTGACAGTCCTGGAGGTTGGAAGTACAGTACCTGCACTCTGAAGGATGAGTGAGGATGTTACAGTCCTGGAGGTGGGAAGTACAGTACCTGCACTCTGAAGAATGAGTGAGGATGTTACAGTCCTGGAGGTGGGAAGTACAGTACCTGCACTCTGAAGGATGGGTGAGGATGTTACAGTCCTGGAGGTGGGAAGTACAGTACCTGCACTCTGAAGGATGAGTGAGGATGTTACAGTCCTGGAGGTGGGAAGTACAGTACCTGCACTCTGAAGGATGAGTGAGGATGTTACAGTCCTGGAGGTTGGAAGTACAGTACCTGCACTCTGAAGGATGAGTGAGGATGTTACAGTCCTGGAGGTGGGAAGTACAGTACCTGCACTCTGAAGAATGAGTGAGGATGTTACAGTCCTGGAGGTGGGAAGTACAGTACCTGCACTCTGAAGGATGGGTGAGGATGTTACAGTCCTGGAGGTGGGAAGTACAGTACCTGCACTCTGAAGGATGAGTGAGGATGTTACAGTCCTGGAGGTGGGAAGTACAGTACCTGCACTCTGAAGGATGAGTGAGGATGTTACAGTCCTGGAGGTGGGAAGTACAGTACCTGCACTCTGAAGGATGGGTGAGGATGTTACAGTCCTGGAGGTGGGAAGTACAATACCTGTACTCTGAAGGATGAGTGAGGATGTTACAGTCCTGGAGGTGGGAAGTACAGTACCTGCACTCTGAAGGATGAGTGAGGATGTTACAGTCCTGGAGGTGGGAAGTACAGTACCTGCACACTGAAGGATGAGTGAGGATGTTACAGTCCTGGAGGTGGGAAGTACAGTGCCTGCACTCTGAAGGATGGGTGAGGATGTTACAGTCCTGGAGGTGGGAAGTACATTACCTGCACTCTGAAGGATGAGTGAGGATGTTACAGTCCTGGAGGTGGGAAGTACAGTGCCTGTACTCTGAAGGATGAGTGAGGATGGTACAATCCTGGAGGTGGGAAGTACAGTACCTGCGCTCTGAAGGATGAGTGAGGATGTTACAGTCCTGGCGGTGGGAAGTACAGTACCTGTACTCTGAAGGATGAGTGAGGATGTTACAGTCCTGGAGGTGGGAAGTACAGTGCCTGTACTCTGAAGGATGAGTGAGGATGTTACAGTCCTGGAGGTGGGAAGTACAGTACCTGCACTCTGAAGGATGAGTGAGGATGTTACAGTCCTGGCGGTGGGAAGTACAGTCCTGTACTCTGAAGGATGAGTGAGGATGTTACAGTCCTGGAGGTGGGAAGTACAGTACCTGCACTCTGAAGGATGAGTGAGGATGTTACAGTCCTGGAGGTGGGAAGTACAGTGCCTGCACTCTGAAGGATGAGTGAGGATGTGACAGTCCTGGAGGTGGGAAGTACAGTACCTGCACTCTGAAGGATGAGTGAGGATGTTACAGTCCTGGTGGTGGGAAGTACAGTACCTGTACTCTGAAGGATGAGTGAGGATGTTACAGTCCTGGAGGTGGGAAGTACAGTGCCTGTACTCTGAAGGATGAGTGAGGATGTTACAGTCCTGGAGGTGGGAAGTACAGTACCTGCACTCTGAAGGATGAGTGAGGATGTTACAGTCCTGGCGGTGGGAAGTACAGTACCTGTACTCTGAAGGATGAGTGAGGATGTTACAGTCCTGGAGGTGGGAAGTACAGTACCTGCACTCTGAAGGATGAGTGAGGATGTTACAGTCCTGGAGGTGGGAAGTACAGTACCTGCACTTTGACGATGGTAGACTTCTGGCAAGACTCTTAGTGAATGTGTAATAGGAGAAGGAGGAGGAGGAAGAGGAGAGAGGTAGTTTAGGTGATGGGAAGAGGAGGAGGATAAGGGGCTAGAACAGTAATTATCGTATATAATCGGCCAAGCAAAGGGGGAACGAAGCTAGAGGTATAACGAGGGTAGAGGGAAAGGTTTGAGGACAGTGATAAGAGATAGGAAAGGTAGGGGAGAGAGAGAGTGAGTGGGCAGGTCTAGAGGCTAAGAAAAGTGAGATGGAAGAATATCAGAGAGAGGGAAGAGGAGTAGAAGAGGAAGATTGAGGGGTGACGGGGAGATAGGAGAGAGAAGGGGTAAGAGGGGAGAGGGAGGAGGGGAAAGGTGAGAAGGGAGAGGGTTAGAGAGTAGAGGGGAGAGAGGAGATAGGAGAGAGTAGAGGGGAGAGGGGACAGAGGAGAGACTAGAGGGGTGAGGGGAGATAATAGAGGGGAGAGAGGGGAGAGTAATCAGTGAAAGTTGTTTACTCTGAGTCCTTTGATCAATTAGCAGTGAGATTACACCAGGAAGTCACTGTGATCACCACTCAGCTAATCTCTAACTCAACTCACTGCTGCTCCTCTGGCAGGGGAGAAAATTGCTGCAGGGAAGTGGCGGGGAAAATTGTGGCCGGGGAGTTACTGGGTAGAAGGATTCTGGCAGGGGAAAATGATAGGGATAAAAAAAAGGTGATGTCCAATAACACCAGCAGGGAAGTGGCAGGGAGAAAACGGTGATGTGAAAGTCTTAGGGAAATTTGAACCAAGGGAAGTAGCGGGAAGAAACCCGTGGTAGAGGAGCTTTAGGGAAGAATTCTGGCAGGGGAAAAAACCTGCGGTAGAATAAATCCTGTGGGGAAAATTTGATAAGGTAGTGGGCAAATAATTGTAGCTGGGCATTATCAGGGAGAAAGCATTGTCGGGGAAGTAACGAGGAGAAAGAAACAACCCTGGCTGGGAGAAATAACGGGAAAATAGTGGCAGGAGGGGAAAAAAATGAATATACACAAACCAGTTTCAAAATACATTTAAAACTCAATTTTCCCCCAAGGCAGAGACGGTAGTTAAGGCGGAACTAGAGCACTTCCGGTAGTCAGGTGAGGGAGACTATCACAGTAGTCCTACTACAATGTTGTCTTCATGTGGACTATTATCATCATCCCTTTGTACTGACGGGGGGTCGAGCCGCCGCCTCTCCTTGTGCTTACGAACGATTATTATTATTTAAAAAAAAGACAATTATTGCTTTGGTTATTATTTATTATTATTATTATTATTATTATTATTGTTATTATTATTAATTATTATTATTTTTCTTTTAATAATAATGTTAATTATTGATTTTATTATTAATAATAATTATTTTTATATAGCATTATTATAATTATTACTATACTTACATTAGTATTATTATTACTATTATTAGTTTTGCTATTATACTATTGTTTGTTATTATTATGATTGTTATTACTATTATTATTATTATTATTATTATTATTATTATTATTATTATTATTATTAAAAGACGATAATGATCTCAGAAATTATCAGTATCCCCTGAGATAATTGTAGATTATCAGTGATTATTAATTAGTGGGGAAAGTTGTAGGGAAATAGAGGTGAAGTGAGCTATGACAGGGAAATTTTGGCTTGGAAATGACAGGGAAATTTGGAGACATGGGGAAGGGAATTGTGGAGGGAAAAGTGGCAGAAGAAACTGTGGTAGGGAAGTTTCGGGGGAAATTGTGGTAGGAAAAGAGGATTTTTGTGGTAGGAAAGGGGAATTTTTGTCGGGAAAAGGGGGATTTTTGTGGTAGGAAAAGGGAATTTTTGTCGGGAAAAGGGGGATTTTTGTGGTAGGAAAAGGGAAAATTATGGTAGGAAAAGGGGAAATTGTGGTAGAAAAGGGGAAACTCTGTAGGAAAAGGGGGATTTTTGTGGCAGATGATAGGGAATTTCGTTTCAAGAAGCATTTATGGCAGGGGAGAAATTCGTGCGAGACGTGGCAGAGGTCTAACCTGAGGTAGAAACATCGCGGAGGAAACCACATGTGAATTTTAATGGGAAGAAACGATAATATTATGAAATGGCGGGGAAATTGTGCACGTGAGGCAGGGAAACTTTCCCCATGGATATAAATATAGAAAATGACAGACCGCTGGCGGGGAAATTTTTACGAGGGGTGGGAGGGAAAATATTTACACTGGAAAGAGAAAAAAAGGTCGTGTGAATGTGGCAGGGAAAATTAAAGGGTGGCGGGGAAAAAATGACTAAATTACTGTTTATGACCGAATTTTTTTTCCTCCGGAGAAAATAACAGAATAAGGGAGTAACAGGGAAAAAAATGGTTTAAAACAGGGAAAAACGGGAATCAGACGCTGTGGTGGGGAAATAAACTGGAGCAATAGAGAAAAAACGTTGGAAAATATAATTGAGTTAAGATTTTTGTTAATTATTAACACAGTAGGCCTAGTTTAGGCCTATGCTAGGCAGGTGCTTTAAGACTACTACTACCTCCACTACGACTACTACTACCACTACGACTACTACTACTACCTACACTACGACTACTACTACCATTACCACTACGACTACTACTACTACCTACACTACGACTACTACTACTACCTACACTACGACTACTACCACTACTACCATTATCACTACGACTACTACTACTACCTACACTACGACTACTACCACTACTACCATTACCACTACGACTACTACTATCACTACTACTACTACCACTACTACCACTACTACTACTACCACTACTACCATAACCACTACGACTACTACTACCACTAACACTACTACTACTACCACTAATACTACTACTACTACTACCACTACTACTACCGCTACTACTACTACCACTACTACTACTACCACTACTACTACTACCACTACCACTACTAGTACTACCACTACTACTACTACTATTACCACTACTACCACTACCACTACTACTACTACTACCACTACTACTACCACTACTACTACTACTACCTCTACTACCACTACCACTACTACTACTACCACTACTACTACTACTACCACTACTACCACTACCACTACTAGTACTACCACTATTACCACTACCACTACTACCACTACCACTATTACCACTACCACTACTACCACTACCACTACTAGTACTACCACTACTACCACTACCACTACTACCACTACCACTACTACTACTACCACTACTACCACTACCACTACTAGTACTACCACTACTACTACCACTACCACTACTACCACTACCACTACTAGTACTACCACTATTACCACTAACACTACTACCACTACCACTACTAGTACTACCACTACTACCACTACCACTACTAGTACTACCACTACTACTACTACCACTACTACCACTACCACTACTAGTACTACCACTACTACTACTACCACTACTACCACTACCACTACTAGTACTACCACTACTACCACTACCACTACTAGTACTACCACTACTACTACTACCACTACTACCACTACCACTACTAGTACTACCACTACTACTACTATTCTTCTCCCTCTCCCTCCTCCCATCAGCTCTGAGCGCTATCTCCTCGCTACATTAATTTCTAGGGAGGGAACCTTCCGTCTCTCTCTCTCTCTCTCTCTCTCTCTCTCTCTCTCTCTCTCTCTCTCTTTCTTTCTCTCTCAATCATCGGAAAATCTTCTTCATCTCTTCCTTTATCAGTTACTCCCCTCGTAGAGATCATTTATCATGGTTTTAATCTGTGGTTTACGTCCTTACTGACAGTTATTAGTTCCCTCTAGGTTCATTCCACTTTTTGACCCCCCCTGATGTTTATTCCACTTTTTGACCCCCCCTGAGGTTCATTCCACTATTGAACCCTCTCCTGACGTACGTGTCACTTTTTGAACACCTCCCGAGGCTCATGTTACTTTCTGAACACCCTCCCTGAGGTTCATATCACTTTCTGAACCCCCACTGAGTTTCATGTCACTTTCTGAACCCCCCCCCGAGTTCTAAGAAGCAAGATCGACAGCCACTTGGAGACCAAACAGTTGTACGACCCAGGTCAACACGGGTTCAGAGCTGGTCGTTCCTGCCTCTCACAACTACTGGACCACTATGACATGGTCTTGGATGGTCGTTCCTGCCTCTCACAACTACTGGACCACTTTGACATGGTCTTGGATGGTCGTTCCTGCCTCTCACAACTATTAGACCACTATGACATGGTCTTGGATGGTCGTTCCTGCCTCTCACAACTACTGGACCACTTTGACATGGTCTTGGATGGTCGTTCCTGCCTCTCACAACTATTAGACCACTATGACATGGTCTTGGATGGTCGTTCCTGCCTCTCACAACTACTTTACCACTATGACATGGTCTTGGATGGTCGTTCCTGCCTCTCACAACTACTGGACCACTTTGACATGGTCTTGGATGGTCGTTCCTGCCTCTCACTACTATTAGACCACTATGACATGGTCTTGGATGGTCGTTCCTGCCTCTCACAACTACTGGACCACTATGACATGGTCTTGGATGGTCGTTCCTGCCTCTCACAACTAATGAACCACTATGACATGGTCTTGGATGGTCGTTCCTGCCTCTCACAACTACTGGACCACTATGACATGGTCTTGGATGGTCGTTCCTGCCTCTCACTACTATTAGACCACTATGACATGGTCTTGGATGGTCGTTCCTGCCTCTCACAACTACTGGACCACTATGACATGGTCTTGGATGGTCGTTCCTGCCTCTCACAACTAATGGACCACTATGACATTGTCTTGGATGGTCGTTCCTGCCTCTCACAACTACTGGACCACTATGATATGGTCTTGGATGGTCGTTCCTGCCTCTCACAATTACTGCACCACTATGACATGGTCTTGGATGGTCGTTCCTGCCTCTCACAGCTACTGGACCACTATGATATTGTCTTGGATGGTAGTTCCTGCCTCTCACAACTACTGGACCACTATGACATGGTCTTTGATGGTCACTCCTGCCTCTCATAACTACTGAACCACTATGACATGGTCTTGGATGGTCACTCCTGCCTCTCACAACTACTGGACCACTATGCCATGGTCTTGGATGGTCACTCCTGCCTCTCACAACTACTGAACCACTATGACATGGTCTTTGATGCGCTGGAGGACAAACAAAACGCAGATGTCACAGACCGGGTCACAGACTGTGGGGGCAATGACCCTTGAAACCCTCTCCAGGTATACTCCAGGTATACACAGACGTTGCAAAAGCTTTCGAAATGTGGGATCATGGTGTAGTAGAGCACGAAATGCGAGCTAAACGAATAACTACAAGAAAACGATAGTAAGTCGGAGGCTGTCACAGTGAAGAGCTGTGTTCCACAAGGCACACTACTCGCCCCCATCCTGTTTCTCATCCTAATATCCGACAGAGAGGCGTAAATCATAGCACCATATTTACAGACTACACTAGATGATGTAAAC
>WNWK01001949.1:95000-117500 GCA_009830355.1 Cherax destructor
ATTATTGCCACAATAATAATAATAATTGTAACCATTGAACTTCTTGAGATGATGATGTGTTTGAGGGTGAAGTTTGATCCTAGGAAGAGGAGGGCAGTTCTACTTTCCTTGGATCAAGAGCCCTGTAGAAGCAGAGACAAAGATGGCCAGAGTAGACAGATAAAACACAGTAGACATATACAACACAGTAGACATACACAACACAGTAGACAGACACAACACAGTAGACAGACACAACACAGTAGACAGACACAACACAGTAGACAGACACAACACAGTAGACAGTTACTGGAAAAATAACAGAACATGATAATCAGTAGAGTCAGGGCGTAGAAGTAGTGGTGGTAGTAGTAATGGTGGTAGTAGTAGTAGTGGTGGTAGTAGTGGGGGTAGTAGTGGTTATAGTAGTAGTGGTGGTAGTAATAATGGTGGTAGTAGTAGTAGTGATGGTTGTACTAGTAGTGATAGTGGTGGTAGTAGTGGTGGTGGTAGTAGTAGTAGTGGTGGTGGTAGTAGTAGTGGTGGTAGTAGTGGTGGTAGTATTAGTAGTGGTAGTAGTAGTGGTGGTAGTAGTAGTGGTGGTTGTAGTAGTGGTGGTGGTAGTAGTAATAGTGGTGGTAGTAGTGGGGGGTAGTAGTGGTACTGGATGTAGTATTAGTGGTGGTAGTAGTAGTGGTGGTAGTAGTAGTGGTGGTAGTAGTAGTGGTGGTTGTAGTAGTAGTGATAGTGGTGGTAATAGTAGTAGTGGTGGTAGTAGTAGTGGTGGTAGTAGTGGTGGTAATAGTAGTAGTGGTGGTAGTAGTAGCGGTGGTAGTAGTGGTGGTAGTAGTGGTGGGAGTAGTAGTGGTGGTAGTAGTGGTGGGAGTAGTAGTGGTGGTAGTAGTGGTGGTAGTAGTGGTGGGAGTAGTAGTGGTAGTAGTAGTGGTGGTAGTAGTGGTGGTAGTAGTAGGGGTGGTAGTAGTGGTGATAGTAGTGGTGGTAGTAGTAGTGGTGGTAGTAGTGGTGGTAATAGTAGTAGTGGTGGTAGTAGTAGTGGTGGTAGTAGTGGTGGTAGTAGTAGTGGTGGTAGTAGTAGTGGTGGTAGTAGTGGTGGTGGTAGTAGTGGTGGTAGTAGTGGTGGTAATAGTAGTAGTGGTGGTAGTAGTAGTGGTGGTAGTAGTGGTGGTAATAGTAGTAGTGGTGGTAGTAGTAGTTGTGGTAGTAGTGGTGGTAGTAGTGGTGGGAGTAGTAGTGGTGGTAGTAGTGGTGGGGGTGTGTGACAGTGAACAATCTCCCTCACCATAGATACATAGCGTGACAAATTACTGGAACGCACACTGTAATGAGCGAATTTTTGAGGTTGTCTGCGGTCTGCTGCAACGCGTGTCTGCGGCCGCAGGGGGAGGGATGGAACGGGGCCTGAAGGGAGGGAAACTGTGTTGGGGTTATACAGTATGTCAGAGAGTGTCATAGCCTGTGTTGGAGGGTTGTATAGTGTCGGTAGTGTTGTCAACACTGTGCCAAAACTCACCTATGCTCGATACGCCAGAAGATCCACAAGGCACAATAATTTTGGCACTGTGCCCGGCATCTAGATGCCCGAACAAGCTCACACGGTTAAAATAAACTAACATTTGATTCTTGTTCTACCCTAATGCAATAAGTTCGTTGTGGAAGTCTCTTTCGATTTAAGTTGTTTTCCCGTTTGTCCCATGTAAGATTTCTCACACCCTCCGTCCTCCATCCTGACGATGGTAGCACAGAAGCATATGGTTACGCAAAAGGCTTAGGAACTAGGCCTCAAAAGGGTTAACTAGAGTACATCTGGGTTTACAGCTACAGTTGTCTTACCTCTTGTAAGCATATTTAAGATATTTGCTTATATTCATTAATAAGAACTTGACTTATTAAACTGTTAAGGGTGTAGAAAGGCCTCAAGTAAATGAGACAGATGTGAAACATCTGGTATCTTTAGACTGTTGCTTCTTTCTCAGTTCACGTACTTCCGGGTGAGTGTCGGGTTTTCAGGGCACACACACACAGCCAAATTTCTCCCCATCTTCCACTGTTATTCTCTGTATTGAAGGATGAGACACTTGTGTAACATTTTGGAATGTTTACCTAAGAAGCGTTTCTCCGGCCAGTGGCTTCTTCAGTCGAATATAGTGAAGAACGGTGGATGATGAGGAGGAGAATGAGAAAATCAGTCCCTCAGACTAGAGTCAAAGAGGGACTGATTACCTCCTTCTTCTCCTCATCTTCCACCTTTTCTCTGTACTGGACTGAAGAAACCACACAAGTGTCTCCTTTTTTCAACATTTATGTCGCCGTTGCAGCACGCTGCATCAACTTCTACCCACCATCCGTGCCCCACCATGCAACCGTAGGTTAAGTGTTAACCTGCTTACGAATCATCTTGTGTTTACGACTGCTTGCGTGTGTCCAGGTGTCCATCACACGCACCTCCACACGAATGGAAGGAGTAATTCACTCTCCTGGAAGTCAACGATTATTAATCATCAAATCATCACTTGTAGGTGATCATCAGCTGTTGCATTTGCTTGCAACAGGTAAGACAATTGATGTAAATCCATATGTTCTCCAGTTACCGCTTTTGAGGTCTAGTTCCTAGGCCTATTGTGTATCCATATGCTTTTGTACTTCCCTCCACAGGATGGATATGCCATGCACAATAAACTAGCCACTACCATCCACAGGATGGATATGCCGTGCACAGTTAACTAGCCACTACCATCCACAGGATGGCCGAGGGACTGATAACCTCAACTTCATCTATTTGCTCTATATATTACTGTTATGTCCATGCACTGTACTGATAAAGCCACTGGAGGGCGAAACGTCCCAGATATGCACATGTGTTTAATTCTTAACATACAACTGATGTTGTGATACCTTCCCTCTGTGTTTACCTTTCTGAGACTTCAGTTATTTCCACGACGCAATTGTATAGTGAAAATAACTGATAATTTATTGCTCACTAAGAGAAAATACAATAAGTGTCCGGGGCCCAAGACTGTTCAACAGCCTCCCACCAGCCTCAAGGGAAATCACCAATAGACCCCTGGTTGTCTTCAAGAGGGAGCTGGACAGATACCTAAAGTCAGTACCTGATCAGCTAGGATGTGGTTCGTACGTTGGACTACGTGCGGCCAGCAGTAACAGCCTGGTTGATCAGGCCCTGATCCACCGGAAGGCCTGGTCAAGGATCGGGCCGCGGGGGCGTTGACCCCCGGAATACCCTCCAGATAGTACACTGGAATCTTGAATGAATGGTTAAGAAAACCGAGGTGATATACCTGGAGGGGGTTTCTGGGGTCAGCGCCCCCGCCCGCCCGGTCCGTGATCAGGTCTCGTGTAAATATAAAGACATTTGTACAACGTTTCGACAACCAGTGTCTTCTTCTCTCCAGTACAGAGAAAAGGTGGAAGATAAGTGTGAGGCTATCACTCCCCCAGCCTGGCGGCCATCAATCTTAACAAAAGTCAAAAGACTTTTGTCAAGATTAATGGACTGAACACATCGACTCCAGGCTGAAGGACTGATTACCTCAAACTCATCTTCATCTTCCACCGTTTCTCTATATTGGACTGAAAAAGCCTGGCGAAACGTTTACAGGAATAAAGACTCTCAAATGCTGCATAAGTGTCTTATATATCAACCTGTATTTAAAGCTACCCAAGGTTTAAGCTTCAGTAATTCTACTAGGTAGACTGATCCACTCATCCACTACTAGACTGTTCCACTCATCCACTACTAGACTGTTCCACTCATCCACTACTAGACCGTTCCACTCATCCACTACTAGGTAGACTGTTCCACTCATCCACTATTAGGTAGACTGTTCCACTCATCCACTACTAGGTAGACTGTTCCACTCATCCACTACTAGGTAGACTGTTCCACTCATCCACTACTAGGTAGACTGTTCCACTCATCCACTACTAGGTAGACTGTTCCACTCATCCACTACTAGGCAGACTGTTCCACTCATCCACTACTAGGTAGACTGTTCCACTCATCCACTATTAGGTAGACTGTTCCACTCATCCACTACTAGGTAGACTGTTCCACTCATCCACTACTAGGTAGACTGTTCCACTCATCCACTATTAGGTAGACTGTTCCACTCATCCACTACTAGGTAGACTGTTCCACTCATCCACTACTAGGCAGACTGTTCCACTCATCCACTACTAGGTAGACTGTTCCACTCATCCACTACTAGACTGTTCCACTCATATACTACTAGACTGTTCAACTCATCCACTACTAGACTGTTCCACTCATCCACTACTAGACCGTTCCACTCATCCACTATTAGGTAGACTGTTTCACTCATTTACTACTAGGTAGACTGTTCCACTCATCCACTACTAGGTAGACTGTTCCACTCATCCACTACTAGGCAGACTGTTCCACTCATCCACTACTAGGTAGACTGTTCCACTCATCCACTACTAGGTAGACTGTTCCACTCATCCACTACTAGGCAGACTGTTCCACTCATCCACTACTAGGCAGACTGTTCCACTCATCCACTACTAGGTAGACTGTTCCACTCATCCACTACTAGGCAGACTGTTCCACTCATCCACTACTAGGTAGACTGGTCCACTCATCCACTACTAGGCAGACTGTTCCACTCATCCACTACTAGGCAGACTGTTCCACTCATTCACTACTAGGTAGACTGTTCCACTCATTCACTACTAGGTAGACTGTTCCACTCATTCACTACTAGGTAGACTGTTCCACTCATCCACTACTAGGTAGACTGGTCCACTCATCCACTACTAGGTAGACTGGTCCACTCATCCACTACTAGGTAGACTGTTCCACTCATCCACTACTAGGCAGACTGTTCCACTCTTCCACTACTAGGTAGACTGGTCCACTCATCCATTATAAAGCAGATCTCTGTGCACCGCTTTACAGGTGATTAAGTTGATCACGAATTGATTAAGATAGATTTGTGAATGATCTTGCAATTCTGGCTCCCCGGAGAGCCGTGGGGAGCCACTGCTCCAGGAGTCACCGGTAAACGTTCCACTCTACGTTCAACCCTTATCGTTCACTTCACACATTGTCGTTCATTACAGTCTGGGGGAAAATGGAAGAGGTGATGCGGGAAGGAATTTTTCTTTTATATGTGAGGCCTGGTCATAGATCGAGCCTCGGGGGCGTTGACCCCCCGCGAAACCCTTTCCAGGTATATACTCCAGGCATCATGGATGATCCACTCTGAGTGAGGGGATGATGGTGAGTGATGGTGAAAGTGTTTCTTCTTTTTCTTCTCCGTCACATAGACTGTAACAGCTTTCCCCTGGGTACTTTCCCCTGGGTGCTTTCGCCTGAGTACTTTCCCCTGAGTGCTTTCCCCTGAGTGCTTTCCTTCGAGTGCTTTCCCTCGAGTGCTTTCCTTCGAGTGCTTTCCCATGAGTGCTTTCTCCAGAGTGCTTTCCCCTGAGTGCCTTCACCGGCACCTCCGTGCCTATAATTTCCTGTCATCTGGCACCAACGGTTGAAAACAGTATGTGTGTGTGTGTGTGTATGTGTGTGTGTGTGTGTGTGTGTGTGTGTGTGTGTATGTGTGCATTTTCTTCATATTTTGGGTAACTCCCTGCTTGTTTTCTTCAAGGATTTAGCTCCTGATGAAGGCCGAGGCCACTAGAGCTGGCTAATTCCCATATTCTCATATATATATATATATATATATATATATATATATATATATATATATATATATATATATATATATATATAAGAGAGGGAGAGAGAGAGAGAGAGAGAGAGGGAGGGAGAAAGAGAGAGAGGGAGGGAGAGAGAGAGAGAGAGAGAGGGAGGGAGGGAGAGAGAGAGGGAGATAGGCCCGTGATTGTGGTTTAATATCGTACTGAATATTTTACTTAGACACGCCGCATCTGTCCATAGTGAGAGGGGAGGACTGAGGACAGCAGAGAGAGGGGAGAAGGGAGAGGGATGATATGGGTAAATAGAGGAAATGGAAGATTAAGAGGGAGAGAGAGAGAGAAAACAGAAGTGAGTTTTGTGAGAGAAGAAAGTCCATTTAACACGAAATTAGTTGATGAAAGTGGAAGAAGAGACGCGACGATAGATGGAGCAACGAAGAGTGAATATTTCCAGAGTGGAGAAATTGAGGGGAAGTCAAATAGGCGCAGAGGAACTGGAACAATTTCCTCGCCAGAATACCCTTCGTGGTCTGACACCATCTGTGGTGGTGGTGTCAGACCACCATCTGTTGTACCAGCTAGCTGTTTTGAGAAAGCAAGCCATCTAGGCACAAGAGACATTACTAACCTTCACGTCAGACGTGAGAGTAGGGCAGTAACCATGACAACTTAGTAGGAAGGATTATGTGGGGTATGTCTTCCTGTGGGGAGACACAGTCTAATGTACGCATCAAGTAGCGGCAACAGTAGTAGCAGTAGCAGCAGTAGCAGTAGTAGTAGTAGCAGTAGCAGCAGCAGTAGTAGCAGTAGCAGTAGCAGCAGTAGTAGTAGTAGCAGCAGCAGCAGCAGTAGCAGCAGCAGCAGCAGCAGCAGTAGCAGCAGTAGTAGCAGTAGCAGAAGTGGTAGCAGCAGTATTAGCAGTAGCAGTAGCAGCAGCAGCAGCAGTAGCAGTAGCAGCACCAGACCACACACTCGACCTCTCCAACTGGCCATCATCTATCGGTAGGCCAGACATCATCCCCCTTCCCCTCTGGTCACGGCTGTTTAAGGCTTGAAGGCGGGGGGAACCAGATTCCCTTCTTCTTATTTCTGATCCCCCACCCCCCCACACCAACTCTCCTCACCCCTCTCCCCTCCTCCTAGCAGCTTTGTCCCTCGACTGTCACTTGTCTTCACAGAGGAGCGAACGAGCTGTTTCTTGGGTGGAGGATCACGTCACTTATGATTCATTTGCCTCCCACACTCACGGCACTTATACTCCCAATGTTTGTAAACAATGACCGGCGAGGCACCTATCCTGCCGGTGGGAGGCGCTTGTTTTGGCCCCATGGTGGGCACCAGCGAGTGCCACAGGCAGGGGATAGAGGGGAGGAAGGTTGGGGAAGCCTTACTGTGGCCCCAGAATTGTGGAATGCTACTCAACGCTGTGAATATTCGAGGCGCAGCTGAGAGAAGACTTGGTCTGGCGTATCCATTACGCTGATGAATAAAACATGGCCAATATCTGTAGCGCTCTGCTGCTGTGGCCTGCACGGCTCAAGGGGCAGGGGGAGAGGCAAGGGAAGGGGCAGGAGAAGGGGCAAGGGAAGGGGGTGGTGGTTCAGAGGAGGAAAGGGGAGGCGGGAGACCCCTATTCCTTCTCTTTCTGGCAGAAGAAAGTAAAGGAGAAAGGAAGGGAGTTTCTTCTTCTCCTCCTTCTCTTCCTCCTCCTTCTCTTTCTCCCCTAGCAGGGGAAGGAGGGAAAGAGGAGGAGGCGCAGGAGGAAGGAAAGAAAGAGAAGCAAGAAAGAGGAAGAGGAAGAAGGGTAACGTGAATAGGAAGAGATAAACTCCAAGGAAAAGTGGAAGGATGAATAGAATAAAATGGAGTGAAGGAAGAGGAGAATAAACAAGAGATGGAGGAGAATGAAAATGGAAAGAGGAAGGTCTGCATGGGAATAGAGAAATGAAATATTTGGGAATGGGGATAATTGAGCTAAAGATGGTGAAGAGAAAGACAATAGAAGAGAAAAAAAAGAGATTGAGAATGTAGAACGAGTAACATAATAATATTGATGATAATAATAATAATAACTAATAATAATAATAATAATAATAATATTTAATAATAATAATAATAATAATAATAATAATAATAATAATAATAAGAAGAAGAAGAAGAAGAAGAAGAAGAAGAAGAAGAAGAAACGAAAGAAAGAAGAAGACGGAGAAGAAGTAGCGGAAGAAGATGAAGGCTGGCATCAAGAAGAATGACAGAGAAGGGGGGATAAGAAAGAGACAGAAAGGGGAGGGTCTGTGCGTAAGGGGAGAGAGAGATGCTGCAGATGTCAGGTGGAAGAAGGAAGAAAGAAAAGAAAGGAAGTGGGAGGAGAAGGAGGAAAGAAAAGTCGAAAAGGAAGGGGAAAGATAGAAAGTTTAAATTAGAAAAATATATAAGAGGAACGAATAAGAGACTTGAGAAGAGAGAAAGAGAGAGAAAGGAGAGAGAGAGAGAGAGAGAGAGAGAGAGAGAGAGAGAGAGAGAGAGAGAGAGAGAGAGAGAGAGAGAGAGAAGAGAGAGAGAGAGATTATATCTCTTGCATATATAAATAACTTTGAAAAAAAAATTCAAAGGGAGATTTGTGTTTTGACTTGTGATTGTGATTGTTAGGTAGTTATCAAGTGTGAGTGATTGTGTTGTGTTGTCTTGCGTGATTGTGTTGGGTTATTGTCATGTGTTACTGTGTTGTGTTATTGTGTTATTATCCTATGTTATTAATCTGTGTTATTAGTTGTTTGTATTGATTGACTTCTAGTGTTGTTTTGTAGTGTTGATTGTCTTGAAGTGTTGAATGACGTATTGTTTAACATATATCTGCGCCTTCAACACCACAATCATCACATTCTCATAGCACCATCAATGTTAAACAATCACCATCACCACCACTACCACATCACCACCACTACCACGTCACCACCACTGCCACATCACCACCACTACCACGTCACCACCACTACCATGTCACCACCACTACCACATCACCACCACTACCACGTCACCACCACTACCACATCACCACCACTGCCACATCACCACCACTACCACATCACCACCACTACCACATCACCACCACTACCACATCACCACCACTACCACATCACCACCACTACCACATCACCACCACTACCACATCACCACCACTACCACTATCATCACTACCACCACCATCAAAATTACTAGTATAATTTTTAGTTCAATACCAAAACGTACAGACATGACAGAATTTGTACGTTCTCTACGTACAGACTTGAGAAACACGCCCCGTACGTACACAGTCTGCACGTAATCAACTCACGCACGCTTGCGTGAGTTGATTATCCATTATTAAAGACACCTTAACATCGTACCACGAGACCCTGTACTCATTTCGCCAGCATTAAAAGGCTAACTGATCCATTTATAGCTTGCATGCGCCCCCAGAGTGTCCGCTGGTTATTTAGAGCACTGCTGTGCTCTGATTTCTCAGGGCGAGGGGGTAAGACAGGTGGCTGAGTCGATCACCTAGTCTGTGGTAAGTGTTCCACCTGTTCAGACTCTCTCATGCCGGCAGCTGGCTCACACCTTATTGTAACTACACACACACACACCCATATGACAAGGCCTACGGGGTGAATTTAAAAGGCTTACTGGATAAATTTAAAAGTCCTATTGGATGAGTTTAAAAGGCCTACTGGATTAAATTTAAAAGGCCTATTGGGTGATTTTAAAAAGCTTATTGGATGAATTTAAAAGGCCTACTGGATGAATTTAAAAGGCCTACTGGATGAATTTAAAAGGCCTACTGGATGAGTTTAAAAGGCCTACTGAATGAGTTTAAAAGGCCTACTGGATGAGTTTAAAAGGCCTATTGGATGAGTTTAGAGGGCCTACTGGATTATTTTAAAAGGCCTACTGAATGACCAAAATATACGAGAGGAAAACTAAAGTAATCTTTATTACTCTCTTAAATTCTCTCTTCCACTTCTCTTCCTATGTTTCTCCGCTTCCTCTTCCGTTCACCTTCCTCTTGATGTTGCTTAAGAGAGAACCAGAGAGAGAGAGAGAGAGAGAGAGAGAGAGAGAGAGAGAGAGAGAGAGAGAGAGAGAGAGAGAGAGAGAGAGAGAGAGAGAGAGTGTTTGGAAGAGACAGAGGAAAAAAACCCGGACAACATTGATTACCAATGAATCAACCTGACTTTTTTTGTCTGGGTAAAAATTCATTATTATTATTATTATTATTATTATTATTATTATTATTATTATTATTATTATTATTATTATTATTATTATTATTATTCAGTGTTGAAGGATACAAGGATACAAGGATACAAAACACATTTAATGGAGCTCTACCCAGAGCTCCACCTAGTGCTCTACCTAGCGCTCTACCCAGAGCTCCACCTAGTGTTCTACCTAGTGCTCTACCCAGAGCTCCACCTAGTGCTCTACCTAGTGCTCTACCCAGAGCTCCACCTAGTGTTCTACCTAGTGCTCTACCCAGAGCTCCACCTAGTGCTCTACCTAGTGCTCTACCTAGAGCTCCACCTAGTGCTCTACCTAATGCTCTAGCCAGAGCTCCACCTAGTGCTCTACCTAGTGCTCTACCCAGAGCTCCACCTAGTGCTCTACCCAGAGCTCCACCCAGACCTACCCGTTGTCAGTAAAGGGAAATGGGTGAAAGAATGGGAGGGGGGCAGAGGCTTCAATAGGAGACCGGCTTCAAGGGGGGACATAAGCTTCATTGGGGGCAAAGGCTTCAATGGAGGCAGAGGCTTCAGTGGGGGCAGAGGCTTCAATGGGGGGCAGAAGCTTCAATGGGGAAGAGGCTTCAAGATGGGCAGAAGCTTCAATGGGACAAAGGCTTCAATGAGTTAGGAAAAAGCTTCAATGGGGGCAGAGGCTTCAATGGTGGTCAGAGGCTTCAATGGTGGGCAGAGGCTTCAATGAGTTAGGCAAAGGCTTCACTGGGGACAGACGCATCAATGGAAAGAGAAAAGCTTCAATTGAGGAATGGGCTTCAAAGGGGAGGCAAGAAGCTTAAATACGAAAACAAGAGAAGCAAGAGGCTTCAAAACGAAGGCATAGGCTTCAAAACGGAAGCAAGAGGCTTCAAAACGGAAGTAAGAGGCTTCAAAACGGATTCAAGAGGCTTCAAAGGGGAGTCAAGAGGCTTCACTGGGTGGCTTCCGGAGACACAGCAACCTGCGCTGCGCCAGGCCGCTGGTAACCTCTTCTTCATCCACCGCCACAAGAATCGACTCTTGCGCGAAGAAAATGGAGACTTAGTGTCTGGAAAATGGTGCCTTGGAACGGACAAAAATGGTTTCTAGTGTCTGGAACATGGTTTCTAGACCTGTAAAATGGTTTCTAGTTACTGGAAAGTGGTTTCAAAACCTGTAAAATGGTTTCTAGTTACTGGAAAGTGGTTTCTAGACCTGCAAAATGGTTTTTAGTTACTGGAAAGTGGTTTCTAGTTACTGGAAATTGGTTTCTAGTTACTGGAAAGTGGTTTCTAGTTACTGGAAAGTGGTTTCTAGACCTGCAAAATGGTTTTTAGTTACTGGAAAATGGTTTCTAGTTACTGAAAAGTGGTTTCTAGTTACTGGAAAGTGGTTTCTAGACCTGCAAAATGTTTTTTAGTTACTGGAAAGTGGTTTCTAGTTACTGGAAAGTGGTTTCTAGTTACTGGAAAGTTGTTTCTAGTTACTGGAAAGTAGTTTCTAGACCTGTAAAATGGTTTCTAGTTACGTTCACGTAAGTGTAACGTTTTCGACTACTATTGACGTCTTACTTCCGTTCCTTCTCCGTTCTTCCGTCCTTCCGTCAAGCTATCCGCCTCCTTCCTTCTCCCTCTCTCTCTCTCTTTCTCTACCGTCTCTTCTACCTGTCTCTCCCTCCTTCCCTTTCTTTTCCAAGTGTATTATTCTCTCTACTCTTCTTTATCTCCTATTTTCTCCTCTCTCCTCCTGTGCTACTTTCCCCCTCTCCTCTTCTTTCTCCCCTCCTTCCTCTTACCTTTCCTCTCCTTCCTTTCCTGCCTCCTTCCATTTCTCTTCCATTTTCTTTGCCCATGCCCTCTCTATTCTTTCTTTCTTCCCCCCTTTTCTGTCTCTTTATTTTGTCTCCCTTTCTCTCCCTTATCTTTCTTTTCCCTGTCTCCCTTCCCTTTCCCATCTTCCTTTCTCTCATCCCTTTCTTCCTATTTCTCTTTTCTCTCTCACTTTTCTTTTCCACCTCCCCTTCTCTCTCCCACCTCCTCCTCTCGCTCTCTCTCACCCTCAGTCTTCTTCTTCCTCTTCCCTATTCTTCTCTGTCTTTCTCTTCCCTGGTCTTCTCTGTCTTCCTCTTACCTGTTCTTCTGTCTCCCTCTTACCTATTCTTCTCTGTCTTCCTCTTCCCTATTCTTCTGTCTTCCTCTTACCTTTTCTTCTCTGTCTCCCTCTTCGTACCCTCTCTCTCCATCTTTATCTCCCCTCTCCATCACACCATCATCACAGATTGTCACCTCCCTCACTTAACAATGTTGCTGCTTCCCTCATTCTTCCCACCATTATTATTGTCATTATTATTATTATAATTATTATTATTTTTATTTTATTATAATTATTATTTTTATTTGATTATAATTATTATTTTTATTTGATTATAATTATTATTTTTATCAGTCTTCTTTCTCCTCTTGGTTTCTCTTTTTGTCCTCCCCTGATTTCACCTCTTCCTCTCCTTTCATCCTCCTCCTCTTCCCTTCTTCTTCCTCCTCCTTCACTCATCTTCCTCCTCCTCCTTCACTTCCTCCTCCTCCACTCATCTTCCTCCTCCTCCACTCATCTTCCTCCTCCACTCATCTTCCTCCTCCACTAATCTTCCTCCTCCTCCCCTCATCTTCCTCCTCCTCCACTCATCTTCCTCCTCCACTCATCTTCCTCCTCCACTAATCTTCCTCCTCCTCCCCTCATCTTCCTCCTCCTCCACTCATCTTCCTCCTCCTCCACTCATCTTCCTCCTCCACTCATCTTCCTCCTAAACTAATCTTCCTCCTCCTCCTATTCTTCTCCTCCTCCATCATCTTCCTCCTCCACTAATTCTTCCTCCTCCTCACTCATCTTCCTCCTCCTCCTCATCTTCCTCTCCTCCACTCATCTTCCTCTCACTATCTTCCTCTCACTCATCTTCCTCCTCCACTAATCTTCCTCCTCCACTCATCTTCCTCCTCCTCCCCTCATCTTCCTCCTCCTCCCCTCATCTTCCTCCTCCTCCCCTCATCTTCCTCCTCCTCCACTCATCTTCCTCCTCCTCCATCATCTTCCTCCTCCACTCATCTTCCTCCTCCTCCACTCATCTTCCTCCTCCACTCATCTTCCTCCTCCTCCACTCATCTTCCTCCTCCACTGATCTTCTCCTCCTCCATCATCTTCCTCCTCCACTCATTTCCTCCTCCACTCATTCTTCCTCCTCCACTCATCTTCCTCCTCCACTCATCTTCCTCCTCCTCCACTCATCTTCCTCCTCCACTCATCTTCCTCCTCCACTCATCTTCCTCCTCCACTCATCTTCCTCCTCCTCCACTCATCTTCCTCCTCCACTCATCTTCCTCCTCCTCCACTCATCTTCCTCCTCCTCCACTCATCTTCCTCCTCCACTCATCTTCCTCCTCCTCCACTCATCTTCCTCCTCCTCCACTCATCTTCCTCCTCCTCCTCCTCCATGATGAGGTAATGTCACGTCATTTCCTCTCCTCTATGTCATATCTTCCGTCACATTTCCCTCACCAGTTCTTCCTTCCTTCCTTCTCCCGTTCCGTCCCTCCTTCCCTCCCATTCCGCCTCTCCTTCCCTCCCATTCCGCCTCTCCTTCCCTCCCATTCCGCCTCTCCTTCCCTCCCATGGAATCATGGGGAATGGGGATACCATCTCTCTCTCTCTCCTGCATTTCTTTATATTCTCCCTTCTTTTCCTCCCCTCTTTTCCCCTTCCTCCCCTCTCATCTCCCTAGTCTCCTTCCCTTAGTGTATCCCTCAGTGACTCCCCTCGTCTCCCCCTCATTTCCCCTCGTCTTCTCTTCTCGTCTCATCTCATCCCCTCAGTGACTCCCCTGGTCTCCTGCCCTGGTCTCCTGCCCTGGTCTCCTGCCCTGGTCTCCTGCCCTGGTCTCCTGCCCTGGTCTCCTCCCCTGGTTTCATGCCCTGGTCTACTCCCCTGGTTTCCTGCCCTGGTCTCCTGCCCTGGTCTCCTGCGCTGGTCTCCTGCCCTGGTCTCCTGCGCTGGTCTCCTGCCCTGGTCTCCTGCCCTGGTCTCCTGCCCTGGTCTCCTCCCCTGGTTTCCTGACCTGGTCTCCTGCCCTGGTCTCCTGACCTGGTCTCCTGCCCTGGTCTCCTGCCTAGGTCTCCTCTCCTGGTCTCCTATCCTGGTCTCCTCTCCTGGTCTCCTGCCCTTGTCCCCTCCCCTGGTCTCCTGCCCTGGTCTCCTGCCCTGGTCTGCTACCCTGTCCTACTCCCCTGGTCTACTCCCCTGGTCTACTCCCCTGGTCTACACCCCTCGTCTCCTGCCCTGGTCTTTTGCCTTGGTCTCCTTTCCTGGTTTCCTGCCCTGGTCTTCTCCCCTGGTCAGCTTTCCTGGTCTCCTTCCCTGGTCTGCTTTCCTGGTCTCCTTCCCTGGTCTCCTGCCCTAATCTCCTGCTCTGGTCTCTTCCCCTGGTCTCCTCCCCTGGTCTCCTCCCCTGGTATCCTCCCCTGGTATCTTCCCTGGTCTCCTCCCCTGGTCTCCTCCCTGGTATCTCCCTGGTCTCTCCTGGTCTCCCCTGGTCTCCTCCCTGGTATCCTCCCTGGTCTCCTCCTGGTCTCCTCCCTGGTCTCCTCCATGGTCTCTCCTGGTCTCTTCCCTGGTCTCCTCCCTGGTATCCTGCCCTGGTCTCCTCCTGGTCTCCTCCCTGGCTCCTCCTTGGTCCTCCCTGGTATCTTCCCTGGTCTCCTCCCTGGTCTCCTCCCTGGTCTCCTCCCTGGTCTCCTCCCTGGATCCTCCTGGTCTCCTCCTGGTATCCTCCCTGGTCTTCTCCCTGGTCTCCTCCCCTGGTCTCCTCCTCTGGTCTCCTGCCCTTGTCTCCTCCTGGTCTCCTCCTGGTCTCTTCCCTGGTCTCTTCCCTGGTCTCCTCCCTGGTATCCTCCCTGGATCCTCCCTGGTATCCTCCTCTGGTCTCCTGCCTGGTCTCCTCCCTGGTCTCCTCCCTGGTCTCTCCTGGTCTCTCCCTGGTCTCCTCCATGGTCTCTTCCCTGGTCTCCTCCTGGTCTCCTCCTGGTCTCCTCCCTGGTCTCCTCCCTGGTCTCCTCCTGGTCTCCTCCTGGTCTTCTCCCTGGTCTCCTCCCGTCTCCTCCTGGTCTCCTCCAATGGTCTCCTCCCTGGTCTCCTGCCTGGTCTCCTGCCCTGGTCTCCTGCCCTGGTCTCCTGCCTGGTCTCCTGCCCTGGTCTCTGCCTGGTCTCCTGCCCTGGTCTCCTCCCTGGTCTCTCCCTGGTCTCCTCCCTGGTCTCCTCCCTGGTCTCTGCCTGGATCTGCCGTATCCTGCCTGGTCTCTTCCTGGTCTCCTCCTGGTCTCTTCCCTGGTATCCTCCTGGTATCCTCCCTGGATCCTCCCTGGTCTCCTCCTGGTATCCTCCTGGTATCCCCTGTCTCCTCCTCTCCTCCCTGGTCTCCTCCTGGTCTCCTCCCTGGTCTCTTCCCTGGTCTCCTCCTGTCTCTTCCCTGGTCTCCTCCTGGTATCCTCCTGGTATCCTCCTGGTCTCCTCCCTGGATCCTCCTGTATCCTGCCCTGGTCTCCTCCTGGTATCCTCCCTGGTCTCTCCCTGGTATCTGCTGGTCTCCCCTGGTCTCCTCCCTGGTCTCCTCCTGTCTCCTCCCTGGTCTCCTCCCTGGTCTCTCCCTGGTCTCCTCCCTGGTCTCTCCCTGGTCTCCTCCCTGGTTCCTCCTGGTCTCCTCCCTGATCTCCTCCCTGGTCTCCTCCCTGGTTCTCCCTGGTCTCCTCCCTGGTCTCCTCCTTGTTCCTCCTGGTCCCTCCCTGGTCTCCTCCTGGTATCCTCCTTGGTCTCTTCCCTGGTATCCTCCTGGTCTCCTCCCTGGTCTCCTCCCTGGTCTCCTCCTGGTCTCCTCCTGGTCTCCTCCTGGTCTCTGCCCTGGTCTCCTCCCTGGTTTCCTCCCTGGTCTCCTCCCTGGTTCCTCCTGGTCTCCTCCCCTGGTTTCCTCCCCTGGTCTCCTCCCCTGGTATCCTCCCCTGGTCTCCTCCCCTGGTCTCTTCCCCTGGTCTCCTCCCCTGGTCTCCTCCCCTGGTCTCCTCCCCTGGTCTCCTCCCCTGGTCTCCTCCCCTGGTCTCCTCCCCTGGTCTCCTCCCCTGGTATCCTCCCCTCAGCAACTCCCCAACACACTGACATATGTTCTCAGTCATCAATGTTACTCAAACAACCATATAACATCCAGCAGGGAATCACCACTCCTTGTCGTCACCCCCTCTCCCCTCTCTCCCCTCCCCTCTCCCCTCTCTTCACATTACCTCTGCTTCTTCCCCTCCCCTTCTTGTCTCCCCAGGGGCGGGAGAGTGTTTGGATGGGTTGTTTTGATTTCTGTTTAGATTTTGTGTGAAGAGAGAGAGAGAGAGAGAGAGAGAGAGAGAGAGAGAGAGAGAGAGAGAGAGAGAGAGAGAGAGAGAGAGAGAGAGAGAGAGAGAGAGAGAGAGAGATGAGAAGAAGAGAGAGAGAGAGAGAGAGAGAGGAGAAGAGAGAGAAGAGAGAGAGAGAAAGAAAGAGGACGATGATCTTAGAGAATGAAAGAAGGAACTGGGGGATTAGAGAGAGAGAGAGGAGAGAGAAGAGAGAGAGAGGAGATAAGAATAGGGAGTCGAGTCTTATGGAAGAGAGGGGAAGGAGAAAGAAGAGAGAGAGGATAATGAGAATAGGGAACGATGATCTTAAGAAAGGAGGAAGGAATCTGGAGGAAGAGTAGGAAAGAGGAGGAATGGAAGGGAAGTCGTGATTTGGAAAGGGAAGGAAGGAATGGAGAGGAGGGGAAGGGAAATGAGGGCTAGGAGGAGAGAAGAAACGCCACTAAAGGCTGGAATCTGGAGAAGCAAAGTAAAGGAAGAGGACGTGATAGTGGAAGGGAAGTGTGATAAAGAAATAGAAGGGGATAAAGGAAGGGAAGACAGTGCCTCACCCTGAGAGACAGTACCACCTTACCTGAGAGACAGTGCCACTTTATCTGAGAGGCATCTCAACCTGAGAGACAGTACCTCACCCTGAGAAACAATATCTCACCCTGAGAGACAGTATCTCACACTGAGAGACAGTATCTCACCCTGAGATACAGTATCTCACCCTGAGAGACAGTATCTCACCCTGAGATACAGTATCTCACCCTGAGAGACAGTATCTCACCCTGAGATACAGTATCTCACCCTGAGAGACAGTATCTCACCCTGAGATACAGTATCTCACCCTGAGAGACAGTATCTCACCCTGAGAGACAGTATCTCACCCTGAGAGACAGTATCTCACCCTGAGAGACAGTATCTCACCCTGAGATACAGTATCTCACCCTGAGAGACAGTATCTCACCCTGAGAGACAGTATCTCACCCTGAGAGACAGTATCTCACCCTGAGAAACAATATCTCACCCTGAGAGACAGTATCTCACCCTGAGAGACAGTATCTCACCCTGAGAGACAGTATCTCACCCTGAGAGACAGTATCTCACCCTGAGAGACAGTATCTCACACTTACCACCACCACGGTCTCTAACCTATACTCAACACCATTGACTTTGAACCTCTTCAAAAAACGTTCTAAATCAAAATCAGTTAATAATCTCAGTCTGGCTCTAAATAATCATGAGGTTTTTATTTATATTACCCATAAATTGGGCCAATAATTCAATTATCGTTACTAATTATCATTTTTTGCACGAGTCTACCCGGTGGGTGTTCCGGGGGTCAACGCCCCGCGGCCAGGTCCATAATTAGGCCTCACGGTGGATCAGGATCTGATCAACCAGGGTGTTACTGCTGGCTGTACGCAATACAGCGTACGAACAACAGTCCGGCTGATCAGGAACTGATTTTAGGGATCTATCCAGGCTGTTGAACAGTTTTGGGCCATTTACACTTTTGTTGTCTCTCAGTGTACTGCTTTTCCCTGGGGGTGTTTTCCACCGCCTGCTGAGACTCTTGCTTTCGTAGGGAGTGATTTCTGTGCGAAAATTTGGGACTAGTCCCTCTAACAAATTCCCTGGAGCTAATTATAATGTATCTTTCTCGCCTGCGTTCCAGGGAGTACAGGTCAAGGAACTTCAGTAGTTATGGTGCTTGATGGAACTTATACAAGCAGTGAAGGTTCTCTGTACATTCTGTAGGCCTGCAGTTCCACTCCACTTACAGCAGTATTCCAGCCTAGAGAGAACAAGTGACTTAAAGAAGATCATCAATAGCTTGGCATCCCTTGTTTTGAAGGTTCTCATTATCCGTCGTGTCATTTTCTTAGCGATTGTAATAGTGACGCTCCCCTCTCTCCCTACCCAACCTCACCCTTCCTAACTAACCACCCTCCTATCAAACCTCACCCCTCCCTAACCTCCTTATATCAAGCCTCACCCCTTTCCCGCCCTCACCCCGTCTTCTCCCTCACCTCCTCCCCTACGTCACTATTCTTACTTTCCTCATGCCTTCCCCTTCCTTATCTATTGCTTTACCTCCTCCCCTCACTCATCCCCTCCCCTCCTTCATCCCCTCACCCCTGTAAATATAACCTTAAGACTCCCCCCACACACACACACCTACATACACACACTCACTTCCTATCTCACATGACAACAATAAAACATAAAATACTCTACATATGACCATTCAATAAACAATTCTGAATGGGCATCCCCCTGACCCAAGAAGACAGGTGCCCACCCCACCATCTAAAGTTCAACCTGCTTTAATAATAACTAAATGACTGACTACCAGTAATTGGACGATGTATTGTCAGTAAACAAACCCACTGGAGAGAGTCGATTCCCTGGACGAACCTGCCTGGACCTCCTGCTATATTGCAAGCTCCTGATGATGTGTTGATTGCACCACGAAAGGCCTAAAGCTATCATTCAACCCCTCCCCCGTGGTTGTTTTGCATCTTGTATAGATTTTTGCACACACACAAACATGAATAAGTGATCTTGATGCCCATGATGCCCTGTATCTCCTCACAAGGTGTCTTACTATGCCAAGACTCACTTACTTCTTGAGGTGTGCACCCTCTTTTGACAACCCAACACTCAACGAGTATGACACACACCTGAGATCAACCTTTAAGAAGGCACTGAATCTGTCACTTGATGATCGGCAATGGGAGCAGGCAACCCTCCCAGTGCGACTGGGAGGTATAGGGGTGCGCGAAGCAAGGCAGGTAGCTTTACCTGCATTTCTGTCATCGTGTTTGGCCTCCTGTGGATTAGTCAAGAAGATTGTCCCCGAACGCTTGAGAGGTGTGGTGGGAGCTCAGGACCCCAGGTTCATTGAAGCAGCCGCGCGATGGGACATCCTGGCAGACTCCTCCAGTAGACCAGCTCCTCCCAAAGAGCACAAACAGTCCCACTGGAACAAACCAATCATGGACAAAATTGCCAACACAATGCTCACCAATGCTTCAGGAAAGGACAAAGCTCGTCTCCTAGCGGTGAAGTCACCACACTCAGGAGATTTCCTTCTAGCTGTTCCCAATTCCTCTCTGGGGACTCGACTCGACCCACAGGCCATTCAGATTGGTGTTGCTCTTCGCCTAGCCGCCCCCATACTCACCGAACATAGGTGTATTTGCGGCAGGGCGACGGCTGATCAATTTGGACTTCATGGTCTCGTGTGTCACACATCAGAAGGGAAGTATGCTAGACATGAGGAGGTCAATGACATCATAAAGAGAAGCCTCGCCACAGCCCGTTGCCCAGCTCAACGGGAACCCCAAGTGCAGAGGTCTGATGGAAGTCAAAAACGTCCTGATGGAGCCACTATGCTACCCTGGAAGAATGGTAAGCAGATTGCTTGGGACTACACCTGTGCTGCCACAATGGCAGACACCTACTTGCCATACTCCGCAGCCGAAGGGGGTAGAGCTGCCAGCCACAGGGAGACCCAGAAGACTCGCAAATATGAAGGCCTTGCTATAACTTCATCCCAATAGGGTCGGAGACCCTTGGAGCGTGGGCCAAGTGTGCTCTAAAGTTTCTCAAAGAGCTGGGTGAGAAGCTCATCATAGAAACCAGGGACCACAGGGCGACCAGCTTCCTCTTTCAGAGACTCAGTGTGGCGATCCAGAGGGGAAATGCCTGCAGCGTTCTGGGCACGCGGCCCACTGCCGGGGAGCTGGACGAAGTATTTGACATGTAGCTCTGAGTTGTTATCTATGTTGTTTTACTCCCTATGTATTTTGTATTGAAATAAAGTTTGTATAAAAAAGATGGGGTGGTAGGGGAAGTGGAATATTCAAATGGCTTCAGAAAGAAATCTAAATAGTCTTCCTTGAAGCCTTTTTATCCACTTCTCCGAGGCTATGGGTCCCACAATTGACACCAGAGGTGGACCCCATCATATATATATATATATATATATATATATATATATATATTATGTAAACTGCTTTTGTTATGAGGATGAGAGGCAGGGAGGAAGGGAGGAAATGCAGGAAAGGAACAGGAAGGAGATGAGTGAAAAGGGTAGGGAGAGAATTGGGGAGTGAGAGGGGATGGATGGGAGGAGAGGAGGGAGGGAGGGGAAGGGGGATGGAAGGAAGGAAGAGGGGAAGGGGGATGGAAGGAAAGAGGGAGGGGAGGGGGAGAAGAAACCATCGGGACATCGCTATGATTTCTGAGTATTATTATTCATACGAGGACACGACTGTCTCCCCTCTCTCCCCTCTCCCCTCAACACCCCTCTCCCCTCAACACCCCTCCGCTTCTCTTACCCCCCGACCTCCCACCCCTCTCACCCCTCTCCAAGCTATCAAAATTTACTTATTCTATATATATATATATATATATATATATATATATATATATATAACTGTCCTAATATACATTAAAATAAAAATTATTCGGGAAATCTGTGAATGAGGGGACGTTGGCGTTATCGTAGGTGAGGGGAGAGGAAGGGGGTGAGGGGAAGGGCAGAGTGAGGGGTCGGGAGAGGGGAAATCAGAGTAAATGGGAGAAACAAAAATGTGTATAATTCAGCCATAACCATATTTTCACATTTTCCAGACCACTGATTGTGACCCCGGGTGTCCTTGGGTCACACACACGTACACGTACACGTACACGTACACGATTCTGGAGAGTGATGTAGTGGAGGCAGGATCCATACATAGTTTTATAAAGAGGTATGACAAAGCTCATGGAAGAGGCGGTCCGTGACCACGGTGAGTGCTCCGGGGCCACGGTGAGTGGTCCTGGACCACGGTAGACTGGAATCACCAGCCTATGCTGATCAGCAAATGGTCTCTGCCTTGGTCTTTGATGTCCAGGCGTGGGGAGACCAGCAAGGAGAGACCGGGGGTGGGGAGACCAGGCAGGGGAGATGAGGCAGATGTCACAAGGATGCTGCAGGGATAGATTAGGATAGTGGGGAGGCTATGGTAGGAAAGAAGGGAGGATAGGGTAGGATAGATGGTAGGCTAGGGTAGAATATAAAGGATTGGGATGGAACGATGGAAGGAAGTGAGGGACAAATGATGATAATAGTGGCAGTGTTGGAAAATAATGATGGAAAACAGAGAGAGAGAGAGAGAGAGAGAGAGAGAGAGAGAGAGAGAGGCTCTACACTACGTCACCTCAGTGATAACCTTCAAGAAGATCTCTAAGCGTAGTTCTCAACGGGACAGTCACTAAGACATCCTATTGTGGAAGTGTTTCACAGTGAAGTGTACTAGTGGCACTATTGGTACAAGTGTTCCACAGGGAAGTATACTAGTGGCACTATTGGTATAAGTGTTCCACAGGGAAGTGTACTAGTGGTACTATTGGTGCAAATGTTCCACAAGGAAGTGTACTAGTGGCACTATTGGTACACGTGTTCCACAAGGAAGTGTACTAGTAGTACTATTGGTGCAAATGTTCCACAAGGAAGTGTACTAGTGGTACTATTGGTACAAGTGTTCCACAGGGAAGTGTACTAGTGGCACTATTGGGGCAAGTGTTCCACAGGGAAGTGAGCTAGTGGCACTATTGGTGCAAATGTTCCACATGGAAGTGTCCTAGTGGAATTATTGGTGCAAGTGTTCCACAGGGAAGTTTACTTGGGCCATTGTAATGGAATGTCTACTTCAATGACCTTCATCTCATCCCAGAATCCCATACATATACAGACGACTGTACTCTGACATTTACTTATCCAAGAGAGGAAATGACAACTGCTCTAAGTTACATCAATCACCAGCTTATAACTATATCAGCCTGGGATAAACGATGCCAGGTTACCTTTGCTCCTGAGAGAACAAATGATGGTGGTCTATAGGCACCATGATGGTAATGCTGGAGCAGTGGTAAGAATGATGGTGTCTAGGCACCATGATGGTAATGCTGGAGCAGTGGTAAGAATGAATGGGAGAGTGATGGTACCCGGGGATGAAGTAGATATCCTTGGGGTGAAATTTGACTCCAAACTGACCATGAAGAACCACGTTGTAAATCTTGCAAACAAGGCAACCAGGAAGCTTACAGCACTTCGATGTATCTCGCATCTGCTCGACAGTAGAGGCTGCAAGATTCTGTACGAGGCACAA
>WNWK01001949.1:122500-132500 GCA_009830355.1 Cherax destructor
TTCTCAGTGTATATACACTGAGAAATACTCACGTTTCTCAGTGTATATACACTGAGAAATACTCACGTTTCTCCGTGTATATACACTGAGAAATACTCACTTTTCTCAGTGTATATACACTGGGACACATGAACATCTCTTGGTTTCTTTAATTATCGTAATGTCCAAAATTTTTCATCTCTCCTTTCTCAGTCTTATCTGCTTCCTTCCTTCCCCCTCTCCCCTTCGCTCCTTTCTCCTCTGCTTCTTTTTCCCCTTTCTCTGCACCCCTCTGTCTCTTCTGCCCACCTCTCCTTCTGTTTCTTCTGTCCACCTCTCCCTCTGTCTATTCTCCCCACCTCTCCCTCTATCTCTTCTCCCCACCTCTCCCTCTGTCTATTCCTCCACCTCTCCCTCTGTCTCTTCTCCCCATCTCTCCCTCTGTCTTTTCTTATTCTCTAATTAGTTTTCCCCTTTCTAAAGTCTTGCTTCCATCTTTCTCTTAGTTCCCCCTCACTCTCTCCCTCCCTCACTTCCCCTCACTTCCCTCAGTCTGCTTGCTGCCGCTTCCTCTGTCTCACAGGAAGGAAGGTGTCACAACCTATGATGAATCTCGCCAGTGTGGGTTCGATCCTCCGTTCCACGATCGATCTCCGCTAACAAATCGATTAGCGACGTCATTAGTACAGAAACGAGCACCTAGGACGCTTAGCTAGGACTGCAAGGAGTGCTAGGAGTGGGGCTAGGAGAACTAGCCACCTGCATAGCAACTTAATTGAGCCTTTCAACCGGCAGGTGATTAAGGGGAGTTAATTGCAATTGCAAGGGTTAAGGGGGTGTTTTAGGGGGATATAGTAAGGGGGAGGGGGTATGAAGGGTATGAGGAGGTTATTTTGGTTGGTGGGGAGGATATGAGGTGGAAACAGTGTGGATACGGGGCGGTTAGGGGGAGATTAGGGTGCAATGGGGAGGATAGGTTGCAGTGTGTGTGTGTGTGTGTGTGTGTAGTGTGTGTGTGTGTGTGTGTGTGTAAACTCACACATACCCTCACAGGTATACATACAATAGGAAAACACACACATGAATACACAGAGGCTACACATAGGTATAATCACACATGTATATACTCAAAAAGGCATACACACACAGAGGCATACACACATGTATACTCACGCTTATATACATACAGGCATACACACACATAGACATACACACACAAACACAGGCATTCACACATGTATACACACACACACATCTATACACACACAGACATACACAGAAAATTCAGGAAGCCAGAAGAGCCAACAGCTTCATACAGAAGTTTGTATGACATACTTCAAGTTCAAGGGCATAGCTTGTTGCCCCCTTCCCCTCCCCTCACACCCCCTCCCTCCTTTTCCCCTCATTCAACTCCCTTCCTCACCTCCCCTTTCCCCGTCCCCCCCACACACACACCTTCCCATCCTTACGTAACCTTTCCCCTCTAACACCCCCTCCCCTCACTTCCCCTCCCCACACACACCCCTCCCCCTCTTAAAGTAGGCCTGGGGGGTGCAAAGCCAGATTCACTTCCCTGGAAGTCAGGTTCAACTTCAAGCGACCTAGTGAACTTGTTCTCAGAACTTCTCCTTAAAGAGAACATGAGGGAACATGACCCGGGGACCCTGCTATCAGAAGGTGATCATGTTCTTCTGGTGTGTCTTAGAGGAACATGAGGGAAGATGACAAACACACACACACACACACACACACACACACACACATACACACACAATATATATATATATATATATATATATATATATATATATATATATATATATATATATATATATATATATATATATATATATATGTTCCTCTTCACAGAGTCGTGAGATGTTACGCTACTGTGAGGTGTAGTCTTTGTTAGTGTGATGTGACTGTGAGGTGTAGTCTCGCCCTTATATAAGCCCTTCTTGTCATGTTTCCTGTTATAGTTCCTTGATAATGTGAGTAGTCACGAAAGCGCTTGAAATTCTTCTATTTTTTTCATAGTGGTTTTCTTGCATATTTTTATATCACCTGTTTACTGTGATCTTTTTATATATATATATATATATATATATATATATATATATATATATATATATATATATATATATATATATATATATACGAGGAGGAAGAAGAGGAGAGAATGGAAGAGGAAGAAGAAGAAGAGGAGGAGGAGGATGAGAAAATAATAAAGTTTAATCGACAATAGCACAAAAAAATATCTCAAAGTTGAATCCTCAAAGAAAAGTTTAGAAGTAGCAACAAGTTCAAAGTCTCAGACTTTTATAAAGATCCTAAGAAAGTCTTACTAACCGAAATGGTGACGCTCTCCGAGGTAGAACGGCATTCTAAAAGAAGGAAAACACGTTCGCCATCATTCAGTTAATCCCTGGTTCACCTCGTCTCTCTACATTCATCTCTTTGTATATGTGATTCGACCCCCTTTCCTTCCCGCTCACCTCAGGCACACACAATGTGCCACGCATTATGTGGTACACACAGTGGTACACACATTGCGGTACACACACAGTGTGGTACACACAGTGCGGTACACACACAGTGTGGGACACACAGTGTGAAACACACAGTGTGGGACACACAGTGTGAAACACACAGTGTGGGACACAGTGTGGGACACACACAGTGTGGGAGACACAGTGTGGGAGACACAGTGTGGGACACACAGTGTGAAACACACAGTGTGGAAGACACAGTGTGAAACACACAATGTGGGACACACAGTGTAGAACACACAGTGTGGGACACAGTGTGGGAGACACAGTGTGGGAGACACAATGTGGGAGACACAGTGTGAAACACACAATGTGGGACACACAGTGTAGAACACACAGTGTGGGACACAGTGTGGGACACAGTGTGGGACACACAGTGTGGAACACACAGTGTGGGACACAGTGTGGGACACACACATTGTGGAACACACAGTGTGGGACACAGTGTGGGACACACACAGTGTGGGACACACACAGTGTGGAACACACACAGTGTGGGACACACAGTGTGGGACGCACAGTGTGGGACACACACAGTGTGGAACACACACAGTGTGGGACACAGTGTGGGACGCACAGTGTGGGACACACACAGTGTGGAACACACACAGTGTGGGACACACACAGTGTGGAACACACACAGTGTGGAACACACACAGTGTGGGACACACACAGTGTGGAACACACACAGTGTGGGACACACAGTGTGGAACACACAGTGTGGGACACACAGTGTGGGACACACACAGTGTGTGACACACACAGTGTGGGACACACACAGTGTAGGACACAGTGGGACACACACAGTGTGGGACACAGTGGGACACACACAGTGTGGGACACAGAGTGGTACACACACAGTGTAGGACACAGTGTGGGACACACAGTGTGGGACACAGAGTGGGACACACACAGTGTGGGACACAGTGTGGGGACACACACAGTGTGGGACACAGTGTGGGGACACACACAGGTCACTCACTCACTCCAACTTACAAGGAGGTAGTGACAGGGTCACAGTAGTGACAGGGAGGGTCACAGTAGTGACAGGGAGGACCACAGTAGTGACAGGGAGGGTCACAGTAGTGACAGGGAGGGTCACAGTAGTTACATAGGTAGAGATCATACTAGGTAAACAGGTAGTCACGATAGGCACATAGCTAGGTCACAATAGGTCAATTAGGTAAGATGTGATCGTTGGAAGACAACACTGAAATTTGACTGTACCTGTCTTCCTGTCTCAGAGGGAGGAGAAGAAGGAAGAGAAAGAGGAGGAGGAGGAGGAGGAGGAGGAGGAGGAGGAGGAGGAGGAAGAAGAGGAAGAGAATAAACCCTTCACCTCAAGTTCATGACTGGAATAAATTATTCCTTCGGTCCGTTTGATCAGTGTTGTAACAGAGACGAGGAGAAAACAACAGCAACATTAACATGCTTATCACCCCTTAACCCTTTACCCCTTAACTCTTTACCCCTTAACCCTTTACCCATTCACCCCTTACTTCCTTAACCCTTTACCTCCTTAACCCCTCCCCTCTTATCTTCTCCCCCTGCCACCTCCCAAGCATCCTATAATCATCCCCTTCCCCTCATCTCCCCCTTTACTTCTCTGGTCAATATTATTATTAATATCAGTTGTTATATTATTATTATTATTATTATTATTATTATTATTATTATTATTATTATTATTATTATTATTATTATTATTATTATTATTATTAGTTTAGTATTATAATTATTATTATATTCATAAGAAAGCGTTAAACCCTGCAGGGTCATAAAGAAGATGTGAGGTAATGAGGTTCGATCCGAGGAAGGGGATTGTATCTTCAACTACTCGTATCAAGAACCCTGACGCAGGCAGCATCCCTCTGTTGCCATGGTGATGCAGGCAGCATCCTTCTGTTGCCATGGTCACGCAGGCTGCATCCCTTTGTTGCCACGGTGACGCAGGCAGCATCCCTCTGTTGCCATGGTGATGCAGGAAGCATCCCTATCTTGCCATGGTGATGTAGGCAATATCCCTCTCTTGCCATGGGGATGTAGGCAGCATCCCTCTCTTGCCATGGTGATGTAGGCAGCATCCCTCTCTTGCCATGGTGATGTAGGCAATATCCCTCTCTTGCCATGGTGATGTAGGCAATATCCCTCTCTTGCCATGGGGATGTAGGCAGCATCCCTCTCTTGCCATGGTGATGTAGGCAGCATCCCTCTCTTGCCATGGTGATGTAGGCAGCATCCCTCTCTTGCCATGGTGATGTAGGCAGCATCCCTCTCTTGCCATGGTGATGTAGGATATATCCCTCTCTTGCCATGGTGATGTAGGCAATATCCCTCTCTTGCCATGGGGATGTAGGCAGCATCCCTCTCTTGCCATGGTGATGTAGGCAGCATCCCTCTCTTGCCATGGTGATGTAGGCAATATCCCTCTCTTGCCATTGTGATGTAGGCAATATCCCTCTCTTGCCATGGTGATGTAGGCAATATCCCTCTCTTGCCATGGTGATGTAGGCAATATCCCTCTCTTGCCATGGTGATGTAGGCAATATCCCTCTCTTGCCATGGTGATGTAGGCAATATCCCTCTCCTGCCATGGTGATGTAGGCAATATCCCTCTCTTGCCATGGTGATGTAGGCAATATCCCTCTCTTGCCATGGTGATGTAGGCAATATCCCTCTCTTGCCATGGTGATGTAGGCAGCATCCCTCTCTTGCCATGGTGATGTAGGCAATATCCCTCTCTTGCCATGGTGATGTAGGCAATATCCCTCTCTTGCCATGGTGATGTAGGCAATATCCCTCTCTTGCCATGGTGATGTAGGCAGCATCCCTCTCTTGCCATGGTGATGTAGGCAATATCCCTCTCTTGCCATGGTGATGTAGGCAATATCCCTCTTTTGCCATGGTGATGTAGGCAATATCCTCTCTTGCCATGGTGATGTAGGCAATATCCCTCTCTTGCCATGGTGATGTAGGCAATATCCCTCTCTTGCCATGGTGATGTAGGCAATATCCCTCTCTTGCCATGGTGATGTAGGCAGCATCCCTCTGTTCCCATGGTGACGCAGGCAGCATCCCTCTGTTCCCATGGTGACGAAGGCAGCATCCCTCTGTTGCCATGGTGAAGCAGGCAGCATCCCTCTGTTGCCATGATGAAGCAGGCAGCATCCCTCTGTTGCCATGATGAAGCAGGCAGCATCCCTCTGTTGCCATGATGAAGCAGGCAGCATCCCTCTGTTGCCATGATGAGGCAGGCAGCATCCCTCTGTTGCCATGGTGATGAGGCACATCCCTCTGTTCCCATGAGTGACAGGCAGCATCCCTCTGTTGCCATGGTGACGCAGGCAGCATCCCTCTTTGCCATGGTGAGGCAGGCAGCATCCCTCTGTTGCCATGATTAAGCAGACAGCATCCCTTTGTTGCCATGATGAAGCAGGCAGCATCCCTCTGTTGCCATGATGAGGCAGGCAGCATCCCTCTTTTGCCATGGTGAGGCAGGCAGCATCCCTCTTTTGCCATGGTGATGCAGGCAGCATCCCTCTGTTGCCATGGTGACGCAGGCAGCATCCCTCTGTTGCCATGGTGACGCAGGCAGCATCCCTCTGTTGCCATGGTGACGCAGGCAGCATCCCTCTGTTGCCATGGTGACGCAGGCAGCATCCCTCTGTTGCCATGGTGAAGCAGGCAGCATCCGTCTGTTGCCATGATGAAGCAGGCAGCATCCCTCTGTTGCCATGGTGATGCAGGCAGCATCCCTCTGTTGCCATGGTGAAGCAGGCAGCATCCGTCTGTTGCCATGGTGACGCAGGCAGCATCCCTCTGTTGCCATGGTGAAGCAGGCAGCATCCCTCTGTTGCCATGGTGACGCAGGCAGCACCTGGTACATAACACACATCTGCGGTAACTCAATTATATCACTTCTCACCTGTTTGTGTTTGCTGGGAGAGGCGGGCAGCTCTGGCTCTGGCTCCAGCCTCCCATCGTTCCTATGTGAGCTGTGAGTGTAATAGCTATACATGTAGAGCTTTATCAATAACATGCTACGATAGTGTCGGGAAGATAAATCAGGGGGGCTGGGTATCTAGTGTCTGGCGAGACTATCAGTGTTCAGGAAGCTGAGTTATTAGTAACGTCAGGGGAAGGCCGAGGTATCAGTAGTGTCAGGGGGAGGCTAGGGTATAAGTTGTGTCAGGGGGAAGCTGAGGTAGGAATAGTGTCAGTTGGAGGCTGGGGTATTAATAGTATCAGTGGGAGGCTGGGGTATCAAGTGTAGGGGACTGGGTATCAGCAGTGTCAGGGGAGGCTGGGGTATCAGTAGTGTCAGGGGGAGGCTGAGTTATTAGTAACGTCAGGGGAAGGCCGAGGTATCAGTAGTGTCAGGGGAGGCTGGGGTATCAGCAGTGTCAGGGAAGGCTGGGGTATCAGCAGTGTCAGGGGAGGCTGGGGTATCAGCAGTGTCAGGGGAGGCTGGGGTATCAGCAGTGTCAGGGGAAGGCTGGGGTATCAGCAGTGTCAGGGGAGGCTGGGGTATCAGCAGTGTCAGGGAGGCTGGGGTATCAGTAGTGTCATGGGAGCCTGGGGTATCAGCAGTGTCAGGGGAAGGCTGGGGTATCAGCAGTGTCAGGGGAGGCTGGGGTATCAGTAGTGTCAGGGGGGCTGGGGTATCAGCAGTGTCAGGGGGATGCTGGGGTATCAGCAGTGTCAGGTGGAGGCTGGGGTATCAGCAGTGTCAGGGGGAGGCTGGGGTATCAGCAGTGTCAGGGGGATGCTGGGGTATCAGCAGTGTCAGGGGGAGGCTGGGGTCTACCTACCAACACACACTGCAGGTAACCCTCTTCCCCAGGCTGAGCAATACTCAAAAACACAACCCCCTCCCCCTCCATCAACTCCATCTATACCCCCCCATCTATCTCAACCGCCATCAACATCCACCACATGCCCCCCAAAAATGCCCACAAATTCCTAAAATGCCCCCCCCAAAATACCATTTATTCCCATTTAGCAAACGTCAAGATGAGTGGAAAAAATGGGGGAAATTATCAGTGACCCAGACGAAGGTAATTGATAGGAAACGAAATGTTATGGGAAGTCTTGCTTCTTGTGGTGAGAGGAGGGGAGGGCGAGAATAAAAGAGATTGTGAGGGAGAGGCTAAGGGAGATAGGGGGAGAGAGGAAGGCAGGGAGGGAAGGCAGGGAGAAGGGAAAGGAAAACAAAATAGATTTTAAACTAGTCTCAATCTCAAAGAGAGAGAGAGAGAGAGAGAGAGAAGAGAGAGAGAGAGAGAGAGAGAGAGAGAGAGAGAGAGAGAGAGACATACAGACAGACAGACAGACAGACAGACAGACAGATAGACAGAGACAGAGAGACAGAGAGAAAGACAGAGAAAGAGATAACTGACTGTAAGGCCTAAAGAAAAATTACATTCTATATATATATATATATATATATATATATATATATATATATATATATATATATATATATATATATATATATATAAGATTTAAGAGATACATTGTTGATATAAAGATGGCATATACAGTACACGAGGTGAGAGATACATGTCTAGTACATATATATATATATATAAACAGACTGAACATGTGTAGAAGTTTTCAAGAGGAAACTGGACCAGATCAACCAGGCTGTGATGGATATGTGGACCAGCGAGATACCAGCAGCTACAGGCTGGTTAACCAGGCTAGCACCAGACGAGCCTGGTCCATGGTCGGGCTCAGGGTAGTGGGTTTGTGAACCGCTGGACCAACAGGTTTGTGTACCGTTTCAATAATGAATTTGTGGACCGTTGGACCAACGGATTTGTCTTCCGTTTGACCTACAGATTTGTGTACTGTTACACTAGTGGTTTTGTATACCGTTTGATCTACAGATTTGCGTACCGCTGGACCAACAGATTTATGTACCGCTGGACAAACAGATTTATGAACCGGTGAACCTATAATTACCTCTAACGATTTAATGTTTATTTTGTGCTAAGGGAAGGTGTCGATCCAGCGACCAAATGGTCCACTGGACCAAAGACTCGCGTCAAGGGATTTACGGACCGTTTGACCAATGGTACAGCAAACTATAAATCTGTTAATCCGTAACCCTATGTAGGTATAGGCTTATGGACCCCATAGGCCTATTGAGCTATGGACCAATGAACCAGCGAGCCTATGAATACTCTGGACCAGTGAATCGTAGGCCTATAGAGCAATAAGCCTAGGAATTAACCTAAAGGCATAGGATAAAATAATATATGATTTTTTTTTTGTGAACTGATGGACCTATATTTCTCTTTCGTAATCTTATGGACCGGTGGACCGGAGGTTCATGGACCTACGAGAAATGGGAACTGCCAGTGGAGGGATCAAAACCTGCTGTTATGGCAGGTTACAGTGACCTTACTGCTGTTATGGCAGGTTACAGTGACCTTACTGTCATTATGGCAGGTTAGGCTGTAAGGGGTTACAGGCCTGCGAGGCGCCAGCAACAATAACCTGCTTGACCAGCCTTGGAACCAGTGACAGGTATATCACAGGTAACACAAAGTACGTGAGAGGACTGTGGTAATTATCACCTCTTATATTACATTTCTAAATCGCCCCAAAAAATTTCCTACCCTCCTCAGCCCTCTGGATAATATTTTTAGTAATCCCGTAATATTCACACCACATATTGCCCTCAGACACGACATCTCCACTGTCTCCAGTCATCTCCTCGCTCGCTGCAACGTTTAAAATCCATGCTTCACACCTATACAACAGTGTTGGTAAGAATATACTCTGATGCCTCCCTGGATAAGGTTCTTTGTCTCTACAGAGACGTCAGTGTACCAACCATGTATTTCCTCTCGTTAGTATCTGTACACATTCACTTCCTCCATCCTCCCTCAATCCAATCTGATATTCAATCTCTCATGTCGTTTCATACTCTCTTCACCTTCCTCTTTTCTAAATTCTCTTTCTATTTCCTTCTTTTTCGTCCTCTCCCACATTCCTCCATCAATCTTTGCAACTTCTCAGAATCTCCCATAAGCACTGTGTCATCAGCAAAAAGCAACTGTGACAACTCCCATTTTGCATTAGATTTTTGATCTTTCAACCCCACACCTCTTCCCAACACCCCAGCATCGCTTCTCTCACAACATCATCTACAAATATATTGAACAACCACGGTGACATCATGGTGCGTGATGAGGTATCACAGTGGGCGCCGGTGACGAGCGGTGTACCACAGGGGTCAGTCCTAGGACCAGTGCTATTCTTGGTATATGTGAATGACATGACGGACGGGATAGACTCAGAAGTGTCTCTGTTCGCAGATGATGTGAAATTAATGAGGAGAATCACATCGGATGAAGACCAAGCAGGACTTCAAAGAGACCTGGACAAGCTTGACATCTGGTCTAGCAACTGGCTTCTCGAATTTAACCCCACCAAATGCAAAGTCATGAGGATCGAAGAAG
>WNWK01001949.1:137500-140000 GCA_009830355.1 Cherax destructor
CCAGGCTACACCCTCAACACCCAGGCTACACCCTCAACACCCAGGCTACACCCCTTAACACCCTCAACACCCAGGCTACACCCTTAACACCCTCAACACCCAGACTACACCCTTAACACCCAGGCTACACCCTCAATATCCAGGCTACACACTCAACTCCCAGGATACGCCCTCAACACCCAGGCTACACCCTCAACACCCAGGCTACACCCTTAACACCCAGACTACACCCTCAACATCTAGGCTACACCCTCAACATCCAGGCAACACCCCTAACATCCAGGCTACACCCTCAACACCCAGGCTACACTCTCAACATTCAGGCAACACCCCTAACACCTAGGCTACACCCTCAACACACAGGCTACACTCTCAACATTCAGGCAACACCCCTAATACCTAGGCTGCACCCTCAACACACAGGCTACTCCCTCAACGTCCAGGCTACACCCTCAACATCCAAGCTACACCCTTAACACCCAGGCTAAGGCCTCAACACCCAGGCTACACCCTCAACATTCAGGCTACACCCTCAACACCCAAGTTACACCCTCAACATCTAGGCTACACCCTCAACACCCAGGCTACACCCTCAACACCCAGGCTACACCCTTAACATCCAGGCTACACTCCTAGCACCTAGGCTACACCCTCAGCTCCCAGGCTACACCCAGGCTACACCCTGGCTACACTCAACACCCAGGCTACATCCTCAACACCCAGGCTACACCTGCTCTTACTACTGTTGGATGCCTCCTCCTCCCCCTCCCCCTCCCCCTCCCCCACCTTTGTTGACATTCATTGTAGTGGTGGTTGGAGACGTGGGGGAGGCGGGAGGGGGTTGGAGATTGTTGTTGTTGGGGGTGTTGTGGATTTAGTCGGGGGTGGTGGGGATGGGGGATTGTCGGATCGAGGGGGAAGGGGAAGGGGGAGGGGAAGAAGGGGGTGGTGTTGTCTGTCACGAAATGCTGTCAGATATTTACATGCTTACTCAGCTCTCTCTCTATCTCTCTTTCTCTCTCTCTAGCTCTCTCTCTTTTTCTCTCTTATTCTTCGTGTGTGTGTATGTGTGTCTGTCTCTCTCTCTCTGTCTCTGTCTCTCTCTCTCTCTTTCTCTTGTACACATAGACATAGCTCTTGTTTGTAGATGGACTCTACGTGGACTCATAAGTCCTCTGCAATCTTCCCCATGTACTCTCTCTCTCTCTCTCTCTCTCTCTCCCTCCTCCCTCCTCCGCTATTCACTATTGGAGTGGTACATTTCCATGGGATTATATAGATTTGCCAAAGGTCGGCAATGGAACATTCACAGCGTATCGCGCGTCACTGACGTACACGTGGAAGGCCTTTTGTCCACTCCAACCCATTCTGTGTAAGGAACGAAAAGCTCTTTTGCGATACACAGGGCCTCGCTGAGCCTTTTGCCGGCCCGACTTTACTCCCCTCCGCGGAACATTCAGTGTATCTGACGGCGGTAGAGGTGCAGGACTCGCTTCACGCTGCTGCTGCTGCTGCTGCTGCTTCTGCTGCTGCTCCTTCTGCAGGAGATTGTCCTGAGCGGGATGTTTTTGTTGTTTTGCTGAAGGACGTCTCTTTCGTAAGAGGAGGTCTACTGTGTTTTGTTGTTGCTGCTGCTGCTCCTTCTGCTACTGCTCCTCCTGCTACTGCTGCTGCTCCTTCTCCTACTCCTTCTGCGGGAGATTGTTCTAAGCGGGCAATCTCTCAACACCTTTTCAACATAAGACAGAAAGAACACTGCAGCAGGACCACTGACACTAACAGAAGTGTTTGCCCTTGATGTGGATGTGTTTCCCGAAGGAGGTCTCAACCCTTCTTGGATATCGTCAGCTTCTTCGGGATTTGTAAACACCTGGGGAAAGGGATTCTCCTGACGTAGGCCCTGAGTTGCACCGCTGCAGGAGGCCTCCGTCTTCGTCTCAGGTGCCGAAAAGGAGGCACAGAGTCTTCCTGGCAGCTGAAGTAGGCCTAAATGTCGGCATCGTCGCCCGTAGGTGCAGAAATGCCTCCTGACGGAGGGCCGTCGCATCGCACACGCTGTAAAATCCTTTACCGATGGTGTCCTTTCCCGTGGCTCCGGGTCCTCTGTCGCGAGAATTCTCTCCTGACGAAAACAAATGCACCAGCGTCTCTAGCGGTACAAGGAACACCTCGAACTGACAGCCGCACCTTTGGCATTAGGAACCTCCAGTCCTTTCGTCGGTGGACAGAACGTAGGATCCTTCAGTGAACGTAGGAGTCTTCAAGGAACGTAGGAGTCTTCAAGGAACGTAGGAGTCTTCAAGGAACGTAGGAGTCTTCAAGGAACGTAGGAGTCTTCAAGGAACGTAGGATCCTTCAGTGAACGTAGGAGTCTAGGAACGTAGGATTCTTCAAAGAACAACTGTAGGGGCCTCACCGAGAACTCCTGAAGCCTAGGCTCCGTCAGCTGTGTCCGCTTCGATGTCCAAAAATCATTTTGGGAGATGTTCACTGAAGAAGT
>WNWK01001949.1:145000-160000 GCA_009830355.1 Cherax destructor
TCTTATTTCCTCTTATCTCCATGGGGAAGTGGAACAGAATTCTTCCTCCGTAAGCCATGCGTGTCGTAAGAGTCGACTAAAATGCCGGGAGCAAGGGGCTAGTAACCCCTTCTCCTGTATACATTACTAAAGTTAAAAAGAGAAACTTTTGTTTTCTCTTTGGGCCACCCCACCTTGGTGGGAAGCGGCCGATTTGTTGAAGAAGAAGATATATATATATATATATATATATATATATATATATATATATATATATATATATATATATATATATATATATATATATATATACATGTATATATATATATTTTTTTTCAACAAGTCGGCCGTCTTCCACCGAGGCAGTAAACAGGTGATATCACAATATGCAGAACAACCACTGTGAAATAATAGCGTAATTTCAAGCGCTTTCGTGACTTGTTACATTATCAAGGAACTATAAAAACAAAACATCAAGAGGAAGGCATATAAAGGGGCAAGACTACACCTCACAGTCGCGTCACAACACCAGATTCTGTGAAGCACAACTGATACTCCACGCAAATATTAAGATTTTTTACTTGTCTAATGTATATCACTAAATTCTTCCCAAATTTTATTAATTATAAAAGAATCCATTTTTTTTTATAAACCAAAAGCAATATTCATATTATTTTCAAAACTTCTTTTTATGAAAGATGATTGTATTATATTCGTGTCAACCATGGACTTGCTTCATACAACTTTCTCAGCTTTTTGAAAATCAATTGGATGGTTAAAATTAGAATCTTGTTCAGTTCTAATGTTATATTTATGTTGTTTTAATCTTAGTTCAAGACTTTTACCAGTTTGACCGTAATAAACTTTATCGCATATTTTACAAGGAATCTTATAGACACATCCATCAACATTTTGGGGGGAAATTTTATCAAAAGTTTTTTTAGTGTATCAAGATTTTTAAATACAACTTTGATATTAAAAGTCTTGAGAAAGATAGGAATATGAACTAAGTTTTGATGGTAAGGGAGAACCAACATATTTTTGGTTGAATCTGGTTGGTTGTCCCTTTTTGAATTGTAAAAAGTATTTCTAGCAATTTTAAATGATTTATCAATTAAGTTTCTTTGGTATTTTAGATCATTAGCTATTTCATATTTTTTTTTAGATTTCTTCATCAATGAACTCTGGACTACAAATACGTAAATCTCTCAAAAAATATTCATGATAATACCGACAGTTTAACTCTATCTTGATGTGGAGAATAATAGTGTACATAGCAACAGTTATTTGTAGGTTTTCTGTCAATTTTAAATTTAAAATCATTGTTACCCTTAATAATTAAAACATCTAGGAAAGGCAATTAGTTATTTACTTCGAACTCAACAGTAAAATTTATAGAATGAGCTAAACTATTTAATTTAACAAGAAAATTGTTTATATCTACATTCTTAGGCATAAGACACAAAATATCATCAACATATCTATACCACTTAGCTCTATTAGGAAGGATTGTGTTAAGCAATCTTGTCTCAAAAAATTCCATATATATAATTACTAAGAACAGGTGAGAGAGTATTTCCCATTGCCATACCAAACGTCTGAGTGTAAAACTCATTAAATACAAATTCTGCATATATATATATATATATATATATATATATATATATATATATATATATATATATATATATATATATATATATATATATATATATATATATATATATATATATATATATATATAGTGTGTGTGTGTGTGTGTGTTTGTGTGATTTGTATTGTATTTATGTATTTCTCTGTATTGAAAATATTTATGCAAGATTTGTGTTTCATTGAGATTTATTCCTTGATGCAGCAGGAGAAGTGCTCTTGATCCAGGGAGTTGGAGTGTGGAGTGAGTCTTCCCTTCCTTGGATTATATCTGATTACCTTTCATTCCTCAGGTGATCTGTATGACTTGCGGGTTTACTGCTTCTCATTAACGATGATGATAATAATAATAGCGATAATATAAAATGATAATTAAAACATAATGGTAATAACGGTAATATAAATAATAATAATAATTATAATAATAATAATAATAATAATAATAATAATAATAATAATAATATTATTATTAATAATAATAATAATAATAATAATAATAATAATAATAATAATAGTATTAATAATAATAATAATAATTATCCTACTATTACTACTAGTAACACTAATAAGAGCAATACAGTAATTTTGTTTATCCAATCATATATCAGTTAAACAATCAATTGTGGAAGGTAATTATCCACGTGAGCAATGCACTACATCAAAGACACGCTAATTTAAAACCTATATACTTTTAGCATAAGGCCGAGCGAAAGAATCGCGGCAGCAATTAGCGAACATCGCGGCAACAATCCGCAACGGGCGCGAAATAAGCGCATGTTTTACGACGGAGGTTAATTAATGTTGAATTGTTGACCTGTTTGCAGAGCTGATTAACCCTAGTTAGTGGGAAATATGTGAGAGATAAGTTGAATGGGAAATACATGTCAATAAACGCAAATTGTGATGTCAGGTGAATTGGGTGGAATTTAAGTGGGGGTTGAATTTAAATGGGGAAGAATTTAAGTGGGGGTTGAATTTAAATGGGGCAGAATTTAAGTGGGATTGTATTTAAATAGCGTAAAATTTAAATGATATATTATTTAAAGGGTTGGAATTGAAATAGAATTTAAAAAGGGTAGAATTTAAATAGGAATGATGTAGAATTTAAATGTGTAGAATTTAAATGGTGTAGAATTTAAATGGGGTAGAATTTTTATATTGTAGAATTTAAATGTGTAGAATTTAAATGGTGTAGAATTTAAATGGTGCAAAATTTAAATGGGGTATAATTTAAATGGGGTAAAATATAAATGGGTAGAATTTAAATGGTGTAGAATTTAAATGGTGTAGAATTTAAATAGGGTATAATTTAAATGGGGTAAAATATAAATGTGTAGAATTTAAATGGTGTAGAATTTAAATGGTGCAAAATTTAAATGGGGTATAATTTAAATGGGGTAAAATATAAATGGGTAGAATTTAAATGGGAGAGTATTTAAATATAATTTAAATGTAATAATATTGGTAGAATTACCGACAATATGTTAAGTAAAAGGACACAATTGCAACTAATGTGACATTTTATTGTGGCAACGTTTCGCTCTCCAGGAGCTTTCTCAAGCCGTTACAAGCGATAAATGGACATAGTTGGTATATATATACTGTCAAGGTGAGGTGAAAACACTAGTGGTGTTAGAAATAGTAGAGATATAAGTAGTATTAGTAGTAGTAGTAGTAGTAGTAGAAGTAATACAATAAGGTAGTACAATCAATATGCACGTGAGTAAAAGGTGATAAAACAAATACTTGGGTAGTATAACAATAGGTTAGACAAATATTTCTGCTGGAGGTTGAAATATAAAGGCCAGTAGGAGTGTTCCACATCTACGATGTGCTAAACTAACAGGAGAGACTATGTGATGGTAGGGTTTACTGTTTTCAGGAGGATTCTTGCTAAGACTTCAGAGATGGTGAAGCTGCCTTTGTTTTGTTTAATTGTGTTAGAAACAGAGATAAGTGCTGATTCAAGGCATTTTCGTCTACGGAAATTAGTTTCTTTGATTACTAGTCGGCGTCTTTGAATTTCATGAGATGATTGTTGGAATTTCGGTGTTGTACGCAGGCGTTGTTCAGGTTATCGTTTCTGCATGCATTCATGTGTTCATTGATGCGTGTCTCACACATTTCTATTCCAGTCAAGATACTAAGACCAAAAGAGGTATCATCATCGGATTCTTCCTAAGAGCTTACCGAATTTGTAGTCCTGAGTTTCTTGACGAGGAATGTACATACATTCACCAAACCTTCACTGATTTACATTTTCCTTCCTTTTTCATCAAAGATTGCAAGAAAAGAGCTCTTCAGATCATTAATTCTCCACGCGTCAATTCCACTCCAAACAAAGTTATAATTCTTCCCAACAGCCAGGTTGCATCCAACATTTCTAAAGTATTTGCACAAGCTAACACTAGAGTCGCCATCGCTTCCAGTATTCTATTAAGGATCTAACCAGGACTAGATCCAAGCACCATGAACCAGTCAACGCAGGGGTCTACACTATACCCTGTGGAGGCTGCGACAGAATTTATGTAGGAGAAACAGCAAGAAACCTCGAGACACGCATCAATGAACACATGAATGCATGCAGAAACGATAACCTGAACAACGCCTGCGTACAACACCGAAATTCCAACAATCATCTCATGAAATTCAAAGACGCCCGACTAGTAATCAAAGAAACTAATTTCCGTAGTCGAAAATGCCTTGAATCAGCACTTATCTCTGTTTCTAACACAATTAAACAAAACAAAGGCAGCTTCACCATCTCTGAAGTCTTAGCAAGAATCCTCCTGAAAACAGTAAACCCTACCATCACATAGTCTCTCCTGTTAGTTTAGCACATCGTAGATGTGGAACACTCCTACTGGCCTTTATATTTCAACCTCCAGCAGAAATATTTGTCTAACCTATTGTTATACTACCCAAGTATTTGTTTTATCACCTTTTACTCACGTGCATATTGATTGTACTACCTTATTGTATTACTTCTACTACTACTACTACTACTACTAATACTACTTATATCTCTACTATTTCTAACACCACTAGTGTTTTCACCTCACCTTGACAGTATATATATACCAACTATGTCCATTTATCGCTTGTAACGGCTTGAGAAAGCTCCTGGAGAGCGAAACGTTGCCACAATAAAATGTCACATTAGTTGCAATTGTGTCCTTTTACTTAACATAATTTAAATGGGTTAGAATTTGAATGATAATTTAAATTGAATTTAATTGGTAATAATTTGCATGATCGATAATTTTTAAGAGAAATTATTTACAATTTGTTTTTATTTCTTTCGGTAGTTAGTACATACACACACACACACATATACACACACACACACACACACACACACACACACACACACACACACACACAAACACACACACACACCTACACACACACACACACACACATACATACACATACACACATACACACACACACATACACACACACATACACACACATACACACACACACACACACACACACACACATACACACACACACACACACACTGCAAACCTCACTCAAAGAAAAAGATCTTGGGGTGAGTATAATACCGAGCACATCTCCTGAGGCACACATCAATCAGATAACTGCTGCAGCATACGGGCGGCTGGCAAACCTAAGAATAGTGTTCCAATACCTCACTAAGGAATCGTTCAAGACTCTGTATACCATATACGTCAGGCCCATACTGGAGTATGCAGCACCAGTTTGGAACCCACACCTGGTCAAGCACGTCAAGAAATTAGAGAAAGTGCAAAGGTTTGCAACAAGACTAGTCCCAGAGCTAAGGGGATTGTCCTACGAAGAAAGGTTAAGGAAATCGGCCTGACGACACTAGAGGACAGGAGGGTTAGGGAGACATGATAACGACATATAAAATACTGCGAGGAATAGATAAGGTGGACAGAGACAAGATGTTCCAGAGAGGGGACACAGAAACAAGGGGTCACAATTGGAAGTTGAAGACTCCTATGAGTCAAAGGGATGTTAGGAAGTATTTCTTCAGTCATAGAGTTGTCAGGAAGTGGAATAGCTTAGAAAGCGACATAGTGGAGGCAGGAACCATACATAGTTTTAAGACTAGGTTTGATAAAGCTCATGGAGCAGGGAGAGAGAGGACCTAGTAGCAATCAGTGAAGAGGCGGGGCCAGGAGCTATGACTCGACCCCTGCAACCACAAATAGGTGAGTACACATACACACAAGGTAGACAGTGACAGGATGTTCCAGAGAGGGAACACAGAAACAAGGGGACACAACTGGAAGCTGAAGACTCAGATGAGTCAAAGGGATGTTAGGAAGCATTTCTTCAGCCACAGAGTAGTCAGGAAGTGGAATAGTCTAGAGAAAGATATAGTGGAGGCAGGAACCATACATAGTTTTAAGACAAGGTATGATAAAGCTCATGGAGCAGGGAGAGCAGAGACCCAGTAGCGGACAGCGAAGAGGCGGGGCCAGGAGCTGAGTCTCGACCCCTGCAACCACAATTAGGTGAGTAAACACACACACACACACACACATACATACATACACACACACACACTAACACACATACATACACACACATATACATACACACACACATACACACACACATACAAACACACACACACACACATACACACACACACAAATACACACACACACAAACACACACACACAAACACACACACACACAAACACACACACACACAAACACACACACACAAACACACACACACACACAAACACACACACACACACAAACACACACACACACACACAAACACACACACACACACACACACACACATACACACACACACATACACGGAAAGTTACCATAACACACCTAATTTTAAACCGTGGCATAATTCCACCAACTAGCAACAGTAAGAGAGAATAATTCCCCCCGACTAACAACAGTAAGAGAGAATAGTTCCCCCAACTAGCAACAGTAAGAGAGAATAATTCCCCCAACTAGCAACAGTAAGATAGAATAATTCCCCCAACTAGCAACAGTAATATAGAATAATTCCCCCAACTAGCAACAGTAAGAGAGAATAATTCCCCCAACTAGCAACAGTAAGATAGAATAATTCCCCCAACTGGCAACAGTAATATAGAATAATTCCCCCAACTAGCAACAGTAAGAGAGAATAATTCCCCCCGACTAATAACAGTAAGAGAGAATAATTCCCCCAACTATCACAGTAAGAGAGAACGATTCCCCCAGCTAGCAACAGTAGGAGAGAACGATTTCCCCAGCTCGCTACAATGACGGAGGGAATAAATCCCCCAAGCTCACTACGATGAGAGAATAATTCCCCCATCTCTCCATATAGTGGGTTTAATAATTCCCCCGGAATGCATCCGCAAGTGAGGGAGTAATTCCCCCAGGACGCTACAATAAGGAAATAATCCCCTACCCGTATTTATCAAATAAGTAATTTCCCCAGCTGGCTACGTTAAGAGGGGGAATAATTCCCCTAGGTGCCTACATTACACGAGGGGAGAACTAATTCCCCCAGCTAGCTACGTTGCAAGGGGAACTAATTCCCCCAGCTGACTATGTTATGATGGGGGAACTAATTCCTCCAGCTGGCTATGTTGGAAGGGAGGAACAAATTCCCTCAGCTGGCTACGTTACGAGGGAGAAATAATTTACCCAGCTGGCCACGTTAATACCAGCGTTGCCATAAAGGTTAAAGTCGCAAATCAGAGGGAAAATAAATGCCTGGGAAAAAATACTCACAAAAGGGGGAATTTACGGTTAAGGGCGACATTTCTGTGGAATTTAGTAGGGTATACCACCTTAATGAGCCCCTTATCCCTCTCTCCCTCCTAGTGTTTTAAGGTCGGCGATCACGTGTGTTTTGCCTCGGATAATAGACCTTGTTGACTAGTTTGGTGTTACATTCAGTGCCATGGAACATACAGTGCCATGCATGATAACATACAGTGCCATGCAACATAACATTCAGTGTCATGCAACATACAGTGCCATGCAACATAACATTCAGTGCCAAGGAAGATTCAGTGCCATGCAACATACAGTACCATGCAGCATAACATTCAGTGCCACGCAACATAACATTCAGTGCTATTCAACATAACATTCAGTGCCATATATTTAGCTTGATTAGGCAAAATTAAATTGCGCTTGTTATAATAAGGTTAGGTAAGTTTTCTAAGATTCTTTTGGTACAAAATTATTAATTTTTCCATTAACATAAATGAAAAAAATATATCTTTAAATGTTTAAGAATTTTTTTTAGGAAGGACTTAATTTTAAATGAGTTCTTATATACATTATATATATATATATATATATATATATATATATATATATATATATATATATATATATATATATGAATCCAATCAGACGTCACTTTCCCTATACTCCCTATACTCTTTAACTCCTTACTTCTTTCTGATATTTTTATATTCTCACCTACTTCATTCCTCAACTCATACCTCTCATTCTTACTCCTACCCTCCATTCCTTCATCCTACCCTCCATACTCCTCCCTTACCTTGCTCTCCTATTCTTCACCTACCTCCCATTCCTCACATCCTACCCTCCATTCCTCGTCTACCCTCCCATTCTTCACCTAGCCTCCCATTCCTCACGTCCTACCCTCCATTCCTCGTCTACCCTCCCATTCTTCACCTAGCCTCCCATTCCTCACGTCCTACCCTCCCACTCCTTACCTAACATCCCATTCCTCACAATTCCCCCTCCCATTCCTCACAATTCCCCCTCCCATTCCTCACAATTCCCCTCAATTCCTCACAATTCCCCCTCCAATTCCTCACAATTCCTTCCCATTCCTCACAATTCCCCCTCCCATTCCTCACAATTCCACCTCCCATTCCTCACAATTCCCCCTCCCATTCCTCACCTTATTATTACCACATACCAGCTTGGAATTACGCAATCACAGACTGAGGGAAGGAAGGGGGGGATGCTAAGTCGGGGAGGGGATGAAAGGGAGGGGAAGGGGTAGGAGGAAGGGGAGGGGAAGGGGAGGATACCTCCCCCTTGATACTGAGGACTTCATTTAGATTAATGTGGATCAAAGTCTGATCTGCTTAAATGAGACACATTTCAACGGGTTTTGGGAAGGGTATGGGGGAGGGGGAAGGAAGGTATTGGGGAGAGGAAGGGAAGGTAATGGGGAAGGGGAAAGGGTCAGGGGGAGGGGGATAGATGAAGGGTTGGTATAGAGTGGAAGAGAGGTAGGTGCTGGGGAGAGAGGGGAGGGAATGTTGAGAATAAGGGGGTATATGGGGTAAGGTGTCAGGGGGTGTTGCTATAGGGAGGTGTTAGGGAGGTATTTGAGGGAGGTGTTAGGAGGAGGTATTGAGATAAGTGTTAGGGAGGTGTTATAGGGAGGTGCTTGGGGTGGTGTTAAGAGTGGTGCTATAGGGAGGTGTTAGGAGGAGTTGTTAGAAGAGGTGTTAGGGGAAGGTGCTAGTTGGTGGTGCTACAGGAATGTGTTAGGGGGAGGTGCTAGGGGCTGGTGCAACAGGAACGTGTTTGGGGAGGTGCTAGGAGCTGGTAGTACAGGAACGTGTTAGGGGAGGTGATAGGGGCTGGTGCTACAGGAACGTGTTAGGGGAGGTGCTAGGGGCTGGTAGTACAGTAACGTGTTAGGGGGAGGTGCTAGACAAAGAGTGTTATGGACAAGAGAGAAGTGAAAGATTATAAACAAGAGGAGATAGGATAAGACATAAACAACTATTGAAAGAAAGTCGAGATAGCAAGAACACAGATAATAAACAGAGGGTCTAGGAGGTATGGGGTAGATTATAAAAAAACGTAGATAAAAGGTCCACAGAACCGAAAGGATGATGAATTAGACACATGTGCCAGGGACTGATCACCTCAACCTCCTTCTGATCTTCAACCATTCTTCACTGTACTGGACTGAGGAAGCCACTGTGTGGCGAAACGTCTCCACGGTAAATATTCCCAAGTGTCTAATTCATCAGGTGGGAGGGTGCAGGAGGCAAGAGAAGAGACTGGTGGAATGACGAGGCAAGAATAATAATAAGGGAGGCAGAGGTTGGCATAGGAGAGGTCTTCACAACGTAGATGAGATATGTGGAGGGAGGAGCACAAGGAGAGTAAAAGAGAGAGATAAGAAGAGTGATGATGTAGTGTAAAAGGAGGACTAAAGAGAATGTGGGTGAGATTTTATCAGCAGGTCTTGATGAGAGTAGAATGAAAATTTTGGTGTGAGATCAATAAGTTGAGAAAATTTTGTTAACAAACTGATTTAACAGTTGAAAATAAAAGATGGGGAGTTATTAGATGGGGGAGATAGAGGTACTGGGGAGGCGGAGGGAATTTGTGAGTTGTTGAATGTTAACGAAGAGAGGAAGGCAGTGATTTCTGGCATTAAACAGGGAGGTTTAACATGTTTTAGGAGTGAGGATGAGCTATTTGTGAGTAAGGACATGTTGCATGAGGCAGTGTGTAGGGGAAGTGGGTAGAAAGAAAGGGGGTAAAGCAGCTGTGATAGCTGGGATTAAGGGGGAAGGCAAGTGCTGTTGGAGTGTGAGCAAGTTAATATTTGTGAAGGAATTCAGGGAAAACTGGCTAGCTGGACTTGAGTCCTGGAGGTGGGAAGTACAGTACCTGCACTCTGAAGGATGAGTGAGGATGTTACAGTAGTGGAGGTGGGAAGTACAGTACCTGCACTCTGAAGGATGAGTGAGGATGTTACAGTCCTGGAGGTGGGACGTACAGTGCCTGTACTCTGAAGGATGGGTGAGGATGTTACAGTCCTGGAGGTGGGAAGTACAGTACCTGCACTCTGAAGGATGAGTGAGGATGTTACAGTCCTGGAGGTGGGAAGTACAGTGCCTGCACTCTGAAGGATGGGTGAGGATGTTACAGTCCTGGAGGTGGGAAGTACAGTACCTGCACTCTGAAGGATGGGTGAGGATGTTACAGTCCTGGAGGTGGGAAGTACAGTACCTGTACTCTAAAGGATGAGTGAGGATGTTACAGTCCTGGAGGTGGGAAGTACAGTACCTGCACTCTGAAGGATGAGTGAGGCTGTTACAGTCCTGGAGGTGGGAAGTACAGTACCTGTACTCTGAAGGATGAGTGAGGATGTTACAGTCCTGGAGGTGGGAAGTACAGTACCTGTACTCTGAAGGATGAGTGAGGATGTTACAGTCCTGGAGGTGGGAAGTACAGTACCTGCACTCTGAAGGATGGGTGAGGATGTTACAGTCCTGGAGGTGGGAAGTACAGTACTTGCACTCTGAAGGATGGGTGAGGATGTTACAGTCCTGGAGGTGGGAAGTACAGTACCTGCACTCTGAAGAATGGGTGAGGATGTTACAGTCCTGGAGGTGGGAAGTACACTACCTGCACTCTGAAGGATGGGTGAGGATGTTACAGTCCTGGAGGTGGGAAGTACAGTACCTGTACTCTGAAGGATGAGTGAGGATGTTACAGTCCTGGAGGTGGGAAGTACAGTACCTGCACTCTGAAGGATGAGTGAGGATGTTACAGTCCTGGAGGTGGGAAGTACAGTACCTGCACTCTGAAGGATGAGTGAGGCTGTTACAGTCCTGGAGGTGGGAAGTACAGTACCTGTACTCTGAAGGATGAGTGAGGATGTTACAGTCCTGGAGGTGGGAAGTACAGTACCTGCACTCTGAAGGATGAGTGAGGATGTTACAGTCCTGGAGGTGGGAAGTACAGTACCTGCACTCTGAAGGATGGGTGAGGATGTTACAGTCCTGGAGGTGGGAAGTACAGTGCCTGCACTCTGAAGGATGGGTGAGGATGTTAGTCCTGGAGGTGGGAAGTACAGTACCTGCACTCTGAAGGATGGGTGAGGATGTTACAGTCCTGGAGGTGGGAAGTACAGTGCCTGCACTCTGAAGGATGGGTGAGGATGTTAGTCCTGGAGGTGGGAAGTACAGTACCTGCACTCTGAAGGATGGGTGAGGATGTTACAGTCCTGGAGGTGGGAAGTACAGTACCTGTACTCTGAAGGATGGGTGAGGATGTTACAGTCCTGGAGGTGGGAAGTACAGTACCTGTACTCTGAAGGATGGGTGAGGATGTTAGTCCTGGAGGTGGGAAGTACAGTGCCTGCACTCTGAAGGATGGGTGAGGATGTTACAGTCCTGGAGGTGGGAAGTACAGTGCCTGCACTCTGAAGGATGGGTGAGGATGTTAGTCCTGGAGGTGGGAAGTACAGTACCTGCACTCTGAAGGATGGGTGAGGATGTTACAGTCCTGGAGGTGGGAAGTACAGTACCTGCACTCTGAAGGATGGGTGAGGATGTTAGTCCTGGAGGTGGGAAGTACAGAACCTGCACTCTGAAGGATGAGTGAGGATGTTACAGTCCTGTTATGTCAACACACTTCTGGCAAGACAGTGATTGACTGAATGATGGTGACTGTTTTCTCTTCTACAGATCCATTGCTGGAACAATTCATAACTAACCCACAATACTTATAGACTTATCTCCCCTCCCACACAAATTCCCCCACCCATATCTTACTCTCCACATATCCTCCTCCTCTCCCCACAATTTCTCCACCACTGCCACACAAATCCTATTCCTTTCTCCCCCCAACATAAATACCCCACCCCTTCCCTCCCTCCCCTCATATAAATCTTTTACCCTTCCCCTCAAATCCTTTACCCTCTCCTTTACAAATCCTTTCCCCCTCCCACACAAATCCTCCGCTGCTCCCCTACAAATCTTCAGTTCCTTCTTAAAAAAATCTTTTTCCTCTTTCTCCAACAAATCCTCCACCTTCCACACAAATCCTTCAATTACTCCTCCACCCACACATTTCCCACCTCCCATAGTTCACCCCTTCCCCCACAAATCCCCAACCACCCCACAAATCCCCAACCACCCCACAAATCTCCCAAACCACCCCCACAAATCTCCCACACCACCTCGTAAATCTCCTACCACCCCACAAATCCCCCACCACCCCACAAATCCCCAACCACCCCACAAATCAAGAGTATCAACATTCTCCCCACCTAGGTGTCTGTTAGGGTATTTGAGAAGCAATATTGAGAGGGAGGGAGGCAGGAGGGAGGCTGGAGGGAGGCTGGAGGGAGGCTGGAGGGAGGCTGGAGGGAGGCTGGAGGGAGGCTGGAGGGAGGAGGGCAAGAGCTGAGGGATTATTACACATATCCCTCCACCTCCCTCCACCAAATCCTATTACGAGTGAGCTCATCTTTATCGTCGCCAGATCTTTCGAATTATTAAGTTTGGGAGGGGAGGGGGGTGTGGGCGGCAGTTTGGGGAGATGGGGTGGTGGGGTGGGAGTGTGTGTGTGTGTGTGAGGCAGTGGGGGAGGGGGGTGTTGGGTAGGAGACAGGAGCTATGCATCGACCCCCTGCAACCACAGATTGGTGAGTACACACACACACACACAGAGGAGCTGAGTCTCGACCCCTGCAACCACAATTAGGTGAGTACACACACACACACACACACACACACACACACACATCAGGAAGAAGAGGAAGAAAAGAAGAAGCAAAGAAGATGAAGAATTACAGAACCCTGTCTATAAGCTCCTAATTACCATCTACAGAACCCTGTCTATAAGCTCCTAATTACCATCTACATAACCATGTGTGACCAGCAACTGCTCACGTAATTACTATAGTTAATTAGTAATGAGAATAATTAGGCTTGAAACTCACCTAATTACTAAGTGCTGGACGTTAGGTACTTAATACCAGGTAAGAGAGACATAACGCCTCATTACTTACAAATTGTATAGCATATGTAAGGTGATTAATAGAAAGTGATTAATAATGGGGTTATTAGAAGTGGTGGTAATGGTGGTGGTTGGTGGTAGTTGTTGGTGGTGGTGGTGGTTGTTGTTGTTGTTGGTGGTGGTAGTGTTGTTGTAGATTGTTGTTGGTAGTGGTGGTGATGGTAATGGTGGTTGTTGGTTGTTGTAGTTGTTGTTGGTGGTGGTTGGTGGTTGTTGTTGTTGGTGGTGGTTGTTGTTGGTGGAAGTGTTGTTGTAGATTGTTGTTGGTAGTGGTGGTTGTTGTTGTTGGTGGTGGTGTTGTAGATTGTTGTTGGTAGTGGTGGTAATGGTGGTTGTTGGTTGTTGGTGGTGGTGGTATTGTTGTAGATTGTTGTTGGTAGTGGTGGTGGTGGTAGTGTTGTTGGTGGTTGTTGGTGGTGGTTGTTGTTGGTAGTGTTATTGTTGTTGGTAGTGGTGGTGTAATTGTTGTTGTTGTTGTAGTTGTGGTAGTGGAGAATGTCTCTAGCATAACAAACATTCAACATTCACTGAATGTTTATGAAGTTTGACAAATACAACACAACAGTTAGTGTCCTTTTCTGTCTCTTTAAGTCCTGTTGAGGTGAGACGTAACCCTGGAAGATGACTGGAAGATGACTGGAAGATGACTGGAAGATGACTGGAAGATGTCTGGAAGATGACTGGAAGATGACAGGAAGATGACTGGAAGACGACTGGAAGACTGGAAGATGACTGGAAGATGTCTGGAAGATGACTGGAAGATGACTGAAAGATGTCTGGAAGATGACTGGAAGATGACTGGAATATGTCTGGAAGATATCTGGAAGATATCTGGAAGATGACTGGAAGATGACTGGAAGACGACTGGAAGACTGGAAGATGACTGGAAGATGTCTGGAAGATGACTGGAAGACGACTGAAAGATGTCTGGAAGATGACTGGAAGATGACTGGAAGATGACTGGAAGATGACTGGAAGATGACTGGAATATGTCTGGAAGATATCTGGAAGATGACTGGAAGATGACTGGAAGATGACTGGAAGATGACTGGAATATGTCTGGAAGATATCTGGAAGATGACTGGAAGATGACTGGAATATGTCTGGAAGATGACTGGAAGATGACTGGAAGATGACTGGAAGATGACTGGAAGATGACTGGAATATGTCTGGAAGATATCTGGAAGATGACTGGAAGATGACTGGAAGATGACTGGAAGATGACTAGAAGATGTCTGGAAGATGACTGGAAGATGACGAGGTTACATCACCAAGTTTTAATATGGCAAGGTCATGAAGGTGAGGTCATGACCTCTCCTGAAGGAATGTGCTGACTGATTGATGGACCTCTTGTGTGTTATGGTCAGGATGAAGAAGAAGAGAAGGACGAATAGGAAGAAGAATAACGACAACATCAAGTAGAGAAGGAGATCAGAGGAGTAAAGGAGAGGTTGAACAGTCAGTATTCCACTGTTTGGCACCGTCTGTAAGCCGACTGTTGATTTTGGCACCGTCTGTAAGCCTACTGTTGATTCTGACTGAATCTGGTCCAGGACCACCACCACTTCCGGTCCAGGGCCA